>JACEFZ010023472.1:0-267500 GCA_014155875.1 Cepaea nemoralis
CAGTGTGGATAAACTATATATGTGCATGCAAATTAAGCAATTAGGCTACAAGATTAATGATAACTAGGCGGGTCGACACAGCCTGTAAATATAAAACGAAAGGCTACTGCAAGATATAAACAACACAGAGGCCGGGTGTAGCAGACGAGCTGCACCGGCGAAGCGACCATTGGGTCAACCAGACAATAAGGACAGGTGAGATCGGCGGAGAGACTTGGGCGGTATGGAAAGGAATGCGGGTCTTTTGTTCGCTGGACATAGGTGAAAGGTGGTCACGCTTCTGCTGTTGTGTAGTTGAGTTGGCCTGGCGTGGTACAGGCAGCGAGTTCAAATCTTCGGGTAAATGGTTAAATACTTTTAGGGTTATTTTGGCTGTAGGCGGCTCGTCGGGAAATAGGCGATAATAATGTTAGTTAAATATATATAGACGATAAATTACTGTGTGTAAAATACGGTTCTTAATTTATGCTATGGCTAAGATATACTAATACTAGTATAGATAAAGAAGCGATAGATGTTAAGGACTTTGTAGGTAGTGAAAGACTAAGGTTTATTCTCACATAAAACTCACGGGTATTGTTTTATAATGTTTCAGGCATTGCCTGGGTAAACTTGAGTTGCCTAGACATACCGGGCATAGCTGAATAAACAGTTACCCGCAGAACAAGTTGGATGGGAGCGAATTAAATCCCTGGGTATATGGATTGATGGATCAATTTATGGATCAATGGGTATTTGGGCTGAATATATGGACCACTAATAAGCCTACGGAAAGATAGTTACGAAACAAAGGCCGGTGTAATTCCTAGCTGTAGTCTTTTGCTTCATGCGGTTAATAGGTGATCATAAGTGGCATTCCCCTAACATCCAGTTGCATAGGCTGTTACACTATCTCTTCCTTGTGAGGTAATGCAGCATCGTATTATTACAGTTCAATATGCATTATGTGTCTGTGATGCATGTAGTGATTACTCTATACGATCATGTTGTAGATTGTCACTCTGTTACTGTTCAGAAGGAAATAAATATATGTTTGAGTTGCCTTTTATTTCGACTTGTCAGTCTGAAGTAATATAAGTTAGAGTAGCTTAGAGACATTGTGAGGTGGGCTGTATACCTCTTCTATAACCTGATAACATACACCACGAGACATTGATGGTGCAATAGTAATTACCTATTGTTCTCACGCGGAGAAAAGAACCTAAATCTTTCCTATCCCTTACTCTCATCCTCTTTCTCCTTCTCTCTTTCTCTCTTCATCTTTTCTTATTATCAAAGATAGTGCGTTGTAGGCAGAGTTCGACTGAGGAACGAACTGTTAGCTTCACACTATTTATATCGTTTCCCTCATCATTCTTTTCTTTCTCTTCTCTCTCTTCTCCCTCCCTCCTCTCGCTTCTTCCTCTTCTTTTCTCGCTGTCACAAAAAGAAAACAAATACATACATATACAGTTATGATAATATGACATTTATGGCATAGTGTATGTAAAAACACATTCCTCGCTTCAATCTCATCTCCACAAGCGGAAAGCATGTTAAACCTATACATCTCTCTCTCTCTCTCTCTCTCTCTCTCTCTCTCTCTCTCTCTCTCTCTCTCTCTCTCTCTCTCTCTCTCTCTCTCTCTCTCTCTCTCTCTCTCTCTCTCTCTCTCTCTCTCCTTTAATTTTTAGACAGCCTACTGATGTACTTGTTCGTTTATTTGTAAATTCCTGAATTCTTGTGTGCACTAATTTGATATTTTGACAGTTGTGTTATTTTTCAATTTCTAAACAATTTTTCTCAAGCCATGCTTCTTTTGCCTCCTTACATAATATTCTGACTTGTCTGTGAATTTCTTCATATTTGGCAGAATATTTTTTGTTCTTGTTTCCATTAGTTGCAAAATTTCTTCAGTCATCCATGTCTTACAACCCTCCTTCTTTAATATTGGAATAGTCGTTTCTGCAGCCAAGCTGATTGAATTCTTCAACATTTCCCATTGATCATCCACATCCTGGAATAGGATCTCTAGATCAGACAATGCATAAAATCTGTTCTGTAATTCTATGTTGAATTTGTTTTGTATTTCCTTGTCATTACTCAATGTACACAAATCATATTTAGTGTTTCCTGTTATATACTTGACTTTCTATAACTTTACCCTCAGTGTTCCTGTAATCTGTGGTCACTATAACAATCAGCACTGGGAACTGTTTTTGCCATTGTTAACGCATTTCTAAATCTTCTGCTAATCAGAATGTAATCAATCTGGTTTCGAGTCCTGCTATCAGGACTCCTCCATGTGCATAATCTTCTAGGGTGTTGCTTAAGCCAGGTGTTTCCTACAATCATTTCATGCTCTTTTGCCCACTTTACAAGTCTGTATCCTCTTTCATTTCTCTCTGCTAAACGATAGTTTCCTACTGTGTATCTATCACCTTCACTTCCAAGAATGCACGCGAAAGAGAGGAAAATATAGCAATTGACTGCACAAACGCAAACTGAATCCAAAACTGAAAACGAACTTAAAATCGAAACTGAAAATGAAAGATTGACAGATGACGTCAATTCTTGGAATTATTTCATCAGCCAAAGCTCAGGAGATCATTGGATAGAAACAGACACGTGACAACGCCTCCGCTAGGACGCCTGCTTAGAATATGTTAATCGCGCACTTCCACTGCATGACTAGCTTGACGAGCAGACGCAAAAGCTGGTGTGACCGAATTTTCAAACAAGAACGGCAGAATGTCTGAATCCGAGTGAATTCTTGGTGGCAACCAACTGGCCAACCAACCAACCCAGACCAGAAAGAGGAAAGAGAGAGAAAGAGATGAACCACACGTGAGATGGAAGATGACTAAGCCATGAGCAGAGTATGGGAGGCCTTCAGAGAAGCTACACGGGCAGAACTGAAGCGGATCCATCAGACAATGGACCGAGGCTTATCCTAATCTCCCAATCACAAGGTTACATTTCTCTAAGGAACACACAACAACCCATTTCAGGAACAGATACCTAAATGTTGAATTATCATCTCCACACGTATAATGTACAACATTTAAATGTTTGCAATGTTTCCACACTTGTTGACATAATATTCATTGATGTTTATTTGTTGATTGACTGTAAACTTGGGTCTATATGCCATTTTCTATGTTATCCTGTGTAAACCACAACGGAAAATGTATGTAACAGGCCAGAGGACACAGGGCCAGTCAATAAATGATGAACCTTAACTGACCTTATGTTGATTTGTCAGTCAAACCTATCTGTTGATTCTCCATCTTATGTGTGTAAAACATGTGTCAGTGTCTACTAGAATTTGTCAAAATGTGTAATTGTCAAAACAAATCCACTCATGATGAATTACTAAATTGGGGAGAGAAGACTCTAGGTCTATCAACTGCTCAACATCCATGCTTTCTTAACATAAATCAGGCTGAGAGAATTCTCCAGACTTTCCTCAGAAGTGATATAAAGGGGGCTCAAGAGCTAAAAGAATCCTTGGAAAAGGGGCAGAATCTCAGTTAGTATTTACTATTCTCACCAGGGCCATAATCTATATATCCTAGACTAAATTAATAAGACGAGGCCTGCAGATAACTCGAGGGTCATATTCTGGGGTTATTGAAGACAGAAGAGGATGGGGCCCAACTTCCTTGGTTAGAAATGGAGCATGCACTACAGTGATCTCCCAGTCCCTTCAGAATATATGACAGTCCCCTATTATGATGTTTATTTCTGAATGTTAACATTTCTTTAAAGCAGACTCTATGTCATTATAAAATTCCTCTTCACTATCTTCACTGGGTTCTCCTGTTGGGGCATGCACTTGAATACCATTTATGCTAAAAGGTCTGCCGCTTAATTTAACTAGTAGAACTCTGCCCGACACGGCCCAATATCCTTGAATAGATTTTGTTGTTTGCCGGTCCAAGATAATTGCTACCCCCCTTTGTCGATCTTCTCCTCCAGAATAAATAATCTTAAAATCTTCATCTATCTTGATGCCTGCTCCTGTCCATCTTGTTTTGCACATCCCTAAAATATTAATTTTCTCTCTTTCCATTTCTTGTTTGATTTTATCTAACTTTTTGCCGTCGTTTAACGTCCTAACATTCCATGTTGCTAATTTTAATGTCTCTGTCCTTGTCTTGCGATGATCTCAATCAATCAATCAATCATGTGCCATGCCGGAAAGCGTGGGCGGTCATGATTCGCCATTTCACTCGATCACCAGAGTCGTGGATCAGCTCAGTGTTCCTGTCTCGTCCATGCCATGTGGCCAAGCCATCCAGGTATTTTCCTCTCGGTCTTCCTCTTGGTCTGTTCCCTTCGATCTTGCCAGCTGTCACTAAGTTCTCCAGTCCATTTCTTCTCATAACATGTCCAAAAAATTTTGACTGTCTACGTCTAATTTCTCTAATCAATCTACGATTTTCATTTGTCTCTTGTAGTACTTGGTCATTGGTTTTTCTATCTGTCCATGGTATTCTTTGCATTTTCCTCAGAAACCACATTTCTGCAGCCATCAGATGTTTTTCAGCTTGACTGCACATTGTCCAAGTTTCACATCCATACAAAAGAACAGGCTCTATGTATCCCCTCAACACTCTTTTTCTCGTTTCAATTGACATCATTTTATTGGTCAGAATGTTTTTCATCTTGCTAAAGGCTACTTTCGCAATGGCGATTCTTGTTCTAATCTCTTCAAGGCATCTGCCATCAGATGTTATGACTGTTCCGAGATAATTGAACCGATTCACTTGTTGAAGAATATTCCCATTTACTTGTATATTACATTGTGGTACTTCGTTCTTCCTAGTGACGACCATAACCTGTGTCTTCCTACAATTTAATTCCAACCCCAGCTGCTCACTGTGTACAACCACAGCGTCTACTAATTGTTGCAGATCCTGTGCATTGTCTGCAATCAATACTGTATCATCTGCATATCTAATGTTATTTATGTTTCGTCCTCCAATGCTGATTCCATTTAGGTCTTCTACATTTCTGAAAATATTTTCACTGTATAGGGAAAAAAGATCTGGAGACATTACACATCCCTGCCTAACACCTCTCTTAATAGGTTGGTATTGTCCTACTTCATTATCAATTCCTTATGGCAGCTTGTTGTTTCCAATATATGTTTTTTATAAGTCTAATGTCTTTCCCATCAATTTGTAGATCTGCAAGCATATCCACAATGTTGACATGTCTAACTCTATCAAAAGCCTTTGTGTAGTCAATAAAGCAAAGATGTATATCCTTGTTTACTTCTAAAGCACGTTCAATAACTGTTCGCAGCATATACACAGCATTTACTGTACCCTTTCCTTCTACAAAACCACATTGTTCTTCCCCTATTTCAGGTTGTATTTTCTTCCTCACTCTTTGCATGATAATTCGTAACAAAATCTTTGTGATGTGACTCATTATACTAATTGTTCTATGTTGATCACATTCTAAGGTTCCTGATTTCTTTGGGATTGCAATAAATACAGAATTACATAATTCAGAAGGTATATCTCCAGTATCATATAATGTGTTCAGCAGTCTAGTGACTTGCTCTAGTCCAAATTCTTCTAAAGCTTTAATCATTTCTGTTGTGATGTTATCTGCACCGGGGGCCTTGCCAGCTTTCATATGCTTAAGAACATTTTGAACCTCCTATCTTTAAAATTGCTGGTCCTTCATTATTAAATCTAATAGCATACTGTTCCTCTCTGTTATCATTATACAGGTCTTTCACATAATCTGTCCATACATGTAGAATCTGATCTTTTCTATTATGATTTTGCCATCTTTAGTTTTTAGACAGCCTGTTGATGTACTTGTTCTTTTATTAGTAAGTTCCTGAATTCTTTTGTGCACTAATTTGGTATTTTGACTGTTGTGTTGTTTTTCAATTTCTAAGCACTTTTCCTCAAGCCATGATTCTTTTGCCTTCCTACATAATATTCTGACTTGTCTGTGAATTTCTTCATATTTGGCAGGATTATTTTTGTTGAGTCTTCTTGTTTCCATTAAGTGTAAAATTTCCTCTGTCATCCATTTCTTACGACCCACCTTCTTTAATTTTGGAATAGTTGTTTCTGCAGCCACATTGATTGAATTCTTTAACATTTCCCATTGATCATCCACATCCTGGAATAGGATCTCTAGATCAGACAATATTTCAAATCTGTTCTGTACTTCTATGTTGAATTTGTTTTGTATTTCCTTGTCATTACTCAATGTACACAAATCATATTTAGTGTTCCCTGTTGTATACTTGACTTTCTTCAACTTTATCGTCAATGTTCCTGTGAGTAATCTGTGGTCACTATAACAATCAGCACTGGGAACTGTTTTTGCTACTGTTAGGGCGTTTCTAAATCTTCTGCTAATGAGAATGTAGTCAATCTGGTTTCTAATCCTGCTATCAGGACTCCTCCATGTCCATAATCTTCTAGGGTGTTGTTTGAAGCTGGTGTTTCCTACAATCATTTCCTGTTCTTTTGCCCACTCTACTAGTCTGTATCCTCTTTCATTTCTCTCTCCTAAACCATAGTTTCCTACTGTGTATCTGTGTATTTAGGCAAATCATAATAAACTAGGCACTTTTAAAGAAGGTATTTTGTCGTTCCTTTCCTTCCTGGCAGTGACCATACTGGCCGGTTGACAGCAGACATTCATTATAACTTCATTATAACAGGTGTTGGAAATTTCCACCACGGGCTTCAAGACATGACTGTACACGTCTCTTCATGTTGTCAAATACCTTCTACAACATGTCTTTTGCTATTTCTTGAATGGTAATTATGATTGTTTCTTTCGGGTCCTCAATTGAGACTACATCATAATTGTAAATATTTCCTTTCAAGAAACCCGATAGATAATAATCTAATGAAGTTAGATCTGGAGAACGAGCAGGCCAAATTCCACGCGATTTACGAAAAGTTCACCATTTTGCTGGAACCACGGCTTCTTCAATTTCACGTTCATTCAGCTGTTCTAAAAACGGTTCATGAATATCGGTACGGTACAGAACGGCATTTATAGTGTTGTTGAAGAAAACTGGTCCAATAAAACGTTTTATACTGACGGCACACCATACCCCAATTTTCTCAACGTGTCGGATCTCATGAAATGCATTGAGATTAAGCGTGCTCCAAATACGATTATTTTGTCTATTAACGTAACCAGATAGATCAAGGGTGGTCAACACGAGGCCCGCGGGCCGCATGCGGCCCGCCCGGACTCATGTTGCGGCCCGCGGAGCTTGGTCAAATGAACTTAAATGTTAAATTTATTGTTCATATCACCAAACGAACACTACATCATGATTCGTTCGTATCATATATTTTTAAATTATAGCTAAGAGAAATTTATGCGGTAGCATTGGATGAAAGCACTGGTATGTCAGATACTGCCCAATTGGCAATTTTTATAAGGGGTGTTGATGTCCATTTTAAAAAGACAGAAGAATTAGCGGCACTTATACACTTAAGGACACTACTAAGTCACGAGATTTGTTAGAGGCAGTTAAATCGACATTGAATCGCTTTTCGTTACAACTTAACAACTTATTGGGCTTAACAATGGATGGTGCTCCAGCAATGATTGGAAAACACGAAGGTTTAGTAAAATTGATTCTTCTTCTTCTTTTCGTTCATCCGGAGTGTTTTTTCAGATGTGATTGCGGTGTGTCTGTTATGCGCCCTTGGGCCGAAACCCGTAGGCCAACACATCGACTTTAGCGTGCTTTTTTGACCAGGTAGCATTCCTGGGAGACTATCACTTTTGTGGTGCCATCTGCAACCATGCTGGCCAAGGTTGAACGGTCAAAGACAACGGTCATCCCTCAAAGGAAGGCAGGGACAGTCCATAGCATTTTCCGCCATCCAAGGTTGCTTCCATAGTTGCAGGGCCGACACATAACGCTCTGGATCTGGGCTCACCGAGGGAGATCGTCACGTCCTGCTCATGGCTGCTTTATATCCTCACTTCAATATATTGGTCATTTCGTTTCCCCGGGTCATTCCAGCACAAACCAGACAGGTTTGCAGACGGCATCCACTCAGCGAGTTTTCGGACATGTGCTTGTCGTTGCGCCCATCAGAGCTTTTCCAGGCACAACAGACATTCGGAAAACTACCCAGTCAGAGCTGTTCCGAACAAGAGCGGCATTCGGAAACTAGGTAGTCAGAGCTGTTCCTAGCACGAGAGACATTCGGACGAGACATTTCACTCGGACGTAATTGCGTAGTGACAATTTTTAGTTTGATACCCGTAGGACGACACTTCCGACTTCAGCGGGCATTTTTTAATGAGGTTAGCCTTCCTCTGGTTTCGAGGCACGTTGGACTGTTGTGACGTCTCTAACATCTCAGCTGGTCAAGATAGAACGATGAACGACATCGTGGTCGGCCCTCAAGGGAAGGCAGGGGCAGACCATGAGCATTCCCTCGCTATCCAAGGAGGCTTCCATAATTGCAGAGCCGGCACACATTGCTCTGTGACTGGGCTCACCCGAGGAGTTGCCACGTCCTGCTCATGGCTGCTTTAGTTCCTCACTTCCATGTGTTGGGCAACTCGTTTGCCACTGATCGCTCAATCACACACCAGGGACGGTCAGACTGCAGGCGACACCCACTCGGTAAGCTTTTGCTTTTGACTTCGGACCACGCAATAGGTTCGCTCGCCGTGCGTTCCATTTTGCGTTATTGGGACGTTCTTCCACTTTTGTCTACACTCTCTATGAGTTAGATACAGTTTTCGCAGCCATTTTCTTCGACTGGGGCACTTTTTTGACTTTTTGTACTCGCTCACGGGGTAGGCTACTTGTGCTGCCGGCTCAGCACCTTACCTTCGTGCAGCGGTGAACGAGAAACGGCCTGGCCCTCTCATCCGGGAATCTCTCATATCCCCCAGCTGAGAGCCTTCGAACTTCTATCAGACCTGAGCATGTAGCTTGCTCAGTATCACGCCTTTATTTTTCGAAAGGTGGCTATCTCAGGTCCGAGGGTTTGTGGCTTAGAGGCGTTCAGCCACAGCCCTCGACAGGGAGCCTTTAGTGTTTTGTCCGGACCAAGAGCTTCTGCCTTCGTGCGCCTGATTTAAATTTTAGACTGCTATCCTCAGTCTCACCTGCAGAGCAGTAGGTTGTGTCTCTCTTAGTCTGGTCCCTATCCCATAAACTGTCCGATATGTAGTTTTCCATCCATCAGCAAGCAAATGGGGTCGATGGGACACGCAAGCTCCCCCACCACGTCAAGGTGGAGACACATCGGGGGAGGTAAAATTGATTTAAAATGAAGCTTCCAAAGTCGGTAATGCTTGAATACTAAATTTTCATTGCATTATTCATCAGGAAAATGTTTGTTCGAAGTCCTTTAACATGGTCCATGTCATGAAAGTGGTCATCAAAATAGTGATCTTCATTAAGTCGAACGGGTTGAATCACCGTCAATTCCAAGAATTTCTAAAGTCGTTGACTCATATTATAATGACGTTACATTGTATGCAGAAGTAAGATGGCTGACCAGTGCCAAATTGTTGAAAAGAGTGTTTGATTTGCAGCAAGAAATACAATCATTCTTTGCAAGCAAGTCAAAAAAAAAATATCCCAGAGTTTGAAGACAAAGAGTGGGTTTGCGACTTTGCATTTCTGGTCGATATAACTAGCCACTTAAATGACGTTAATACTCGTCTACAAGGGAAAGATCAATTGATTAATAAGGTGTATGATTATATTTCTGCATTTCAAATTAAACTTGGTCTTTGGGAGCAACAGTTGAGGATAAAAAACTTTACTCACTTTCCTACATTGTCATTACTACCAGACGTCACACATGAGGCGCTTCTTTTATATCAGGCTTAAACCTCGAATTTGAAAACAGATTTCAGGATTTTAAGAAACATCATGTGCTTTTATGTGCATTTGCAACGCCATTCGCGGTAGAGGTGAATTTATTACCAGGAAGATTAAAAATGGAACACTGTGAAATTCCATCAAGTTGGTTTGGAAAAGTTCTATAAAACGTATTTGGACAAGGATAAATATCCTGTGTTTTACAAACATGCTCTGTCGATCGTTTCGCTATTTGGAAACACTTATGCGCGTGAACAGCTTTTTAGTCGCTTGAAGCACATCAAATCACAAGTGAGAACATGAATTACTGACATTCATTTGGAAAACTGTTTGCGTGCAGCGAAAACATCAGTCGAGATCAATTTTTATGCACTTTGTTCTGCAAAACAAAGTCAGATGTCTCACTTTTAAATATTTTTAAAGGTCTAAAAAATATGTTTGATTCTCAGTTATGTTTTATTTTCTTCAAAAAAAATAAATATACCCATATCTTTTTTTTTTTTTTTTTTTACATTAAACCAGGAAAGCGTTTGACCACGATCTCACCTACTGTGAAGCGACGATGTGGTCGAAGCTGTAGCACGCTTGCTTGTTTACTTTAATTAACAAAAAACAAAACAAAAAAACAAACAAAAAATAGGTGCGTGGCCCGGCAGGAAATATTATTTCTTAAATTTGGCCATCCTGCTGAAAAGGTTACCCACCCCTGAGATAGATGAAACCATGCCTCATCAGAGAAGAATGTTATATCAAGAACTGACTCGTCGTCTTTTGCTAAAAATGCTTGAAACCACGTGGAGTAGTTGACTCTGGATTGATTATCACACTCTTGTAGTTCAGACAGAAATCCCACATGGATGAACATTTAATCCTTGTTTAAGAATTTTGTGCACTGTGCCCAATGATAATTTCACTTATTGCGACATTTTCCTCAAGGACTTGCATGGACTTTTCAGGATTCTGTCTTGGATATCTGGACATTTTTCTTTAGACACAGCAGGCCTACCAGATCGCGGAGCATCTTCCACATTTCCCGTAACAAGAAACTTATTCAACAAATTTCTAATCGTAATACCACAAGGAGGTTGTTTATCAGGAAATCGTGCTATAAATCTTTGAACAACTATTCATGTATATCGACCGCCATTTCAAACCATTTGTTAAACCAAAAAAAAAAAAAAAACTTTCTTACGCTGATTACACTCACATTCTGTTAGTGCACATAATTATTCCAGAAGACGACAACCATTCGCTGCATATTGCTTGACGATGGACTGTTGAGCACATTGTTTGACCACATCGAATACTTTATTGTTCAAATTTGTTATACATACAAAGTGTATTGAGACTTTACAAAATGTTGGTATGTTATCTTATATATAAATAAGGATCGTATGTCTGTCTGTCTGTCTGTCTGTATCTATGTATGTCCTTTGTGCGCTCGCGAACGGCCCATCCGATTGAGATGAAATTTTCTACACGCCTTCCTTTCAGTCCAGAGCTGTCAACTGTCATAGTTTTTTAGTGTGAAATCGCCTGCTTACTCAGTATTATTTCATTTTTCATTTTCATTATAATTGTATATATTTCAGGGGACCTAACTCCGTAAAAGTTATTTCAAGGGGCATAACTTTTCTGTATAACTTATAGTCATATTGTGGCATCGTTTTCAAAGATTTATAAACTCTGTGTCCATAGTTATGTACCGGCATATGAGTTATAATAAATAATGATACAAACTGTAAGGCATTTTTAAAGTTTTCATAAAAATAATGCACAATGCATAACATTGTAACTCATCTTTATTTGCTTAAGAAGTTACTGTAGTCATGCAGGTGATTAGCAAGCGTTTTCATTAAAACTAATGGATGGTGTCTGGAAGGACATTCTTTTAAGTTACTTTTTTTGTTGTATGAATTTAATGAGAACTTATATGACTACTTATGTGAATTAAATGAGATGCTCCCCACCAGGGACTGGGCGAAGCCGGACAGGGTCAGGCAGACAGATAGACAGAGAGACAGACAGACAGACAGACAGACAGACAGACAGACAGACAGACAGATAGTCGGTAACGGGAACGGGAACTTATATGACTACTTATATGAATTAAATGAGATGCTCCACACCAGGAGCTGGGCAATGCCGGGCCGGGTCAGACAGACAGACAGACAGACAGACAGACAGACAGACAGACAGACAGACAGTCGGTAACGGGAACGAGAACTTATATGACTACTTATATGAATTAAATGAGATGCTCCCCACCAGGGACTGGGCGAAGCCGGGCCGGGTCAGCTAGTTGTTATATACACCGTTCAAAAAGAGTAACGCATAACTCCTGAGAGCACACACATAGCCATAATTTTTGACATTCGTTAATTTTTTTTAAATTTAATGAGTTTGTTATAATTGCACACAAGAATAGCTTAGTGTTCAACCAATCATTTCACAGTTGTTTTGCATCTGGTTCACGAGAGTTTTTTTTTTTTTTTGGCGAACGAGTTTTCCTGTTAGTATGGTGTGTGTATGTGTGTGTGTGTGTGTGTGTGTGTGTGCGTGCGTGCGTGCGTGCGTGCGTATGTGTGTGTGTGTGTGTGTGACACCTCTCTTGCATCGATCAGCGACTGGCATATCATGGCCATGGATGCGATCAGACGTCTGATATAGGCCAGTGGGATGGCAGCCCACTCTTCCTGGAGTTCCTGGAACAGAACACAACGATTGGCTGGAGCAACATCCCACAGGTGCTCAATCGGCTTTATGTCTGGAGACAGGTTTAGTTTAGTTTAGTTTAGTTTAGTTTAGTTTAGTTTAGTTTAGTTTAGCTTAGTCAACGGATCAACATCACGGCACGCGGATGTAACCCATAAGTGCTCTGTTCTTCTCCTACCTCAAGCCTGAGTCCGGAGAAATTCAGCTCAGTGCACGAACTCTGTTCACCGGCAAGGATCCTGAAATACTTTGGGTAGATTTTGAACTCGAAATTTTGCCCGGGCAGCGCTGTTAGGCTACTCTTTTTCGATTTCCAACTGCCAAGGGATGTTTTAAGTTCGCAACAATACATACAGGCGTCCGAACTCACTACCCAGAGACCAGGGGACATTTAATCACTAGAAGTCCACGTGAAAAAATCCTGGTCCTCACCGGGGCCCAGGAGACAGGTATAGCCAGGGAAAAGTGAGAATGTTTTTGGCAGTCAGGAACTGCGTGGTCAACCGTGCGCAATGGGGTATGATGTTGTCCTGTTGAAACACAGACTTTTGGTCAGTCAAAAGTGGAAGGACATGGGGTAGAAGAATGTCATTGGCGTATTGCTGCGCATTCAAGACTCCTTCAATGTGCACCAAATGACTCCTTCCGTTGTAACTGATTATCTCCCACACCAATGCACCTCCACCATAGTGCGGCAGAGCTTAATCAATGCAATTGTGGGTAAAACGTTCATTTCGCCATCGGTAGACGTTCTTCATCTATCATGACAATGAATCAATCAAGCAATCATGTGCCATGCCGGAAAGTGTGGGCGGTCATGACTCGCCATTTCACTCGATCACCAGAGTCGTGGATCAGCTCAGTGTTCCTGTCTCGTCCATGCCATGTGGCCAAGCCATCCAGGTATTTTCCCCTCGGTCTTCCTCTTGGTCTGTTCCCTTTGATCTTGCCAGTTGTCACCAAGTTCTCCAATCCAGTTCTTCTCATAACATGTCCAAAACATTTTTGACTATCTACATCTAATTTCTCTAATCAATTTACGAGTGTCATTTGTCTCCTGTAGTACTTGGTCATTGGTTTTTCTATCTGTCCATGGTATTCTTTGCATTTTCCTCAGAAACCACATTTCTGCAGCCATCAAATGTTTTTCGGCTTGGTTGCACATAGTCCGAGTTTCACATCCATACAAAAGAACAGTCTCTATGTATCCCCTCTACACTCTTCTTCTCGTTTCAATTGACATCTTTTTATTGGTCAGAATATTTTTCATCTTGCTAAAGGCTACTTTCGCCATGGCGATTCTTGTTCTAATCTCTTCAAGGCATGTCCCGTCAGATGTTATGACTGTTCCGAGATAATTGTATCGATTCACTTGTGGAAGAATATTCCTATTTACTTGTATATTACAATGTGGTACTTCGTTCTTCCTAGTGACGACCATAACCTGTGTCATTTTACAATTTAATTCTAACCCCAGCTGCACACCGTGTACAACAACCGCATCTACTAATTGTTGCAGATCCTGCGCATTGTCTGCAATCAATACTGTATCATCTGCATATCAAATGTTATTGATGTTTCGTCCTCCAATGCTGATTCCATTTATATCTTCTACATTTCTGAAAATAGTTTCACTGTACAGGGAACAAAATATCTGGAGACATTACACATCCCTGCCTAACACCTCTCTTAATAGGCTGATATTGTCCCACTTCATTATCAATCCTTATGGCAGCTTGTTGTTTCCAATATATGTTTTTTTATAAGTCTAATGTCTTTCCCATCAATTTGTTGATCTGCAAGTATATCCACCATGTTGACATGTCTAACTCTATCAAAAGCTTTTGTGTAGTCAATAAAAATAAGATGTATATCTTTGTTTACTTCTATAGCACGTTCAATAACTGTTCGCAGAATATACACAGCATTTACTGTACCCTTTCCTTCTACAAACCCACATTATTCTTCCCCTGTTTCAGGTTGTAATTTCTTCCTCACTCTTTGCATGATAATTCGTAGCAAAATCTTTGTGATGTGACTCATTATACTAATTGTTCTATTTTGATCACATTCCAAGGCTCCTGATTTCTTTGGGATTTTAATAAATGGAGAGTTACATAATTCAGAAGGTATATCTCCAGTATCATTGTCACCGCCTCACCTTCAGATATACTATTAGAGGGCTGCAACTCCAGCCCAAGGGATAGCATCGAGTCGCTCAGGACCCGAGTAATCTAGAACCTTCTCGAAAGAGCTGGTCATCGAGTCCATGGTTCCGTGGACACTGATGTGGCCCGCCTAATGCGGGGTCAACGAGGAACTCGGACAGAGTTACCGCCCGTGTCGAATTAGGACACGAGGAGACCGGCAGAGGACAGACGGACTTGAGAGAGGCAACAAGGCCTGCCTGAGAGGGACTCAATAGATATTCATAGATATATATATACATAGGCTAGATAGTGTGCTAGATTGTTGTATGACAACTATGTGTTTGATGTTTAACTATCTGTGATATGTAAGATAATATAGCGCGGGCTGTTAACCCACTGCGCCAACTGTATATTCAATACAATAAATATTCGATCTCATAGCGAACAGATTTATTGTTGCCTGTATGTACCCGTGTTCAGTACCTAGATAAGAGCAAGATGATGACAGGCTTTTTGGGGGCTAGTTTTCCGGTTTTGGCATAAAATGTTTTGTGAAAGAGCTATTAATTGCCATGTAAAAATACTTATTTAATCATATCACATTGATTTTTGATAACACATTGATTTGTTTAAATCAAAAAAATTAACTTGACAACTTTACAAAAAAATTAGTAGCTATCTAGCGATAAAATAGAATTAATCTGAGTCCCTCGGCAACGTCTCACCATTGCCTCCGCAGTGTACCTCATTATTTTGATTCTGTAAACGATTTTTGACATGTTACTATTTTGACATTTTTTTTGTGTGACTGTGACTAATGTTTTCGCACTCCACGAGCAGATTGTTCCGCAACTAGTGCCGCGTGCAACCTATGTAACCGTTCCAACAGAGACGAGATTACAAGACAACATCGGAGAGTTCTGGGATTGAAAGCTAAGTTTCATGTCATACCCATTGTAACTCTAAGCTGTACTTCTCATCTTCCATCAATGTATCATTTTGTTTCATATTGATGTGTTTGCATATTCATGACCTTGTTACCAACATAACCTTGCATTTTGATTTACACATTAATAAATAAGGGAGTTAACCAAATTTTCGACTACACAACATTTTTTTCTAAGGGATTTAACTTTATAAATATTATCCTACCCACCTCAAAATAATGGTGGAGAAGCAGAAGGCTAAGCGCAACGCTTACCAGAGAGCGGTCAAATGCTACTTTTGCCAAAGTTTCGGCCACTATAGTCGCCACTGTGATGGACGTAAGTTATTGAAACAGGCCAACGCTGCACTAGTAGAAACGTCGTCTGACGAAGAGCTTGAATCACTGAATGAATGTGATAATCAACACAACATTGAAAGCGAGCTTATGAATGCTGTACACATTATTAACACCATTACAGACAGTAAGTGCAACACCTGTACAAAGTTCCAACTTGACACAACACTATTATGTGGCCACACGATCCCTATTTCAAATGAAACAGCTAACGCTGCCTTATCATCTACAGGCAAGCTAGTTTTTTCTACAGGGTTTGTTAACAACAGAAAGTGCACATTAATTCGGGATTCCGGCGCAACGCTCTGTGGGGTTAAGAAAACATTAATAGACACTAAAGACTACACAGACAAACATGTGACTTGTCGCACATTCTCAGGTACTATAGAGAGATACCCCCTTGCTCTGGTCGAAATTCAAACACCGTTCATATCAGGACAAGTATTGTGCGCTGTCCTTGACAATCCAGTCGCTGATATTATACTTGGTAATTTACCCAACATACATCCATGCTCTGAAAAGGAAATCAAAGAGTGGGAGCATAAACACGGTATCCACCACACAAACAGCGATGCGAAAGAGAAACACCATTCTTGCTTGTCTCAAGCTGCCAAAATACCAAGGGAGACAACCACTGAGGTAATTCAGAAAGAATTCACCGAGGTGTACAATGCAGGGGCGGTCGAATCGATGAACGATACGACCGAATTAAAACCTCGAATTGAGGATGCTACCGATCTACCAAGTACCAAGCCTGTAAATGTGCAACAAAACACACAATACACAAACGCAATAACACGACAGACAACCCATAAAACCAACACCGACCAACTGCAGGAATCATTAGAAATCGTAGCGCCAAACTCAACGAACATCAATTTTGGAAACGAACAGAAAGCAGATACAACACTTGCACCATACTTTAAGTTAGTAGGACTTAAACCAAAAGTAACTAAGAACGCATCGTGGACATTTAGGCTACAGAACAACATCTTAACTAGATTTTACACAACAAATCAGACCACAATACAACAAATAGTGTTACCACAAACACATCGAAACAAAGTGCTAAAAATAGCCCATGACTCCCCTTTTGGAGGTCATATGGGATATGAATTGACCAGGGCAATTGTCCTGACCCAGTTTTATTGGCCAAAGTTCGACCAAGACATTAAAACATTTTGTACATCTTGTGATATATGTCATAAACTGGTCAAGGGGAATAACCCTACTGCATTCTCTGTAAATGGAAAGTTGAAATTATTCCATGTAAATATGTTGAAACCATACTATGCTAGACAGGACAGTGAGACAAATGAACAGACACAACGAACTGGTGACGGAGACGAAACCACAATTTCCCAACGAAATGACACCTCGACAAACGAAGCATCGTTAACGACACACGCTTACGACGACGAAAACGACGAAGACATATGGACATTACCGACAATCTGTGATATCGACAATGACGACAAATTTGACGACATACTGACGATTGATCTCGACGACGACGACAATGACATTGAAGACAATTTACATACAGTAACATCTGTGATAAATCAGACAGACGTGGACAATACTGAAATCCCTGTACCAATCATGACTGACGACGGGAGTATAAATGACATACATATCTCTGACACTTTGACACAACCACAGCGACAAGACATTTTGACACTCCTTGACGACTATAAGACTATCTTTTCCAACAAACCTGGACGCACTGATAGGATAACACATTCAATTGTGCTGACAGATCTGAGACCGGTCAAATGTAGACCATATTCTATTCCTCTCCATTACAGATCTAATTTAGATAAAGAAATTTTAGATTTAGAGAAGAATGGCATTATTCAAAAATCGATGTCTCAATATTCTTCACCGATTGTCCTGGTGAAAAAGAAGGACCAGACAATCCGCTTGTGCATCGACTATAGAGTATTAAATACAAGAACAACAACGGATGCAGAGCCTATGAACAGTTGTGAAGATCTTATTTTAAATATGGCTCAATCATCCTTATTTTCCAAGACCGATTTAGCGAAAGGATATTGGCAAGTTCCACTACACCCTTCTTGTAGACATATAACAGCATTCGCAACACCTCTCGGTTTGTACGAATGGCTATATCTTCCTTTTGGCCTGAAGAACGCACCGGCCACATTTGTGAGACTAACAAGATTGTTATTACACGGAATTAAAGATGTAGTAGCCTATATTGATGATATATGCGTCCATTCTTCTTATATGACTTCTCACTTACTTACCCTGAAACAAGTCTTCAACCAAATCTCTCTTTTTGGACTTACTATCAAACCTTCCAAGGTTGAAATAGGTTATACACAAATAGACTTCCTTGGTCATAGAATTTCTGAAGGAAAATTGTTGACTGATGATAAAATTGTTTCCAAGATCCTTAATCTAGAAGTGCCTACCACAAAGAAACAGATTAGAAGTCTACTAGGTCTTATTAACTATTATTCTAAGTTCATTCCACATTGGGCAGAACTCACCTCAGTCTTTTCTGATATGTTAACTAAAGATCATCCATCAAAAATTTGTAAAAGTACCAGCTTAGATGATGCAATGTGTAGATTGAAACATATTTTTTCTAATCCACCAGTCTTACGATTACCCAACATAAATTTACCCTTTATTTTGACCACAGATGCTAGCGCTATCGCCATAGGAGGATGTTTAATGCAGGAAGTGGATGGCGTACGACACCCGATTCTCTACGTGAGCCGCAAATTAAAGAAGGCTGAGACTCGTTATGCCACAGTGGAATTGGAGTGTTTAAGCCTATTGTTCTGTATATTGAGATTATCTAAGTTCCTCTTGGGGAGTCATTTTGTGGTCCTCACAGACAGTTCGCCATTATTAGTCCTTAACCATGGGTCGCCCAAAAACCACCGGTTACAACGATGGTGTCTTCTACTTCAAGATTTCGACTTCGAAATCCGCCATATCAAGGGCACTGATAATATTATGGCTGACCTTTTATCACGGCAGACAAATGCGCCAGTAGAACGACTCTTATCACATCGGCCATTAGCCATACTATAAACTGTGATACTTTTAGTCGGTTGCATATAACAGTGTAACTCTACACCTGCTAGAGTACTCTCAGTGATTAGGTTACTTACGAAACCCATGAACATGATACATTAAGAACTATACATTAAAACCATCTATACGTTAAGAGCTATACTTAAGAACTATACTATCAAGTGCCTAAGCTCTAGAACGATTCCAGCAAGAAACGGTAACTGTGTTTGTGTCAACCAATTATATCAACCAGTGAACTGACTCTGAACACTGTAATATTTCATACGGAACATTGAGAACAATCCATACTTGCTGTTGCTACGAAACTTTGCAAACAGCCGAAACAGAACAACATCGACTACAACACTCAAGAGACAACCTTACTAAATTTGACATTCATGGCATAACACGCTAACGACAGGAGGACAACGCGCACATCATCGTTGGATTTATTTAGTTATTTAATTAATTAATTACGTTAGTATTAAATGTATATTATATTTGCATTAATGATGTATATAAATTGTGTTAACCTGTAATTTGTACATATTCTACTATAATATTACAGGCGTTGCCATTCATAGGCTAAAGAACCGTCCTATACAATTGTCTCTAGTTAAATTATAACCTATTTTCCATTCATCGTACAAAAAGTACGTATTTTCTTAAAGGGCAAATATCGCCTAGCCCATTTTTTCTAAGGGCAATAACACTTACCTCAACTTTAATTATATATTTTAACCAAATACTATTGTGTATGAAAGGTGAATGAATGATTGCGTGAAAGGATTAAATGAGAGAACGATACACTTGGCGGACAAATTGTACGCAAAACGTATTTATTGTAATTTGTCTGCGTCTTCCATGTAAAGATGCATGACTTGTCTAATTTGTCAATACATGTGTAGTACTTAGTTTAATAGTGAGTTTAATTTAGTAGTTAGTGTAATATACTTAGTTTAGCAGTTAGGATACATCTAAGCAGCACTACTTGGAATGCCTGATCATGTATTGCACACAGTGCAGTATTTCATGATTGAGGTTATCCCAACTCGTGACGCTTGGAAATACGCCACACATTCAGCACACACGTTACACAGACCTCAAAACTCAACACTATCAATTTAAAATACAGTCA
Source organism: Cepaea nemoralis (assembly GCA_014155875.1). NCBI lineage: Eukaryota > Metazoa > Mollusca > Gastropoda > Stylommatophora > Helicidae > Cepaea > Cepaea nemoralis. The sequence goes on from JACEFZ010023472.1 coordinate 20,178, forward strand.
CTTTATTATAAACATCAACTTATTAGTCAACACACTAACAAGCCAACAGGGACACATGTAGTCTGAGGGGGATAAAAGAACAAGGTAACTACATATTTAGCATTATATAACATACGAGAGTAAAAGTGTATGGAAATACACAAACAGATCAAGATTTGAAGGTGTACTTATTTAGCCAGGACTTCGGTCTTGTTAACCCTCTTTAATACAGAGGTTAATTGTCTTGGTACCATTTCGGGTACTATGAGAAGGGCGGGTTGTAAATACAACTACTAAAACGTCACGTAACTTCGGTCAGATAAGCATATTTAAGCACACGAGAGACAGAGGGATCTCTTCACCAAATCAGAGAAGTGTTGTATGGTAGAATACATGAGTTTTAGTGCTAGTAGATAGGTTACCAGGTTACTATCCACCAAGCTACAAACACCAACTTTATGTGATTCGGTGACAGAATTAGAACAGATCTAATTACCCAAAAACAAATCATATCAGGGGGGAGGGGGGATCCTGTCACCGCCTCACCTTCAGATATATTATTAGAGGGCTGCAACTCCAGCCAAAGGGATAGCATCGAGTCGCTCAGGACCCGAGTAATCTAGAACCTTCTCGAAAGAGCTGGTCATCGAGTCCATGGTATTGTGGACACTGATGTGGCCCGCCTAATGCGGGGTCCACGAGGAACTCGGACAGAGTTACCGCCCGTGTCAAATTAGGACACGAGGAGACCGGCAGAGGACAGACGGACTTGAGAGAGGCAACAAGGCCTGCCTGAGAGGGACTCAATAGATATTCATAGATATATATATATACATAGGCTAGATAGTGTGCTAGATTGTTGTATGACAACTATGTGTTTGATGTTTAACTATCTGTGATATGTAAGATAATATAGCGCGGGCTGTTAACCCACTGCGCCAACTGTATATTCAATACAATAAATATTCGATCTCATAGCGAACAGATTTATTGTTGCCTGTATGTACCCGTGTTCAGTACCTAGATAAGAGCAAGATGATGACAATCATATAATGTGTTCATCAGTCTGGTGTCTTGATTTAGTCCATACTCTTCTAACACCGTAATCATTTCTGTTGTGATGTTATCTGCACCGGGGGCCTTGCCAGCTTTCATATGCTTAAGAATATTTCGAACCTCCATCTTCATAATTAGTGTCAGCAACCTAACTTTGACAGGCACACGTGGATTCTTCTTTTGTACCACACGAATGATAACTCGTACGTCGTACAAAAGGATACAAATTTATTCTGGGCGAGTTACATACAGTAGCTCTGAGAGCTGATATTCATATGGATCATATACATCATGACAATATTACGTTATGACGTTATCTATGGTAATATCTACTGTATTAGTCTAAGTCTAAGTCACGACTATTGCTACTGTCCTCTAAACTACACAGTATTCAAAGCGAATACTCCGATCCGTCCTCTACGCTGTCATGCCCCCGTCTGCTTGACTTTCGTGGCGTGTCCAGCCACGAGCCGATTACCCTTTGTGCGTCAGCGGGTTTGCGTGCTCGGTACTCCAGCACGCGTTTAATGACTTGTCAATAGCTTACTCTTCGAGAGTTACCACTATCAATGGATACTCCTCGTGGTAGTGGTTTCCCCACTCTATTCTGGGTAACTATTGATCATGTCCTGCCATGTCCTCTTTTAGGACACGTGTGTGTCCAGTCGGAGAACTGTTCACAGTTCTCCCTGCTGTTTCTGTCCCTTCTATTGTTATTTCCTAGATAGGGATGTTATATCTATCCTGTCTTAGTCCTCTTCCTTAGTTTTACTCCTCTCTTCTCTATCTGCTTACTTGCAGTTCTTTGACAATTAGTGGCCCTTCATTATTAAATCTAATATCATATTGTTCCTCAAAGTTTTTTCACATAATCTGTCCATACATGTATACTCTGATCTTTTTCTATTATGATTTTGCCATCTTTAGTTTTCAGACAGCCTGTTGATGTACTTGTTATTTTATTAGTAAATTCCTGAATTCTTTTGTGCACTAATTTGGTATTTTGACTGTTGTGTTATTTTTCAATTTCTAAGTACTTTTCCTCAAACCATGCTTCTTTTACCTCCTTACATAATATTCTGACTTGTATATGGATTTGTTAATATTTGGCAGAATTAATTTTCTTGAGTCTTCTTGTTTCCATTAGGTGTAAAATTTCTTCAGTCATCCATTTCTTTCGACCCACCTTCTTTAATATTGGAATAGTTGATTCTGCAGCCAAACTGATTGAATTCTCCAACATATCCCATTGATCATCCATATCCTGGAATAGGATCTCTAGATCAGACAATATATCAAATGTGTTCTGTACTTCTATGTTGAATTAATTGTTTTGTATTTCCTTGTCATTACTCAATGTACACAAATCATATTTAGTGTTTCCTGTTATATACTTGACTTTCTTCAACTTTATCCTGAATGTTCCTGTAAGTAATCTGTGGTCACTATAATAATCAGCACTCGGAACTGTTTTTGCTATTGTTAATGCGTTTCTAAATCTTCTGCTAATCAGAATATAGTCAATCTGGTTTCTAATCCTGTTATCATGACTTCTCCATGTCCATAATCTTCTAGGGTATTGCTTAAATCATGATACTGCAACAACAACAAAAAAGAGAAAGATTCGTCACTGAACCCGACACGTTTCCATGTATTGTCAGCTGCCCAGGGACGATGCTGGTTAGCCCAAATAAGTCGATTTTGGCGATGGTGGAGCGTAAAGACATGTCCTCGGCGAGGTCGTTGTGCCCGAAGTCCAGGATCATGCAGTCTCTTCCGGACAGTTTTATCACCACGTGACGTCCTGCAGGCAAGGACTGGGCAGTTGAGGAAGGTATTGTAAACTTTTCTCTGAAGTTACGAACCCGAATTAAACTATCCTCCACTGCTGTTGTCACTCTGGGTCGTCCACTGCGATGCCGGTCTTCAGCTGAGCCAGTGGCTTGGATCCGGTGCCAAAGTCGACTGATAGTACTCTGATGCACGTTTAGATGCATGGCAACCTGACTTTGACTTTCGTTTGCATGCATTCGTCCAATAGCAATGCTCCTTAAATTTATCGATATGGACGCCATACATGTCTGCTTGAAAATGAACTGAATTTTGTGTGTGTAGCGTTATCCTTTTATAGGGTGTCAGTAGCGTAGTCTGTGAATCGTGATTACCTCAAATTGTGTTGCTTTTACATGCGCGCATAATGAGCTGTGGTCAAAAATTGCGCCATAAACACTATTGACCAATGCTTTGTAACGATTACAAAATCGAATGCAATTCAGGTCAACGCGTGTATTTGACACTGCAGAGAACATTTGAGGCTGCTTTGTATATAGCCTCGCACTTAATATTACTTACAAACTCATAAAAACGCGCCCTCGGATAACTTCTTTTTATTTAAAAAAAAACAAACAAAACTTTTATCTCGTACAAAATAGTGTGTATTTACAAGACAAGGTATGTACATTGTGTGTTTTATTTTACATTTGTTAATACAACAAATACATTCGTATACACATGTGATAATATTACTGTAACGTTCTTGGGTTTACGCCTAGGCAGGGAGAGGGAGAGGCTAAGAATCTTATAGTATAATTAAGGGTAACTGGGTCAGAGAAGAATATGCGGATGTTAGGTCAGAAAGGTGGAGTCAGGAATTCGAAGACAGAGGTTGGCCCCAAACACAATGGGGCATGAAGATGTCAGTCTGAGTCACCAGGGCACAGAGAAAACCTGATAGTAGACAAATAGAGACAAAGGAAACTCAGACCCAGTTTTAGTGAAAGAGATATCAAAATGCCGTGAAACAATTCAAAGTACTGAATATTAAGAATTGTGGGTCTTTTACATGCCGGACAAACATTTTTCCCCCCATTAATTTCCTAATGACAGAGATCGATGAGAGAGAGAGAGAGAGAGAGAGAGAGAGAGAGAGAGAGAGAGAGAGAGAGAGAGAGAGAGAGAGAGAGAGAGAGAGAGAGAGAGAGAGAGAAAGAGAGAGAGATGCCGAGAAACAATCCAAAGTGCTATATATTACGGTTGTTTTGTTTGTTTAGGTGAAAATGTATACATTTAATTTTCTTTCCCTTGACATCATATTTTCTCAGAGGGTAGAGGCGCTGTTTCCTCAGCTCCTTCTTGCTCTTGCAGGTCAAGCTCATAAGGTGTGAGAGCCCGATGCATGGCCCTGATCTTCTTCTGTCGGAGATTATTGGAATTGTGGGCTTTATTGAGGTAAAATTTACGCAGGTTGTCCTTTTGTGTCTGTTTGATGACCGCGAGGACTGGCAATAGACTCCCTTACTGTGTAGACTTTGCCCAGTTTGGCTGCAGCACCGCGTGTCACTTTAGCCCCACTCAAGATCTGCAACTCCTTCTTCAAATCATTCAGTTGCTTGAGAAGAGCTTCCTTCTTCTTGCCTCGCAGTTCCTTTGCTTAGACTTCAGACATCTTGATTAGTGAATGATTGGCACTTTGCCGTCTTGACAAACGATAGTTTGTAAAATGGAGTTATACCTCTCCATAACACAAATCCAAATTCCACGTGATATTTTGCGATTTGCGACCCCCCCCCCCCCCCCCCCCCCCTTTAAAGAAAGAGAAAAAACAAAACGCAATGATGCTCTAGCTGTGTGTGCACCATTATGCTGGAACCATGCTTCTTCAATTTCATGTTTAATCAGCTGTTCTAAAAAAGTTCCATAATGTCAGTACGGTACTGATCGGCATTTATAGTGTTGTTGAAGAAAATTAGTCCAATAAAACGTATTTTTACTGACGGCACACCATACCCCAATTTTCTCTTCGCGTAGAGGTGCTGTAATGTATGCTGCCTATATTGCTGCAATTTGTAAAATAAAAAAAAAAGCAGCAAAAGAGACGGCACACAAGAGGCATTTCCCTTTTGAGTCATGCTGAGAAATTTCTTTTTTCACAATTCTGGAGAAAAGATTAGGAACTACTATAGAATCTCAGCTAAGCGAAACACAACTTGGATTTAGGAAAAACGAAGGATGCACAGATTCTATTTTTGCTTTTAGACAACTTATAGAAAAATCAATCGAATTTAATGAAAAACTCTACTTAGCCTTTGTCGACCAAGAAAAGGGGTTTGATAGAGTAGACAGAAACAAGCTGTGGGAAATCCTTTCAAGACCACATGAATAGTCTAAACGAAATGTGTAAGGAACATAACATGAAAACAAAGGTAATGACTATAACTAAAGAAGAAAAAACAACAAGAATTCACCTAAATGAACACCCACTGAAACAAGTAAAGAGTTTCAAATACTTAGGAAGTATAATATCATCAAATTGCAAATCAGAAGACGAGACCGGAAATAGATGAAAATAAGGTAAACCAACTCAAATTGGACAAATGGCACCAATACTAAACAACAAACATGTATCAATAGCTACCAAGAAAGCACTTTACAACACAATCTTCCAACCAACTCTATGCTACCAATGCCAAACCTGGACAATGACAGACAAAGAGAAAAGAGAAATCACAACAACATAAATGCGATTCCTGAGAAGAATACTTAATGTATCAAGAAGAGATAAAATCAGAAATGAAGAAACCAGGACTAAAGTGGGGGTTATAGTGGCGCTAGATTTTATTAGAAGGCAGCAAGTCAAATGGTTTGGCCATGCAATTAGGTTACAAACTAACAATATATCACAACAAGCAATGATGTACAAACCAGAAGGAAGCAGAGGAAGAGGCCGACCACGCAAACGATGGACGGAGGGAATAGGAGAGTCCATGGGAATATCGATACATGAAGCCCATAATTCCACATATTGGGTCTATGATTGTATGTTATGTTATCACGATCGACATCCCCACACATTTGGTATTCAAACATGTAAGACACATCGAGGAGAATGTATTATTGGAATTGAGAATAGAAAAAAAAACGTAACAACCCTTCTACATGCCTATGGGCATATGGTGCTAATCCCATATTATTTTATAGACCATTCCGCACTCGGTGCGTAAATCGTTTAGTATCATACTGGCTGCCTTAACTTCCAAATAAATGACATGGTACTCATTTGAGACGATCGGCTTGGGAGCCCTGGTCAATGGAGTTGAGAATGGAAAGAACGAAAGTGCGTGGCTGAGAGTGATGGGCATAATGTGAAGCTGGAGCCGAAACTGAATGCAAAGACAGCAGTGAGATATGGTAGGTCAACCCTGAAGATGGCAGCTGTGGTAGCGTAGTGGCTCGATGCTCACCTGCCCGCCCGGGGGGCCACGGGTTCAAATCTGCGCTGGGCAGATGGTTTCAATTAACCCATTATAACATGGGTACCAAGAAATGTCTTGGGAAGTTACGTTGGAGGCGTGATACTGACCAACACACTGACCAACTCACTGACAAACTGACTGACCAACTCACTGACCAATCACTGACCAACTCACTGACCAAATACCAAGTGGTACATAGAAATATGGGTGTAGCACCATGGACCCAATGCGCGGTAGGTGTGTAAACGGATACTCTCTGAAAACAGTAGCTGAGGCTACTGAGGTGTGGTAAAAAAAACCGGCTGATGGGTTTGTGAAGTTGGGGCCAAGAGGAAAGAGTGCGGGAGGGGGGGGGGTGGGGGGGGGGGGGGGGGGGGGGTTGTCATAAAACTGGCTGATGGTTTTGTGAAGTTTGAGCCAAGAGGTGGGGGAGGGGGACATAAAACCGGCAAATGGGTTTGTAAATTAGGAGCCACGAGAAGAGTCATAAAAATGGCCAATGTTGTTGTGAAGTTGGCGCCAAGAGTGGGGTTATAAAAATAGGCAATGTTGTTATGAAGCTGGAGCCAAGAGGGGGTTCATAAAACCGGCTGATGGGTTTGTAAAGTAGGAGTCACGAGAATTTTTTATTTTTGCGTATCCTTTACAGGACTTAGAGAGGAGTGATAAGAACACTGATACAGTTGTAAAACAGTAACCAAAATTGGAGTTGAATGGTTTTGGGGATTTTAAAATAGGAGAAGTGATAGTCACAAGTGAGGTTTATGGGTGTTGTGAATTAGGAGACGGGATAGTCAAAAGAGAGGTTTTTGGAGTTGTGAAGTAGGAGTGAAGAGAGTGGTAATGGTGTTGCGGAGGTGCCAAGAGTAAATTGATCAAGTGCTAATTGAATTGTGAAGTAGGCGCCAGGCGTGGAATGATACGTCCTAATTGAGTTTTGAAGTAGGAGCCAAGAGTGGAGTGATGAAGTGCTAATAATAGTAAAGTAGCCTCCTAGACTGGAATACATTTGCTCAGAGGCTGGTATACAGGTGCATCCAAGTTTGGGATATAGGTGCCTCTGAGGCTGGCATATAGGTGCTTCCAAGATTTGGATACAGGTTTCTCTAAGAATGGGATACAGATTCCTCCAAGGCAGGGTTATAGGTGCCTCCAAGCTTGGTATACAGGTTCCTTCAAGGCTTAGGTATGTTTAAAGTGCCTTTAAGCCTGGGATATAGGTTCCTCCAAAGCTGGGATGTAGGTGCCTTTCAGGTTGGGTTTTAACTGCCTTCTAGGCTGGAATATAAGTGTCTCAAAGGCTGGAATATAGGTGTCTCAAAGGCTGGAATATAGGTGTCTCAAAGGCTGGAATATAGGTGTCTCAAAGGCTGGAATATATGTGTCTCAAAGGCTGGGATAGAGGTTGCGATTCTGGTAACTCAGGGGGATGTGCGGGGATGGGAGGAGGTAAAAAGTGTCTCTGAAGTTTGGTAAAAGGTGCCTCTGAGGTTAGGTAAAAGGTGTCTCTGAGATTGGTTAAAAGAAGTCTCTGAGACTGAGTAAAAGGTTCTCTGAGATTGTATTACAGGTGCGTCTGAGGTTGGGTTAAAGGTGCCACTGGGGCTGGGTAAAAGGTGTCTCTGAGGTTGGGTAAAAGGTGTCTCTGAGGTTGGGTAAAAGATGTCTCTGAGGTTGGATTACAGGTGCCTCTGAGGGTGGGTAAAAGGTGTCACTGAGGTTTGATTACAGGTGTCTCTGAGGTTGGATAACATGTGTCTCTGAGGTTGGATTACAGGTGCCTCTGAGGTTGGGCAAAAGGTGTCTCTGAGGGTGGGATATAAGTGCCTTTCGGGGTGGTGTTCGGGTGCTTCTGAGACTTTACAATGCAAGGCCAACAGGAAACTTGTTCCTACAGCAAGATGCTGCTGTCACATGGAGATGGCAGGGCCAAATATCAGGATACCTATAACTTTCAATTGTTGTATTGTCTAGTGTCTGATCTTAAGTTCTTTCCTTTCTACACTGTGAGTGCCAATCAATATTGATGTCTCATGTTATTTTGATGACCTCGTGAGTTCTCCAGCAGATGGTATTGTTGAAATTGTAATGATTATGAAGTATAACACGGGGAAAGGAATTTTCACAAACATCAGAAAGAGACAGTCATAATTTTTTGGCCACATTATAAGAAAAACACAAACTGAAACGTATTGTGACAACAGGAAAGATTTATGGAAGAAGAGATAGAAGAGGACAGTGAGAGAAAATTCTTGACAGTCTTGTGTCATGGCACGGTAGGGTGTTAGCTATTACATTGATACTGCTGTTGGAGATAGCATGATGTGGAAAAATATGATAGCCCCTTCAGTCGAAAAGGCACCTGATGATGATAATTAAATGGGGAAACAGGTATTGATAGTAAAATAATAATACAAAAAGCAAGAGGTGCTTTCATAGCACAGGAAACTAGTGGCAGTCGACAGACATTAACTCTAGTTCCAAACTTAAAATATTAAACTGAGTTGAGCTGAGTTGAGTGAACATCCGACATCACAGCACTCGGTACATTCCCATATATGCCCCGTCCTCATCTTCAACAACCATCGCAGAGTGCCAATACTAATGGTACCAGTAATAGTCTAATTATGTGTCCATCTGGCCTTTCCTCGGATCCCTGAGTGTCGGTCTGATCCTCTGGTCAATTCCTGCAACACCATTCTTTCCAGGACGTGATGATCGATCTGTTCTTCTGCTCTACACACGCGATCCTGAAAGGCCCCGACCACGTCTGCCTTATCATACACCGAAACCTCACTGAGCGGTGCAGCCCCAGCCAACTTGTCCACCTGCTCGTTTGCCACCACACCAAGCAGATGTTCTCTATTTTTGATCTTTGAATTGAATTGTTGAATGGAAACCTGCCATTCTGTCCGAAACTTGCCTGTTTCAACCTTTCCCGTCAGACTTTATGAGTCCGTTACAGTCACGACATTCGAGTATTGTTTGTCCCCCAGCCAACGAAATGTCGCTGTGACTGCCGCCTCCACGTCCATTCTCAGACTAGATGTTGTGGTATCATATGCCAGGCTCTCCTGCACCAAACACCGTTCACCAACCTTCGCCACAGGCCTGATATTAGCATATATAACTAGACAATTGTTATTCTGGAATGCACAAGGGAAACAAAATAGAAGAAGGCCTAAAACACACGGAGAAGAGAAATAGAGACATAGATTAATAATATGGAGGGAGATAATAAAGTACGGGTTAGCATGCGTTTGTTTGTGGGGGGGGGGGGGGGGGGGGGGGGCTATCCTCAGATGGGATATATAGGACAGAATAAGAACATTTCCTGTCCGCACGTACACAATATGCTTAAGTTAGAAGCAAACTGTTTACGTCAAATCTTTCGGTTGTCATTACCTTTTCTACATTGCAAAATGCAACAAAGTATGATTTGTATAAAAGGTAAACTCAACATATATGGTGTTGTAAGGGTGAAACGTGATCTGTCTTCACGTATGTTGGTTACAGCTCCTTTCTTTGCTGACTTTCATTTCCAGAAAAGAAAACAACAATCTCAGGTGCTTTTTTAATGACTACACAGCCATATTGGTTCTTAAATCACTCATTCTGCCAAGACTGACAGACCACGGGGTTGCAAAGCAAAAGTATTAATAACTATACGCCCAATGCTCTCTAGGTTGAGTACACACACTTAACTCTTTCTGTCCACAGCAGTGTACGATCTATGATTGGCTATACTTCACCTGTACCAATTAACATGTCTTATGAGATTGGCTATTCTTCATAATTAGGAATAAACATGTTTTGTGAAATTCTTCATGTTTGGCTATCAACATATCATGTGTGACTGGCTATTCGTCATATGAAGCGATCAAAACATCAAATGTGACTGGCTATTCTTCATATGAAGCAATCAACACATTAATTATGACTGGCTATTCTTTATGTGTAGCGATCAACATATCATGTGTGTCCGGCTATTCTTTATGTGTGGCTTAAGGAGCTGGAGGAGATCCTAGGAAGTAGTCTCCTCATTTTTGGGGACTTTAATGCACGAAACAGAGAGTGGGACAATACTGGGGAACATCGACAAGGAAATGCCCTTGCAGAAGCCATGGTGGATTCAGAAGTAGTCTGCATAAACTATGGAAGGCCAACGAGAATGGGAGTGGGGCCTGGAGATGCAGACACGGCTATTGACTTGACATTTGTTACCCAATCAGCATTTGTAAATATAAAATAGACTGCCCTAGATGTTCATGAGAGTGACCATCTACCCTGTTCAGTATTGATTGCTAAGTCCAACAAGACCAAGCCTGTGAGAGCTCGTAAGCTATTTAAATATGAGAGAGAAACTAGCAAACCTATTTATGTGCAGCCTCCATGGTGGACCTCCGAGGTAGAATGGTGAAATGTGACTTTATGAATGAGATTGGAGGGGATAAGACACTGGGAAAGTTCTAGAAATTGCACAGACAGAGGCAAAGGAAAGATCGTCAAGCCACAGTGGATACAATGTACAGAGATAGCGGTTTGCCGTTGACAACAGACATAGAGAAAGGGTTAGCTTTCCTGCAGAGATTTATAGCACAGGCAGAAACGAATGATAGGGCATCAGAGACTCAGTTACAGAATATCTATCAGGTACCATTAAAGATACATACTGTGAATATATCATACATCTGGAAGATATAAAAAATGTATTGAAAAAAGCAAAAGTACTCATCACCAGGGACCGATGGGGTTAAGTACGCGAACATGAGGGATATGAGTGATGGAGAACTAATGGACATAGCTGTTTGCTTTAACCTGAGCATCAGGATGACATCAGTATCTCAGGATTGGGTGCACAGCTATTTAACTTCACTTCCTAAAACAGGCAAAGATCATTGCAAGCAAAATGGGTTCAGTATTATCAATCTACCTAACACTTTTGGCAAGGTGCTGAAGAAGATCGTTGCTGTTATGCTTCAGGAATATTTAGAAAGGGAAAAGCTCCTCCCGAAAGGTTTGAGAAGTTACCGGCCAGGGAAAGAACTTGGGCAAATGCAGCCACTTTTGCCTATGATGTTTATGGAGGATTCCAAAACAGACAGGAGAAGGCGGTGGCAGCACTCGATCTTGAGGACGCGTACAACAGAGTCAGATATGATACTTTAATGTACGCTATCATGGAGAAGAGAGTGTGTAATTGGTTGGTGAACTGGATTGCAGTTGTTTTGAGTTCTCGTAGAGAAGCAGCACGGTTGGGTACATGGACCTCTGAGCCATGTATCATAGCCCCCTGGACTACCACATGGGTCTGCAATTTCACCTGCGCTTTTCAATGTGTATACGAGGAAAATTGCAAGCCTCGAAGCACCAGGGGCTGGAAGGATACTTACGTTTGAAGACCATGTTCTCGCATACAGGCAGGGGAGAGACAGAAATCAAACAGCCCAGGAGCTGCAAACGACAACAGACACAGTGATGGATTTGTGCACGGAAATGAATGCTGTCATTAACCTAGAAAAGGTATCTATCTTGTGGTGCTCTCTGGACAATAGGATTGTTAAAGCTGACCGCCAAGCCTAACAATACATGGTAGAAATGTGAATAGAGAAAGCAGACTGAAGCACAAGGGAATCAGTTTTGATAGAAGACTGTCCTCTTTGGATCGTGTTGATGTAGTGGCTACAAAGTGTCATGAGGAGCTTAATACACTGAAGAAAATGGCAGCAAGGAACATGGAGCAAAAAATGCCATTAACACATTTCCAGCACTTGATAATTGAAGTGGTTGAGTAATGGACTCCTCAATGTCTCAGAGAGTCAGCTAGTGAGGCTAGAGCGCATACAGAATGAAACAATGCGGGTTATTCTCGAATGCACAAGGGAAACCTCAATAGTATGTATGCGATACATCCTGGCGCAGCCTATCATTGCAGTGAAACAATCCGAAGTAATCTATATTAAGGATGCTTGATTGTTTGTTGAAAATGTATACATTTTAATGAAGAATTTTTTCATTGACAGCATACTGTTTCAGAGTGTAAAGGCACCGTTTCCTCAGCGCCTTCTTGCTCTTGCAGGTCAGCTCATGTACCTGATCTTCTTCTGTCGGAGATCCTTGGACTTGTGGGCTTTCTTGCGATAAAATTTAGGCAGGTTACCATTTTGTGTCTGTTTGAATGACGGTGAGGACTCTGGCAACAGACTTTCTTACTGTGTAGATCTTGCCCAGTTTGGCTGCAGCACCGCGTGTCACTTTAGCCCTACGCAAGATCTGCAACTCCTTATCCAAATCATCCAGTTGCTTGAGAAGATCTTCCTTCTTCTTCCTTTGCTTTGACTTCAGCCTTCTTGGTTAGTGAGTGACTCGCACTTTGCTGTCTTGACAGACGATAGTTTGTAAAATGGAGTTATACCACTCCATAACACATAGCCTGTACTGAATTTAGAGACCATGTCTTGCCCATACAGCATGATCCCTCTCTCGGCCTGTGTAGCCTACTCCAGAGGAAGGTAACAGCCAATACGTCTGGAACAAGACAAACTGCAGAAGGTGCCGGATCATCAAAGCAATACTCTAACTGTCCGATGGAAGGAACTTCCATTCTAGATCAGTTGCCGACCAAGGTTTAGGGCCTGATGTGCCCTGCCATGACACATGTTAATCTTTAAATTGAATTTCCTCGAACTAGGGTAAGGCTTGTTTACCCCCCCCCCCCCCCCCTTTTTCCCTCTCCCCCTCACCCATATCAGTCATATCTGACTAAGACCTGACATCTTGGTAAGTATTCCGACTTGAACAGACCCAGTCCTGTATGTAGCCGGGTATTCAGGAATTTCTTTCACTCTCTGGCTGTGAACTCAAGTGTGGCCCATACACGTGTTACTACTTCTAGTGTACTGGACTGATGTTTGCGTGTGAACCAGCTTTCCCTATTACCAATGTCACTTGCCATCAGGCGAACCACCCACTCCTTCATTTGAGGTACATGTAATTTCGGTCCTCAAGTCATGGACGGGAAGTCAAAATATTTGACCAAGGTGTCTTTGTAGAGCTCCGCAACCTCGGTTTAAGAGTGAGTGCTCTTATCTATTCGGACATTAAAAATTCTGGGCCTTTTACAGACCGGACAAAAATTTTCAAATTACAAGTTGCTGCCGCGCTACTCATTGAAAGAATAAAACATGTAATGGAATATCAAGAAGAAATATAAAAATGAGTTATAAAATTATCATACCTTTAAAATAAAGCCATTACTTTTACACAACTTTGAAGATAACGTACAATTATTAATCTCATCATTTATATTGTATATATCTGCCGCTAACATTTATACAAATTTTTATAAAAGGATAAGAGACATACTACAATTTTATAAATCACATAATACATTTACGTTGCTTTCAGTAATGTCCCTTGAAATTACTGTTACGATGCGATGCTATGTTCCTTTCCACAATGTTAAATACGTGTGTTCATTTTAACGTGTTTGTTGATTTCCGGTCCCCAAGATGGCGGTTAGGCGTTGAATCGCCAAGGCCTCTGGAGTATTTATCCCTAGTGGCTGCGGTTTGCATTCCGCATGTTGGACTGGTAGTATATGGTTCCGTCGCCCTGCTGATGAGTGAGTGCGTGGCTCGACTCTGTGAGTTGTGAAATTCATTTGGAATGCTTTTACATCTGTCCGCTTTTGTTTGTAAAGCGAACTGCATGTTCGGAACAATGGCTACCGGCTTTTGCTGAATTTACTGATTTGCCTTTTCGGTTCACGAGTGCATTTTTCAGGAGACGCTTGGGAGTCGACGCTGGGTCTACAGAGTTCGTGTTTTGAGCGGCGCTTTCTGTGGGTCACCTTGCGGAAAGATACAGAACCATGTGAGAAAAGCCGGTTCAATAAAATCTTTCTGGTGACTGCCGATTCCATCGATAATGAAACTGTAATTTTGTGGAGAACTTTTGTGTTGATATTCTGGCGGCGGCATTATGCACAGTGTACCTGTGCGAGATGTTGGCTTGCCGAGAATCCTGTCTGTTCTACTTTTTACATTGGTCAGTGAGGAGCATTTTGTGTGATATTCACTGGCACAGGAACGGTGCATAAAGAGGACGACCCGTTACCGAGAAGTTGGAACCGCGACTAACTAACTAATTAACGAACTAACTAACTAACTAACTAAACTAACTAACTTTGGATTGCTTCACGGCATTTTGATCTCTCTTTCACCCCTTCACACTCTCTCTCTCTCTCTCTCTCTCTCTCTCTCTCTCTCTCTCTCTCTCTCTCTCTCTCTCTCTCTCTCTCTCTCTCCCTTATGTATCTCCCTCGTAGAAGACACGCGTACCTGTTTCAATCTAATTGGTAAAATGGGATGCTTGTTGCCACTTTTATGTATGGTCATTGAGTAATACTGTTAACTTTGTTTAAATTGGAGCAATTCCTAATTTTAGAGAAAATGTTTCATCATCCATCACTTTGCCTTCAATGTAACATTGAGTCTGTATATGCTCTAGATGTAAATGAGACTATATGGAGTGTGAAAGAAGGTCGATCTAATGTGTGTTTATTATAAAGGATGCACGAAATAAGATGAACACAATCATCATCATCATTACCACACACACACAACACACAAACACACCACACACAACGCATACACATATACATACTCACACACACACTAATTGGTGACAATGCAACAATTGTTGTCCAACGAAAGTAATGGCTTGCTTACATAGTTGTTGTTTAAAACCGTATAGATGTGTACACTTTTATTTCGTATAAAACATTGCGTTTTTACAAGGTGTATTGTGTGTTTTCATTTTCATTTGCAAATACAACAAATAAATTCATATGCGCATGTGATAATATACATTAATGGCATGATGCAATTACAATCTCGCTACCATTATATGCTTACTTTCAACCTCTATACACGACACATATTTTCCACTCCCCCGGCTCTCTCTCTCTCTCTCTCTCTCTCTCTCTCTCTCTCTCTCTCTCTCTCTCTCTCTCTCCTCTCTCTCTCTCTCTCTCTCTCTCTCTCTCTCTCCCTATTTCACAAATGTTTATTGAGCGTTGAAGATGTTGCATCCTGTATTGTACGTAAGTTTACATGCGTCCTGTATGTTTAGTGTTTTGTTCTTGTGTTAACGTGACTGGCTTGATGAGCTTGAGGAGAACCCTGGCAGTAGGCTTCTCATTTGTGGGGACTCTAATGCACAAAACAAAGAGTGGGACAATATCGGGGAAAACCGACAGGGAAATGCCCACTCTGAAGCCATGGTGGATTCAAAAGTAATCTTCATAAACGATGGAAGTCCCAACGAGAATGGAAATGACGCCAGGTGATGCAGTCAGACTATTGACCTAACATTTGTTACCCAATCAGCATTTTTGAATGTAAAATAGACTGTCCTGGATGATCATGGAAGTGAGCATCTACCCTGTTCAATATTGATTGCTAAATCCAACAAGATCAAGCCTGTGAGAGCATGTATGCCCTTTAAATATGAGAGGGAAACAAGCAAACCTATTTATCTGGAGCCTCCAAGCTGGACCTCCTGGATCAATAAATGGTAGAAAGGTGACTAGAGACAGCAGACTAAAGTAACTGGGAATCACTTTTGATAGTTAGTTAGTTAGATAGTTAGTTAGTTAGTTAGTTAGTTAGTTAGTTAGTTAGTTAGTTAGTTAGTTAGTTAGTTAGTTAGATAGTTAGTTAGTTAGTTAGATAGTTAGTTAGTTAGATAGTTAGTTAGTTAGTTAGTTAGTTAGTTAGTTAGTTAGTTAGTTAGTTAGATAGTTAGTTAGTTAGTTAGATAGTTAGTTAGTTAGTTAGTTAGTTAGTTAGTTATTAGTTAGTTAGTTAGTTAGTTAGTTAGTTAGTTAGTTAGATAGTTAGTTAGTTAGTTAGTTAGTTAGTTAGTTAGATAGTTAGTTAGTTAGTTAGTTAGTTAGTTAGTTAGTTAGTTAGTTAGATAGTTAGTTAGTTAGTTAGTTAGTTAGTTAGTTAGTTAGTTAGTTAGTTAGTTAGTTAGTTAGTTAGTTAGTTAGTTAGTTAGTTAGTTAGTTAGTTAGATAGTTAGTTAGTTAGTTAGTTAGTTAGATAGTTAGTTAGTTAGTTAGTTAGTTAGTTAGTTAGTTAGTTAGTTAGTTAGTTAGTTAGTTAGATAGTTAGTTAGTTAGTTAGTTAGTTAGTTAGTTAGTTAGTTAGTTAGTTAGTTAGTTAGTTAGTTAGTTAGTTAGTTAGTTAGTTAGTTAGTTAGTTAGTTAGTTAGTTAGTTAGTTAGTTAGTTAGTTAGTTAGTTAGTTAGTTAGTTAGTTAGTTAGTTAGTTAGTTAGTTAGTTAGTTAGTTAGTTAGTTAGTTAGTAGTTAGTTAGTTAGTTAGTTAGTTAGTTAGTTAGTTAGTTAGTTAGTTAGTTAGTTAGTTAGTTAGTTAGTTAGTTAGTTAGTTAGTTAGTTAGTAGTTAGTTAGTTAGTTAATTAGTTAGTTAGTTAGTTAGTTAGTTAGTTAGTTAGTTAGTTAGTTAGTTAGTTAGTTAGATAGTTAGTTAGTTAGTTAGTTAGTTAGTTAGTTAGTTAATTAGTTTAGTTTAGTTAGTTAGTTAGTTAGTTAGTTAGTTAGTTAGTTAGTTAGTTAGTTAGTTAGTTAGTTAGTTAGTTAGTTAGTTAGTTAGTTAGTTAGTTAGTTAGATAGTTAGTTAGTTAGTTAGTTAGTTAGTATAGTTAGTTAGATTAGTTAGTTAGTTAGTTAGTTAGTTAGTTAGTTAAGTTAGTTAGTTAGTTAGTTAATAGTTAGTTAGTTAGTTAGTTAGTTAGTTATTAGTTAGTTAGTTAGTTAGTTAGTTAGTTAGTAGTAGTTAGTTTAGTTAGTTAGTAGTTAGATAGTTAGTTAGTTAGTTAGTTAGTTCGTTCGTTTGTTTGTTAGTTAGTTAGTTAGTTAGTTCGTTCGTTCGTTTGTTAGTTAGTTAGTTAGTTAGTTAGTTAGTTAGTTAGATAGTTAGATAGATAGTTAGTTAGTTAGTTAGTTAGTATAGTTAGTTAGTTAGTTAGTTAGATAGTTAGTTAGTTAGTTAGATAGTTAGTTAGTTAGTTAGTTAGTTAGATAGTTAGTTAGTTAGTTAGTTAGTTAGTTAGATAGTTAGTTAGTTAGTTAGTTAGTTAGTTAGTTAGATAGTTAGTTAGTTAGTTAGTTAGTTAGATAGTTAGTTAGTTAGTTAGTTAGATAGTTAGTTAGTTAGTTAGTTAGTTAGTTAGTTAGTTAGTTAGTTAGTTAGTTAGTTAGATAGTTAGTTAGTTAGTTAGTTAGTTAGTTAGATAGTTAGTTAGTTAGTTAGTTAGTTAGTTAGATAGTTAGTTAGTTAGTTAGTTAGTTAGTTAGTTAGTTAGTTAGTTAGTTAGTTAGTTAGTTAGTTAGATAGTTAGTTAGTTAGTTAGTTAGATAGTTAGTTAGTTAGTTAGTTAGTTAGTTAGTTAGTTAGTTAGTTAGTTAGTTAGTTAGTTAGATAGTTAGTTAGTTAGTTAGTTAGTTAGTTAGTTAGTTAGTTAGTTAGATAGTTAGTTAGTTAGTTAGTTAGTTAGTTAGTTAGATAGTTAGATAGTTAGTTAGTTAGTTAGTTAGTTAGTTAGATAGTTAGTTAGTTAGTTAGTTAGTTAGTTAGTTAGTTAGTTAGTTAGTTAGTTAGTTAGTTAGATAGTTAGTTAGATAGTTAGTTAGTTAGTTAGTTAATTAGTTAGATAGTTAGTTAGTTAGTTAGTTAGTTAGATAGTTAGTTAGATAGTTAGATAGTTAGTTAGTTAGTTAGTTAGTTAGTTAGTTAGTTAGTTAGTTAGTTAGTTAGTTAGTTAGTTAGTTAGATAGTTAGTTAGTTAGTTAGATAGTTAGTTAGTTAGTTAGATAGTTAGTTAGTTAGATAGTTAGTTAGTTAGTTAGTTAGTTAGTTAGTTAGTTAGTTAGTTAGTTAGTTAGTTAGTTCGTTTGTTAGTTAGTTAGTTAGTTAGTTAGTTAGTTAGTTAGTTAGTTAGTTAGTTAGTTAGTTAGTTAGTTAGTTAGATAGTTAGTTAGTTAGTTAGTCAGTCGTGGTTCCAACTTCACGGCAACAATTCGTTCTCATATTGCTCCGTTCATGTGCCAGTGAATATCACACAACCTCACTGCCCAATGTGAACAATGGAATAGACAGGAGTATCGGCAAACCAACAGCCCGCATAGGTACACTGTGCATAATGCCGCCGCCAGAATGCCAACACAAAAGTCCTCCATGAAAAATACAGTTCATCGTCGATGAAAACGGCAATCACCTGAAAGACTTCATTGACCCAGGTTTGATAGAAGTCCTTTAGGGATCACGTCGAAGAGGTGGTTAAAAAGTGTCCGAAGGGGCTCAATGCACTGAAGAGTATGGCAGCAAGGGACTTGAAGCAGAAAATGCTAATTCACAATTTTTCAGCATTGAACATTTCAGTGGTAGAGTATGAGAAATTCAGTCTTGTGGGGGTTATAATCACATTGGGCCGTTAATGTAGGGGGTGACCAGTAGGCGCTACGGCAGTAGACATTCGGCAATTAATTAATGACTACACTCGTTCTGGCTCTGTGTTAAGATTTAAACCTTGAGCACAACCCACTACCGGTAACGTTGATTGTATTCCAGTACGCACCTAAGATCTTGTCCACGTCAATATGGAAGCACTAGACTCGAGTTTCGCTCTCGTTTGAGTTCATCAGTAGTGCATATCCTTGATTGGACAGGGGATGAAACCCTGGATCACTGGCGTGTGACGCTTGTGTGTAACCACTAAACCACGCGGTTTGACGTGGACAAGGTCTTAGGTTCGTACCGGAATACGATCAGCGTTGCCAGTAGTGGGTTGTGCTCAATGTTTAAATCTCAAATCCGGGAAGAAACCAAATAAATCAATCTGTGTTAAGAAGCCAAAAAAAAAAAAAAAAGTAGATGGGGATTAATAGCAAAAGCAAATGGCCGATGTTTAGTTAAGCTTGGCATATGACTCAACAACTTCAAGTCTGAGAATGGAGGTGGAGGCGGTTACTGCAGCTTTCCGCTGGTTGGATAACAAACTGTGTACGCAAGTTGTGATTGTAACTGATTCACAAATTATGCTGACAAAGGTGAAGATTGGCATGTGTCGCGCTGAATGGCATGCATCAATTCAGAGGTAGTGGATTGTGAACATTCGCAGGGTCTTTTCTCCAGGACACTCTGGTGTGGTTGGTAATGAACAGGCAGACAGATTGGCTAGTGCCACATCATTGAGGGGTGATTTGATGCAGGATAAGGCAGATGTGGTGAAGATCCTCTAGGAGCAAGAGAATAATGCAGAACAGATATACTATTATAGTCTAGAGAGAATGTAGCAGCAAGGGGTGGTCAGAGGGTCTGGTTGATTGTCGTCACTCAGAGGTAAAGCAAGACGGACATATAATCAGATTTCAACGGGCACCATTAGTTATGGAAATCTTCGCTGGCTGTTGACGATGAAGACTGAGCGCTTATGGGGATGCCCCGAGTGCGATGATGTCGGTTAATGACTCAATTCAACTTAACGGACGTGGCTTGTCTAGTTATATGTATTTAGCTATGGGATTCTCATAATTTGTGTGTGTGTGTGTGTGTGTGTGTGTGTGTGTGTGTGTGTGTGTGTGTGTGTGTGTGTGTGTGTGTGTGTGTGTGTGTGTGTGTGGTGATGATTGTGTTCATCTTATTTCGTGCATCCTTAGAACAAAACACACATTTGATCGAATTGTTTTCATACTCCACGTAGTCTCATTTACACATAGAACATATATAGACTTAATGTTACATTGAAGTTAAAGTAAAGAATGATGAAACAATATCTCTACAACTAGAATTGTTCCAATTTAAGTAAAGTTAACAATATCACACAATGACCTTACATAAAAGTGGCAACAAGCGTCCCATTTTACCAGTTAGATTGAAACAGGTGTGTGTGTCTTCTGCGAGAGAGAGATGAGACAGACAGACAGACAGACATTCAGACGGACGGACGGACGGACGGACGGACGGACGGACGGACGGACGGACAGACAGACAGACAGACAGACAGACAGACAGACAGACAGACAGACAGACAGACAGACGGACGGACGGACGGACAGACAGACATACAGACAGACAGACAGAGAGACAGACAGACAGACAGACAGACAGACAGACAGACAGACAGACAGACAGACAGAATGAGTGAAAGAGACATCAAAATGCAATTAAGCAAGCCTAAATGCTATATATTAAGTATTTTTTGTTTGTTTGGTGAAAATGTATACATTTTATTGACAAATTCTATTCCTTGGCATCATATTTTCTCAGAGGGTTAAGGCACTGTTTCCTCAGCTCCTTCTTGCTCTTGCAGGTCAGCTCATATGGTGTGAGCGCCCAACGCACTGCCATGACCTTCTTCTGTCGGAGGTCCTTGGACTTGTGGGCTTTCTTGCGGTAAAATTTACACAGATTGTCTTTTTGTGTCTGTTTGATGATTGTGAGGACTGACAACAGACTTTCTTACTATGTTGACCTTGCCCAGTTTGGCTGGAGCACCGCCTGTCACTTTAGCCACACGAAAGGTAAACCATCCAGTTGCTTAACAAGATCTTCCCCGCTTTGCCTTGCAGTTCCTTTGCTCTTACTTCTTGGTTAGTGAGTGACTGGCATTTTGCCGTATTGACAGACGAGTTTGTAAAATCGAGTTATACCTCTCCCTAACATAAAGCATGGGCTGAATTTAGAGACCATGTTTTGCCCATGCAGCATGATCCCTCTCTAGGTCTGTCTAGTTTACTCTAGAGGAAAAGTAACACTAATATCTGGAACAAGACAAACTGCAGAAGCTGCCGGATTAGCAGCCATGACACATTTAGTCTTTAGGTTGCATTTCCTCGAATTTGGGTTAGGCACTTCTCCGCCCGAAGCCGTTGGCACAATGTGGGATGTCGAGCTTGGTGAGCGCCGCCCAACATTCGGCGCTAATAGAAAGCAGGTAGTACCGTCTACTGCCATACGGTAGCTCAGTCATATCTGACTAAGATATTTGAAAAGACTTGAAAAGACCGAGTCCTGTATGTAGCCGGATATTAAGGATTTTGTTTTCGCTCGCTGGCTGTGAACTCAAGTGTAGCCCATACACATGCTACTACTTCTAATGCACTG
Organism: Cepaea nemoralis; assembly: GCA_014155875.1. NCBI lineage: Eukaryota > Metazoa > Mollusca > Gastropoda > Stylommatophora > Helicidae > Cepaea > Cepaea nemoralis. Next base: position 41,658 of record JACEFZ010023472.1, read on the forward strand.
GACTGATGTTTGCGTGTGAACCAGCTTTCCCTATTACCAGTGTCACTCGCCATCAGTTGAAACCACACACTCTGACATTCTGAGGTTCTTGTAATTTACGTCCCTAAGTCATGGACGAGAAGTCAAAATATTTTACCAATTGTCGGGGTAGAGCCCCGCAACCTCGTCTTAACAGTGAGTGCTCTTATCCATTCTGACATTATTTTAGGGGCTGGCGGTTCCCCCAGAGGACAGAGTAACACTCTGAGACCCCTGCGTCCCCCTGGTTTTATTGTGAGCCCTTTAGTCCCACTATGTGCCTATTGGCCCACAGTGGTCCACCAAGGCCCACTGCCAGTGTTAATGGACGGTGAATAAAGTTAAGTAGTTGGTTACCGTCTCTTTACTTTATCCAGACCTAGAGCAGATAAATCTAAACTTGATCTTAGCCAAAGGCCGAGACGCGATCGGACATTAAGAATTCTGGGCCTTTTACAGACTGGACAAAAATTATCCAATTACCAAGCCGAAGTCCATGCATTTGTTGAAAGAACAAAAACATGGTCTGTGGCTGAAGGGCTTGCGAACGCGGTTTGTGAGCCCGTATACCCGGGTTCGAAACACGGCCGTGCTGGTTTTTTCAAAAAAGGTATAGAGGCCGGTCGTTCAGAAAGGAATGGCAAACTATTGAACGTAACACTTGCCTAGTACATCAACAGCAGCTGAAAATGCTGGTGTTGACTGCAACGTCCCGTAAGGGATACGCAACAAATGGAATATTAAGAAGAAATAAAAAAATGAGTTATAAAATTCTCATACTTGTAAAATAAAGCCATTACTTTTACACATACTTTGAAGATCACTTAAAATGATTAAATCATCATGTATATTGTGTTAATTGTTATTTATTGCTGCTAACGTTTATACAATTGTTATAAAAGATTACAAGAAATACTACAATTATATAAATCAAATAATACGTTTACGTTGCTTTCAGTAATGTCCCTTGAAATTACTGTTATGATGTTATGTTCCTTTGCACTATTTTAATGTGGTTCCTTTTATGTGTTCCTTTTAATGTGCTTTTATTGATATAACGGGTGTTTGTAAAGTCTCACTACACATTGTATGTAGAAAAAATGTGAAAAATTAAGTATATGATGTCATCCAAAAATGTGCTAAAAAATTCATTAAATTAGTTAAAATAGTTACTGCTATGGCCTAGCACAGGGGTCACCAAACATTTTTTCACGGCGGGCCGGATTAGCTGAGTAAATGACGAGCGCGGGCTGGATAGTCATTCTGTACAATACTTGCGCCGATCTCCGTGGCGAAGGTCTTACGGACTCGGTTCGTAATCCGGTATACCCGTCTTCGAAACATCGTTGCGCGCGATTTGGCAGCAGACAACGTTGCACTTGTTTTTGTGCTATGTTATGGGTGCCGGTCTTTCAGAAAGCAATAGTAAACTACTGAACGAAACTTGCCAAGACATCAACAACAGCAAACAATGCAGGTGTTGACTGCAAACGTCCTGTACAGGATATACAACTAACTTTAACAATAATTGCAAGCTAGAACGAAAGCTCTTGGAAAAGAGACGAAAAACTAAGTTAATCATAGGAAGGGCGTGCAATGCACACACAAAACAAAGACAACTGACGTGTGTGTGTAAAGAATGACTATCGTATTAGTTACTTATTCTTCTTTACCACTTTAGTGTCATCCCTGGAGTGAAGAGAATCAACACCCACATTATTTTTAATTCAATATCTCTATTCTGGAGAAATCCAGCAGACTCCGTCCACACACTCCCTCAATCTGAAGACACCTTCCTCTCACTCTTACTCACCCCTGGATCATGCCCCCTCTCATTCTTCCCCAACATAACATACTTGACAACTCTCGCTTCAACAAATAAAAACAAGAAATTTATTAAAGCAAAGAGTATATGTAGGAGAAGTGTATGTGTGTATAAGGTGTAGAATATGTGACGGGTATTCTAAATCGTCTATAGACTCAGATCAGTGTTCAAGAGGATATTCATTCTCATCCCTGTGCTGAAGACACACCAGCACCATGTATCCCATACAAGTAGCCTCACCCAGGTGATGCTCCTCCGGTCACGTGAAGACTTCCTCCGTTGTCTCTGGAACCACCAGGATGCTTGGACACCCCTGACAAACACTGTCTAATTAGAGTCTGATTCACACTATGAACTTCCTCGGTTATTTAACGGATTGTTAATCAGGAAATTCTAATCCTATTGTCACTGTTAGTGGAGAAATCTTAATGGATCTAGAGTCACTGGTTCTAAAGATTCCTCATATTAACACCACAATCTAACTGTTCTGGGTATCAGTATAAATTATGCAATGTTCTGACTGTTTATTGATACATCTATCGCTTGGCTAAACCTCAATCTCGTCAACATGTCCTGCTCAGCAGAAGCCAGGTTCCCGCAAACCAACTTGGGTATAAGCCCTATGTAGCGGCCTCTCAGCAACCTCTGTCTTCAGATGCTGAGCCCTCCTTGTATAAAACTTTGAACCTGCTTCTTCGTAGTAAATCATCGCACACTCAAGTGGAACACTCAAGGGGAACTGTACATGGAACCTGTAGAGCAGATAACATCATGGTGAGGGCAACTCAGTCCTGGCCAGAATTAAATCAAATCAAATCAAATCAAATTAACTTTATTAGGGTCACAAATTGGGCGCGCAGGCCCGTCTTACATTCGGCCCTTCCAATCACTCGTCTTTCGTTCATCAAGAGCATTATACATTTGCATAGGAAGAAAAATAAACATTGTGAAATGAATGTTGTAAACATAAACAAGGCTAATTACCATGGTATGAAGCCCATCTCCCACCTATCCATACATCACCCCACCCACACAACACGCCCACCTACCCACACACATGCGCACCAAGGGACACATACACACCCCCACCTACCGACACACACACCAAGGGACACATACATACCCCACCAACCGACCCATCCCCCACCCACACACATTGCCCTCACCTGATCCCCCAACCAAAACACACTCGCCACCCACAAACATTCCCCCACCAACCCACACATCCCACGCCCATCCCCATTCTACCCCACACATCCTCTCCCCACCCACACCTCAAACCACCCTTCCCCCAGCCACATCTCCATCGACAACATATTCCCCACCCACACACACAATCCCCCACCAACCCACACATCGCACATCCACTCACACATCCCCAAACCATACACACACATCCCCACCAACTGACATGTCCCTACCCCCCCCCCCCACACACACACACATCTCCCTAGCCACCCATACATCCCCAATCCACTCACACACACCCCACCACCCACACATACAACTTCCACCCACACATGCCTTAACCTAATCCCCCACCACACAATCCCCCACCAGCACATCACATACACCCCCTACCACGCACTATTCCCAACCCACGCACCACACACACACATATCCCTCACCAACACATCCCCACTTACACACCACACACATATCCCCCACCCAGATACCACAAAATAATCCCACCCACACCCACACAGATACCCTTACCCATCCACCCCACATACCCCCACTCAGACACCACAAAAATCCCCCACCCACACACACATACCTCACCCACACAATATCACCAACCAACACACCACACACCTCTCCCCACCCACACACGCATTCCCTACCCGTCCACCAACACACACTCACTCACACATCCTCCACTACGCACCCACACACCCCCACCAACCCACTCCCAACCAAAACATCTCTCGATCACAATACCCCTACCCCCACACACATCCTCCACCCACTCACACATCCCACCCCGACACATACAACTCCCTCACCCACCTACACATCCCTAAGCCACTCACACACCCCCACCCACACATTCCCCATCCACATACACACATCTCCCACCCACACTCCCCCACATACTTCCCCCAACCACCACAATCCCCTGCTCACCCACACATATACCCCGCCCATACGCACATTCCCCACACCCATCACACACATCCCCCACACCACATACTATCCACCACCCATACCACCACAAACATACCCTCCACCCACACATCATTCACACATCCCCCACCATCACACCGCACACATATCTCAAACCCACACACCATACACTTCTCCCCACCCGCCCTTCCATCCCAAATCCACCCAACACAATCCCCTACCCACACAACCCCGCCTCCCACACATACTTCCTCAAACCATCCACACATCTCCACCCACATAAACACACATCCCCTGCATCCGTCCCTTCCACATATCCTCCACCCATACACACATCCCCCACACCCATTCCATCACCCGTACTTTCACCCCCACACATCCATCCACACATCCCACCAACACCCACAAATACCACTACCCACCAAAACCCACACACCCCAACCCATCCAAATGCATACCCCCACCCACACACCCCCCACCCACACATATCCCCACACTCACACTCATCCTCCACATACACTCACACTTCCTCACATCTAGACACATACAAAATGTCTCACGTTAGTATTGAAACTAGTATGAACAAACTCCCACACTTTACTCACACACATACACTGACACTTGTCATGAGCAGTCTCATAAAAATGTTAAACATGGAGAAAAATGTGTACATAAAATTTATGTGACGTAAAAATAGTGATGCTCTCTCTCTCTCTCTCTCTCTCTCTCTCTCTCTCTCTCTCTCTCTCCTCTCTCTCTCTCTCTCTCTCTCTCTCTCACACACACACACACACACACACATTCACTCTCACGCTCACACATTCACTCTTCCGCTCATTGATTCACTCTCACGCATTCACTCTCCCGCTCATTCACTCTCACGTTCACTCATTCGCTCTCCCGCTCACTCATTCACTTTCCCGTTCACTCATTCACTCTCCCGCTCACTCATTCACTCTCCCGCTCACTCATTCACTCTCACGCTCACTCGTTCTGTCTCTCATTCACACTCACTGACTCACTCACTCAAACTACAGTAATGAACATGAGTTTATATTATGCATGATAAAATCAAATGGTATTTAACTGATAATATGACAGATGAGAATACACAAACATATGGATTCGCGTGTTACATAACATGCGTGTTACGTGACATGCATCTGCTCAGCTCTCTCTCTCTCTCTCTCTCTCTCTCTCTCTCTCTCTCTCTCTCTCTCTCTCTCTCTCTGTATTCTTTCATATACACACACTCACACGCATGCGCGCGCTCACACACACACACACACACACTAACACATCAACTCTCCCACTGTCTCACTCTCTAACACACAATCCTTCACACACACACACTCACTCTCTCAATCACACTCTCTCACACATACACATACACATGAACGCATGCACGCACGCATACACTCCCTCACTCACTCTCACACATACACGTACGAATGCATGCACTGACACATTCCCCCACCATTTCTCGCTCAATCACTCTCTCCACACACACGCATGCACGTGCGCACACACGCATTCACTCTCTCCCTCTCACTGACACCCACTTTCTCTCTCTCTCTCTCTCTCTCTCTCTCTCTCTCTCTCTCTCTCTCTCTCTCTCTCTCTCTCTCTCTCTCGCTCCCACACGCACACACATATATAGTGAACAATTATAGTTAAACAATTATAATGAACAATTATACTGAACAATTATACCAGTAAATGAATTAGGCAAGTGTAGGCCAATAACAGCACTCAGATCTATAACAGAGATCCGATCTCTGTCATACGGCCAAATAACTCAATCATATGATCTGAGACATGGCAACACCAGGAAAGACTAAAAGAATGGGTAGAAACCCAGCAGATGCCCTACTGGAAGATCCTACCATTACACATTCCCCTCCTCCCTCTCAACCATCCCTAATCTCTCTAATTATTATTCCACTACATTGTCCTCAACTTCCCGAGTAAAATGATATATAACACAAGCTACTTGAAGCCACACAATAGAATACTAGTGCCGACGCTCCTATGATACTTTCTAGCACTGCACTTATAGAACATTCTATCACTAATCATAATACATTATATCACTGCACCTATAATACATTATATCACCGCACAGTACTGTACTCTATTCCTAATCATACTCTTAAGTTAGATATAATTAATTGCCTACCATATGTCTATTCCTGTTGTTACTCGAGAAACTAGGCAATCCGATTGGATCTATGTCCGCGGATAACTATCCCTACTAAGACAGCACAGTCCCTCTAATATAACCCAACTCGGAATAATTCCCAATCCTAACACTTCCGAATGTTTTTCTCGACTCCCTCTACCTGTTTACTGCACTGGGTTTTATATGGGTGCTTGAGTGAGTCACCAGAAAGTCCAGACGCCAATCAGTCCAGAATCTGGCTTTGTCCTCCTGTTTCCAGACTAACCAGAGTCAATTAGCTGTCAAGTTTCCTTTTCATCTGGGGAGTTCTTTGTCTCATCCAACAAATATCCGGGTTGTCTGTGAGCCAGAGACCTTTCTCCCATTACAGAATCCTTCTGACCTCTAGCAGACATCTGTCCATTACTTTCAACGGCCAACTCCCGTTTTGTAGACAAATGTTGCCAATACACACCTCTCGAACAACATCCTGTCATCAAACTGTCGACTGTGTGTAGACAACTCGACGTGACTCCCTTTGATCTCATACACACAGTCGACCAGGTGCAGAGAATCTGTACCGACGTATTTTCCTCAGTTTGTTCACCATCAACGAGTCAATTGTGTTAGCAAAATAATGTCGGGTTTGGTTGTCATCGATCGACTGACAAGGTAATTTATCCTGTGACAACAACCAACACATTTGTTTACTAAACAAAGTTATCAAAGAAGGCGACGTTAGCAAAAAGATAGTTACATCACACCTAATGTGCACATATCCGAATCTCACAAACTAAGCAGCAAAAGAGGATAGGGAGATTTGTGAAACTGACGTGTGGCTTTCAAAATACCATACATTTTTATTTTTTGGAATTGCTGCATCCAATCAAGAGAAATGCTTTCAAATGTTCATCAGTCAATCTCGTTTGATGTGGTGTCTTCACAGACTTCATTTTTGAAAATGTTTCCTCACAGACATAAGTTGTTCCAAACACTGATGTCATTCCATTGGCAAATTTCTTAAGTTTCGGAAACTCAACATCGGGTAAGCAGCGGTACAATTCAACAAGTTTTTCCTTCTCTGTGCTTCTCTTTCAACAAGTTCATTTGCTTGCAAATCAGTGAGCTCCAACTGTAGTTCAACTGGCACATCATCAAGGTTACAATCAAACGGATTCTGGAACAGAAGAATGTCACTCTCAATTCTGTCAATATCTGAAAATCTCTCCAAACTCTTTGAAACATTGAAAATGAGAAAGATTTTCTCCTTCCAGTTATGCCTCCAACAATGACCCTTTGATTGTTCTGTAGAGATCACAGACGAGGTAAATCTTTCCCTGAAGTTTCAAGTTCAGTTCATTCATGTTGACCAAAAATGACACGTTTTACAGCCAGGTAGAATCTGACAGCTGTGAATCAGCTCTATATTTTTCAGTGAGGAAAACATCTATTTCGTTTCGGAGCTTGTAAAAACGATGCAGGACTTTACCGCAGCTGAGCCACCTGACTGATGTGTGATAAGGCAAGTCACAGAATTCAGAATCAGTTTATTCAAGAAAAGCCTGGAACTGACGGTGATTGAGTGCATGTTCCCAAATCAAGTTCCCAGCAGAAACGACTGGCTTCAGTACACAATAAATATCTAAGTCTCCCCACAGAGTAATTGCTGATGTATGATGCAGTATATGAACAGAGCGCCCGGAATTAGCAAATCTTCCAACTGAGTCCTGATCTGCCCCACTAGACCCTTCCTTACTCCAGCTATGTCTTTTTTCCTCCATCAACTGTAACACCTCGAAGCTGATTCCGCTGAAGATTATAGCCTTGCAAAATTGTTTGCACTTCCACGAAAATATATTTCCCAGTTGTTGTTGCATGCATGCTGCAAACGGACGCCAACTCTTCCGTTATCTGAAAGTCCAAATTGACATCACGAATTAACAAGAGAAGTTGTGACTTACTCTAGAGGTCAGTAGACTCATCCAGCGCCATAGAATACCACAACAAGATCCTAGCTTTCTCCAATATCTGTAGCACTATGTTCTCTCCAAGTTCTTCTGTTCTCCGCACAACTGAACGCCGAAAGGCTGATAGTTCCAAACAAATCGGCTTTCTCAGGACACAAGTCATTTGCTGCTTCGATCATACACTCTTTGATGAAGTTGTCATCAGTAAACGGCTTTCCTCGTTCTTATGCACTGTTTTGTAACTTGTACGAGTGACAGATTCATTTTCAACAAATTTTCTCGTGAAGAGATTTCTTTGTGTTTCAAAACCATGTTTAATGGACTCATATTTCCCAGAACGTAAATTTCCAAAAAAACTATTAATATGTTGATATATGTTTTGTTTCGTAGTGACGCGGAAGATTGTACTCTTTTAAACGACAACACTTTCGCTGCATATTACGCAACTGGTTTTCTGGTCCTTTGTTTCAACGAAGATGTACTTTACTCCCCTATTCCTCATTGAAAAATCGACAATCGGCGTTCAATTTTGTTTTCCTAGTAGCCATAATTAAGGGTGAAGTACACGGGATCTGAAAATGAAAAAAAGACATTAAATTAGAAACATAATTAAAATCCTATTGAAACAGAAGACAAGCAAAGGACTAGGGGTCACTGGTGAAGCTACGGCTCATCAAAGGTACATGTACAGTTTATAGGTACCTTTGTGTAACCGCACAGAGATGATAGAGATAATAGTACAACGTCGACTGCTCATGGGCCGTAGAAGAAGAGAGGAATAAGAAGACAGAGAGAATCTCATTCTATTTCTACGGCTAACAAGATAGAAAAGATTTAGAAATATCAGAAGAAATCAGGTCCGTGTACAGGGAATCAGAATAATGTAATTGAAAAGATACAACAACATCTGATTAATAAACAAATAAATACAATTCATGATTAGATGCATCCCCATGAATAAACATACACATGATCATCCTTCACAGTACCAGTGATCTTCCATCACAGCATGGGTAGTCATCCAACACAGTACCAGTGATCTTCCATCACAGTACGGGTAGTCATCCAACACTGTAACTGTAGTCTGATACAAAACACCAGCAATTATCAGACAACAAGATGGAACAAAGGTGATTCATTTAGTAGCATGCCGTTTGCAGAACCTCGCTCCCATAACAACCTTCCGGAAAACTTCTTGATCATAAGCAAGATGTCCCGCTTCAGATACACCCTTCTGGAGATTATCCGCCACATCCTGCACGCATCTTCTCTTTGGCCTTCCTCTTCCTCTCTTCCCAGGCATATACCCCTCCATTATTGTTCTCGGGCACAGATATAGCTATTCTGTTCCTATGTTCCTATTTAAACTATGAAGGTTCATTCAAAACTCACCCCGCAGCAGATAATCGTCAATCCACAATCAAGATCCTCTTGGATCTTTTGGATCTTCACATGATCTATCTGCCTTCTCAACTGAGGTCTAGAAAAACAGTGGCCACGCTCGGTTGTGCCTGGGGCATGTTCGCCAATGTGCTTGGTAGTGGCTCAGAGGGATGAGTTCAAACCCTCTGCTGAAAATTAGACATCAGCATCTCTTCGGCCTCAGTTTCTCTCAAGACCAAAGAGGCGGGAATTTGGCGTGACTGGGCTCTTATAGGCATACCAACACAACATCCCAGCATCCTATGCATTTTTTTAACCAGGGTATCATGGGATATGCTACTCCATACTCTTGTAGAGCCGCGGCAGGCGGCTTCATTTTGGTAATAGAATATATCTCATAATAAGGTTTGCAAAATATATAAATAGGGCCGCATAAATAAACAGCCTAGAGCAACCAGGAGGTCTCCGCACGTGTGAAGATCTCCTATTATTCTAAACATAATATTTACATTTAAACTGTATCACAACGTCTCGTGTTTCATACGTTATATCAAGCAAGTTCGAGTACAGTCGCGGGCCGAATGAAATGACGTCGCGGGCCGGATCCGGCCCGCGGGCCGTAGTTTGGTGACCCCTGGCCTAGCACATTGTTGGGGAAGCTGGAAAGTACCAATTAAGTATTCATTATAACAGGTGTTTCTTGGTAAAAATTTGAATGATGACTGTAATTTGGTGGTGCATGTATGTTCACTATGGTGTATGCATGTATAGTGTTTTCTACCTGTATTATGGAGATTCGTCCCTGGCTATCCGTGTGTGTTCTAATTATATCCCACCTGTCTGATATCTGCAGAATAGCTGTTCCTGACCCAATTTTGTGTATGCCTAAACTAAAGCATGAATGTTTGCGGCCTAGCTGTGTGGTGATATGTTGTGCGAATGTTTTTGAACATATATGTGTTTCTTGTAGTAGTATAAAGTCTAGTTTGTGTTTGTTTATTAGTGTGATAATGTGTTGTAATTTTGTACGTATACCACACATGTTTAAAGTAATAATAGTTAAATCACTAGTCATTGTAATTTAAGTAAAAACAAATAAATGAGATATAATAATAATAAATAATAATATAATAATTCGTCAACCAGAGAGACGAATGGAGACGGATTGTATCTGCAGCAAAGAACCTCAATGGCTCGGAACGCTGAAGACGAAGAAGAAGAAGAAGAAGAAGAAGAAGAAGAAGAAGAAGAAGAAGAAGAAGAAGAAGAAGAAGAAGAAGAAGAAGAAGAAGAAGAAGAAGAAGAAGAAGAAGAAGAAGAAGAAGAAGAAGAAGAAGAAGAAGAAGATAATAACTATATCTATTCACACGCAAAGTTGTTATCCATGATGGGTACATGTAGGCGAGCAAGTCTTTAGTAGCAAAAGTTTGTGTGAGAGGATCATCTTGATCCTCGTTCTTATCACTTGTGTCGGTGTCTACAAAGAGAGTGGCTGGTATGCTGTATGTGTCGTCTTCGTCTAGTACTTGTGTCTCCTCTTATTGTTCTTGTTCAGTTTCTTTTGTCTTGCCTATAGTGGCTTTGACTTTTTCTTTCTTTGGCAGTGATAAGTCGTCTGTTTCTGTGTCGTCGCTGTGTTTTGACTGCAATAGTCTTCTGTTAGCCCATTTTCTCTTCGTTGGTTTGCTGACGACTTTAAAACCGTCAGAGTCTTCATTCCTTGGATTGATTTCTTGTGTGTTATTTCCTTGTGTGTTATTTTCTTGTGTGTTCCTGTCTTCTTGTGTGTTGATTTGACTATTGAAAGTTTGTGTCAGTTCAATCTCTCCCTGTGGAGAAGTTTCTCTTTCGAGTTGTGGGAAATCTTCTTGGCTTTGTACACTGACTGCTGCTGCTGTTCGTGTCATCGGTTGTCGTCGACTTGGGTATTTATCTGCCCAGTGGTTGTTTTGGCCACACGCTGGACAATTGGTCTTTCTCCCCGGCATCGTGATCAACACTCTGTGATTATTGTTCGTAATGCCAGGAGTGTAGATCCGTATATAATGGGGGACTTCCTTTTTTGGGTTGCAGAGCGCTCCCCACTTGCCAGCCCCATTTTTTATCCTAAACACCTCAGCCTTTTCATCTCCTGTGATGCTGTGCACCAGTTTTTTAACTCCTTGGGGAGCAATCGTGACGGGTAACCAGTGGATGGTCAGCCTATCTTTTTCTTTCTCTAGGTGCTCCAGAGATATGTCTATCCCTAGACTTGGTAGGGAAAACGTTTTGCCGTGTAACTTGTCATACACGGCTTTCTGAGCCTCTGCTGACAGGTGAAAGTACCACCTAGTGGGAACTTCGAACCTATGCAGGTCCACGACTCCCCAAAAGGTACACCTCCTGGACCAGTTAGGGCACTCATAATAAGTGCAGGTGTTGTTTTAGCAGCCGCCCCGGGACCAGTTATGGAACACACTATCGTTCCGGACTGGTCAAGTAGCTGGACATCGTAGTCGTTTTCCGAGACCACGAATTCAATGATATTCGAATACATCTTGAAATTTGTTGTTTCCGGTAATAATTCCGGGGAAATATCCAGAATATCAACTCCAACGAATACCACCACAAAATCCGGAAAAAATACACAAGTTTATAGTTAACATAATCTGCCTTTCAAAGTACGTCCCCATAGAGGGGTAATAGTTATCAATGATTGTACAGATCTGTAATTTTTTTTTTTTTTTAACTTTTATTGAGTGTTAAAATCGTTGAAAAGTGTATTGTTCGTGTTTCTACAGAACGTTGCATGTGGACGTGTAGGTGACATATGCGCAAAATTACAAACATTTTATACATTAGAACATTTCTTCATTGAAATTGTTGTAAGGAAATATTTTAAACGACAGCAGGATGATATTGCACCGTTATTATTTCCCCTGCCACATCCCTCCCCTGTCGGCTCCAACCCCACCAATACCATCACCACCACTCGGTAATGATGAACATGGAAGTATAACTTGTTAGAGCCAACCGTTGAGGGCGGCAGCAGCATCCACAGCAAACAGTAACAAGTGGGGAGATGAAGAATTATGATAATGATAAACAGTGATCATAGAATTAAAGAATAATAGCAATCGGACCATAATAATAAAATAGTAATACAGAGTTACTTAATCTCAGGATGAAAGCATGGTAAAGGTGGTACAAGTGCATTTGTGTTGTTAGTATTTTTACATGCGTCCTGTGTGTTCAGTATGTGTGTGCGTGTATTTACCGAGCGTTGCATGTGGGCGTGTATGTGACATGTGCAATATTTTATTCATTGGACATATTTACATGTGGAGGGGGGTAACAACGAGAAAGAGATAACATTTCCCATTTTTGTTTCCCTTGCCACACTCTCACCTATCAGACCCACCAAACCAATGCCCTCATCACCACTCTCTGGTAATGATGGTAGAGGCAGGATAAACTCGTCTGAAACTAACTGGTCGATGACTACTGTCGCTACTGTCTCGTCACTTACGTCGTCTTGTGGTCTGGAGTAATAAGGTTTTAACATATTAATATGAAAGATTTTCAACTTTCCACTCACACTTATTTCGTAGTCAACATCAGAAATTTTCCTAATGACTTTATATGGCCTTTGCCAAGAGGTGGAGAGTAAGTCTCTCTTGTCTGGCAATAATAGTAAAACCTCTTGGTTGGGCTGCAATGTAATAGTTCTGGCACCCTTATTTGCATATTGCCTGTATGTAAAATCCTTCTCCATGTAAAGATGCTCTGGCAATCGTACAGGATCTCATGATCTTATCCCTAGTGGTGGTTACCATCTCATACGGTGGAGACCGGTACTTCAGTATCTACAGGTTTCGATAGCATTTCTCTGTAGATTGTGAGTGGTCCTCTGGGGTCGCCCCATATACTAGTTCGAAGGGGGAGAACCCAGTGCTCGCTTGCGGCACTTCTCTATAAGCGAACAGCACTGTTGGGAGTAGTGTATCCCAATCAGCTGGATTTTCAGCTGTCACTTTAGCAAGCATGTGCTTGAGATCCCCATTTATTTTTTCGCAAACTCCATTCGCAGATGGTCTATAGGGGCTGGTGAAGCACTGTTTGATGCCAAGTAACTTAGTTACTGCTTGTGTAGCATTAGAAATAAATTGTGTCCCTCTATCTGATATAATTATTTCGGGGAAGCCAAAACGGGAGAAAAGAGTTAAAAATACGTCAGTCACATCTTTAGAGGAGATTGATTTTAACGGAATCGCTTCTAGCCACCGGGAACAGAAATCAATAAGTGTTAGGATGAAGCGATTGCCTCTATTTGATATGTGATTAAGTGGACCCACTAAGTCGACTGCAACTATTTGAAATGGTCTTGAGGCTGTTTTAGTTGCCTGTACTTCTGCTGTTGGGTGCTTCCCCTTTTTTACTAATTTTTGACAGATCTCGCAAGATCGGCAATAGTTCTTAATGTCCTGGCAAAATTTCGGCCAATAAAATTGGCTTAAGACTTTGGCTCTTGTCTTTTCGTAGGCCATATGCCCGCCGAATGGTGAGTCGTGGGCTATGTGTAGCACTTTATCACGATGTGCTTTTGGCAATACCACCAGCTGTAATGTGATATAATTTCTCGAGTACAATCTTGTTAAAATATTGTTGTTCAATTTAAAGCACCATGATGCGTTTTTCGTGATTTTCGGCTTAAGGCCTACTAATCGACAATAGTTTGAAAGTGATGGATCCAACTTTTGTTGTTGACTACAGTCACTGTGGGTCGAGTCAGGGAAACCATATGTACTGACTCATTCAGCTGGTCGTTCTGGGTTTTTTCAGTCGCTGCTCTAGTAACTGCACTACCGTCTTTTGCCATATGTCGTTCCGTTGCAGGTGTGGGATTTTGTGGGTGGAAAGTACACTCAGTTCGAAGTTTTGTTGATGTGGTATTCTTTATCGAATGCACAGCCCCTGTGTCGTACACCTCAGATACTTCTTATAGAATTTCGTCATCGGTGGTCTCCCTTATACTTTTGGCAGTTGGAGGATTGACACTTTGTTCAGCTGTCGTGGGATTCTTGCTTGGTTCATTTTTGCAATTTTCTCGCTCCCATTATTGAATTTCTTTTTCTGAACAAGTTTTCACCTTGGGGAAATTTCCAACAATGATGTCTGCACATGGATTGTGCAACACGGCACATAGCACGTGTCCTGACACGAATGGTGTTCGAATTTCGGTCATTGCTAGGTTTTTTTCTCAGTTGTGCCTGCAAATGTTCGACATGTCATATAGTTATTTGTATAGTCACTGTCTTTAACCAATGTCTTCCTTACCCCAATAAGGGTCGAGCCGCTATCGCGCATCACACTACATGGTTGGTTATTCACAAACCCTTTTACAAATTGAAGTTTGCCTGTAGATGCCAAGGCGGCATTTGCCATTTCATTTGATATGGGAATTGTATGGCCACATTTAAGGGTTGTGTCTAGCTGAAACTTTTTACATGTGTTACACCCGTCATAGTCGAAGATGTCAATGACCTCAAGGGCGTTAGCTGTTTCATTTTCACTCTCATTTGCACTTTCACACTGGTTTGCACTATCGATTTCATCATCACTGGAGGTGTCTACTAGCACTGAATTGGCTTGCTTCATCATTTTACGTCCTTCACAAAGACCTGAATAATGTCCATAGCTTTTACAAAAGTAACATTTCACAGCTCGTCTGAAGTTATTTCTTTTGTTTTTCTGCTTTTCCACCATCATTTTCAGGTGGTGACTGTAATTCGGCGACTTATGACACATCGCGTATTCTTCGTGTGTCAGTTTACAGTACTGGCAAGGTGTGAACTTCTGTTTAGGTCTATATCTATTTTCAGGTGGTCTAAATTTGTTTGTACTTGTAACAGCAGCTACATCATTTTGGCTAGTGTTTAGGAGGAAAATATCACGGTTTGCTGCGTAGAATGCGGCTCCTTTTCTTTCGACTTCTTCGATTGTCTGGCAATCGTTCTGTTGTAAAAATGTTGAGAGTGATGTAGGTATTGATGATATAATTTTATTAATTACCATGAGATCTCTCAATTTGTCAAAGCTATTGTTGACTTTAGCTGCTGAGATCCATTTATTAAATATATCTTGAACTGATGAAACGTAGTCTATGAATGTTTGTTTAGATTTAGGATATAGTTTTGAAAATTGTAGTTGGTATCCTGCTGTATCTAATGAGAAATGATGCATGATTCTACTTTTGATGTAATCGTAATCAGTTCTCATATGTTGTCGGATCGTTTCAATCACTTTTAATGGCTCTAACGCCAGATTCCTCATGTATATCATGGCCAATCTGTTTTTGGAATTTTGTGGTGTGACATGATATACTCAAATGTTTCAGACCATGCACTAATCGAATAGCCAGAACAGAAGGGCTTCACTAATCCTTTGTAGTTGGTATACTTCTGTTCTTCTTCTTTGCTTCTTAATTTGTTAACTGATATTTCGATGTTTGAGTCAGTCTCTAATTGTTTTGCTTTTAGTTGTGTCTCTGTCTCAATTTCTTTCTGTTTAATCGCTGCTTCGATTTCTAATTTCTTTGTTTCTGCGTCTAATTCTGCTTTCTTGTTCGCAGCGGCAGTTTCCATCTCTACTTTTTTGTTCGCAGCGTCAATTTCTGCCTTCCTGTTCGCAGCGTCAACTGCGTAGTGGGGGATTCAACCCCTTTGCTCTCGAATGTTCGAAACTCCGAACATTCGGAGTGCTGTTCTTGTCTCCCTTATTGATGCGTGGTTTCTTTCTCCTGTTATGTCCCTTTGAGTACTGATGTGAGACCTTGACAGTGACATATGTGCAAATTTACAAACATTTTATACATTGGAACATTTTTACATTGAAATTGTTGTAAGGAAACATTTTAAACAACAGCAAGATGATAGTACACCGTTATTATTTCCCCTGTCTCGTCCCTCACCTGTCGGCTCCAACCCCACCAATACCATCGCCACCGCTCGGTAATGATGAACATGGCAGTATAACTTGTTAGAGCCAACCGTTGAGGGCGGCAGCAGAATCAACACACACAGTATCAAAATGATGGGAAAGGGGGATGTGACAGTATACGGGTTTACAAAGCAGAAAAGGTAGTGGTTGCATTTATAATGTTTGTGTTGTTACATGCGTTCTGTGTATTTAGTATTTGTGTAGGTGTATTTACGGAGCGTTGCATGTGGGCATGTATGTGACGCGTGCATATTTTATTCATTGGACATATTTACATGTGGAGGGGGTAACAAAGAGAAAGAGAGAAAATTTCCCATTTTTGTTTCCCTTGCCACACTCTCACCTATCAGACTCACCACACCAATGCCCTCATCACCACTCTCTGGTAATGATGGTAGAGGCAGGATAACTGTCTGAAACTAACTGGTGAGGGTATCAGCAAGGGCAACAGCAGCCACCAGCAAGTGGGGGGTGGGGGGATACATGGGGGATGAGGTTATATATTAATAGTGATGACAATCATAATAAATGGTAAAAATAAAAACATGCTAAGGATAATAACAGCAATGTTAACAGCAATGATGATAATAGTAATGATAATGATAGAATTATTTAAACATGTGATTCCATTTGCTAATGAGCTTCTTAGCAATGGTGTTAACATAGCATATCAGGTACATACAATTGCAACTTGCAATGTTCAATAATAGTAGGTGTAAAAGGAGTTGATTTTCTTTTTCTCCTTGCTTATTTTGTTAATTAATTTTTTTTGGGTCTTAATTGTAAGTTAGTTAGTTAGTCTTTCCTCTTGAGCCTAAGGCGGCGCATAGGGCAGAAGTCCTGACTCTCCATGCCTGGCGGTTCGCTGCTACCTGTTGTAGATCTTGGATATTTACTTGGCCGTTTAATGAGCCTTCTCTAATGATGGTTCTACGCAGGGTCTCTCTTGGTCTTCCCCGTTTTCTTTTCCCTACTGGTGACCATATGAGGGCTTGGTAGGGGAGTCTTGTCTTGTCCATTCTGAGTACATGGCCGATGTAGTTCCAACGGCGTCTTCTTATGAAATTGGATACTGTATCTTGCTTAGTCTCTTGTCTTATTTGCGAATTGGTTCTGAAGTCTGTCCAGTGGATGTTTAGAAGTCTTCTAAGACATTAATTGTAAGGGTTCATTCATTTTTTCCCTTTCCTCTTTTTTTTTGGTTGTTTGTTTAAAAAAATAAAACAAGCATTTGTATTAACACAAATGTTTACAATCTCATTGGTTTGGTAACCATATGTGATTTTGTATTCATTCATTCAACATTCCCTCACATTTTCCTGTTTCTTTCTCGCACTCATGTATACTAAATTTTAATATCATAAAGAAGAGTACTTGTGTTTACTCTGGAGATATCTCTGATATCTTGTGTTTACAACATAGGAAATTACCCATTAGCATATTCCATTCCTTGAACACATTTACATGTGAAAGGGGGGTAGCAAAGAAAACGGGAAATCTTTACATTTTTATTTCCCTTGCCACACTCTCACTAATTGGTTCCACTCCACCAATGTCCTCATCACCACTCTCTGGGCAATGATGGTAAAGGCAGGGTAAATATTTGAACCAAACTGGTGTGGGTATCAGCAAAGGCAACAACAGCCATGGGCGAGGGGGGGGCACATGGGAAATGTTTTTTTTAAAATTACTAATGATGACAATAATAATAATGACAAGAAGAAACATACTGAGGGTAATAACAGCAATGATACTAACAGCAATGATAATAATAGTTATGAAAATGATAACATTTTTACAACATGTGATTCCATTTGCTAGGATGATTTTCTTAGGAATGGTGTTAACATAGCATAACAGGTACATACCAATGCAAACTGCAGTTTTTAATAATAGTTGGAGTAAAAGGAGTTGGTTTTTTCTCCTCCTTGTTTTTTTCCCCTTTAAATATAAAGGTTCATTCTTTTTTTTTCCCCTTTGCTCTCCCTTTTTGATAAAAAGGATAAACAAGCATTTGTATTAAACACAAATTTTTATAGTATCATTGGTTTGGTAACTATATGTGATGTTGTATTCATTCATTCAACACTCACTCACATGATACAAAAAAAGGGGGGGGGGGGTGACGAAGAGAAAGGGAAATCTTTACAGTTTTGTTTCCCTCGCCATGCTCTCACCAATTGGTTCCACTCCACCAATGCCCTCATACCACTCTTAATGATGGTACAGGCAGGATAAATGTTTGAACCAACCAGTGGGGGTAGTAGCAAAGGCAACAAACCATAAGCAAAGAGGGCACAAGGGAGATGAAGTTGTAAAATAATAATGATGATTCTGTTTACTAAAATAATAATCTTAGTAATGGTGGTGGTATAGCATGTTTTTCCCCTCCTTTACAGGACATCGCTGTTAACACCAGCAGCTTTCAGCTGTATGTTGATTTCTTAGCAAGATTACGCTCAGTAGTTTGCCATTGCTTTCTGAGCGGCCGGCTCACATACCCCGTAAGTGACCGATGCGATTCGAACCACTGCTGATTCTCACCGTCATCACGTTACCCACGAGAGTATACGTGATTACGGAGAAAAGTCATAACCCCTAAGCCACGAAGCAGGCGGTAGTATAGCATAGCAAGTGCATTTAAAGCAAACATTCAATAATTAATAAATTGGAATGGAAGGAGTTGATTTTCTTTTCCCCTTATCTATAAGGGTTAAATCAACATTTTGAAGCAAATAAAACAAGCATTTATACTTCCACAAATCTTTACATGAGGAATTATTCATTGGTCTTGGTGACCATATGTGATATTTTATAATCATTCACTCACAGTTTCTTCTTTCTTTCTCGCACTCATGTATACCAACTTTGAAACTGTGTTAATTAATTTTTTTTTTTGACTTATGAAAGTGTTTTATTTATTTCCAGAATGGCTACCAGTCAGTTCCATCTAAACCGGCTTCATATAAAGCTTTGAAAAAACCGTCAGAGCTGCAGAAAAAAGATAGGTAATGTACAATTTAATTGGGTTGGTTTGATTTGTAAAGTATCACCTTCATTGCACACATGGATACCCCACATAAGTGTGCCAGTCTCCTCTGATAGACCACACAGGAGGTTCTCAGAACAGTGCGTGAACTCTGTAGTACCAGTGGTCCAAATATGTATGTACCAGAAATATATATGCTATAAATATTTATTTTTGTTGAGAGAATTTGTAATTGTAACATTTAGCCTGGGTAGTAGTAACCTACAACAGTGAATGCACTGTAATTATATTTTTTTTCAACGTTTATTTCATACAAAGCAATGTACAAGGTGTAATGTGTGTTTCTTTGTTTGTGTATATTACAAAGCGTTGCCGTTTGTTAGTGTTATGTGTCACATGTGTTAATCAAAACAAATACATGCATATACAGTTATGATAATATGACATTTATGGCATAGTGCATGTAAACACACATTCCACGTTTCATTTCCATCTCCACAAGTGGAATGCATGTTACAAGTGTCCATCTCTCTCTCTCTCTCTCTCTCTCTCTCTCTCTCTCTCTCTCTCTCTCTCTCTCTCTCTCTCTCTCTCTCTCTCACACACACACACACACACACACACACACATATTCTGTCTTGATCTATCTCTTGCTTTCTGTAGATGATAGTGCATGGATTTCCGTGATCTAGGGCAATAAACTTTACATTCTCATTCTATTTAAATTGTGTGTGTGTGTGGGGGGGGGGGGGGGGTTTCCATGTGCATATATTAATATAAATACCTGTATATCAAACAAAGCAATAATTATATTTACATAGATACCTACACGAATTACCCATACTTGCCTACCCATATACAAATACGATACATGTTGGCTTTTGGTATTCTACAACTATGTATTCGCGCTGGGAAATCGTGTTGAAAATAGGCAAAGGGCAAACCGCTGAACGCAAAAATGTCTAGTGACCAGCAGCCACTAGACACACAAGGCCGGTGGCCGGGTCTTACAAAGGACACGCAGCCAGTTTTCTACAAAGCCTTTGTTTCCCTAGGCCAGAGGAGCTGCGGCGTGTACTATCTGTGCTCTCCGATGCTTGTTTCCACCTAGTGAGAAGTGTTCCAAAGTATTTACAAAATAAATCACACACAGGGCTCGCGTCGCGAGGCGCACACACGTTCTAAAATTTCCACAACAGTGACTGGTCTGGGACGCTCCCGTTCAAACTGCACTGTTGTTAGTCAAATCGACCGGGTGTCGGTATTATATGATAGCCCTCTGAGATAAACATGTATATTCATATTCTATATTCCACATTCTACCATACAAGCATGCACCTATATGTGTGCATGTACACATATATGCGTGCATGTCCACATTCATACATATTATGGGTATTCAATTGAGTAAACAAATAAACTGGTTTTATTTCGTTATGTCTGTGTGTTTGTGAATATTTGTGTTATTTTGTTTTGGAACATATGCAGTATTAAACGTGAATTGTACGTTTTGTATTTGTACAATGCGGCATTTCTACAGGACCATACTAGGTACCTGTATTCTGCTAGAGAAATCAGCAATTTCGTGTGGTTGTCTTTGGTAGATTTGGGTAAAGTATTTAAAATATTGCTTTGTACATATATGGTTTCTTTTTAGTAAATGTTTCAATGAGTTGTCTTAGTGTGTCTAGTGCGGTTTGGACTGTTGGACAAGTGTAATAAATGTGATCTTCGGTTTCCTGTATGTTCCGTCTGCAGAGTTGACATTGTGTTATTTGTTTTGACCTGCGTGCTTGTTTTTCCGTAGTAGGTGACATGTTAAAGATTAAACGGTACGTAATTTCTCTGGCTTTGGGTTTGATGTGTGGATTGTGGAGATTAGTGAAAGTGCATGTGTAGTCTTGTATGTAGTATTTTTTGTCCCCTTTTTATTCTGAGTCGTAGTGGGGGTGCTTGTTGATTGACTAGATATTTGTAAATCTGGTTTGTTGTCTGGTGTAGTAAATGCTCGCGTCCTTGAAGTGCGTGTATGCATGTCTTGTAGAAAGCGGGTAGTGTTCCAAAATGGTGTGGTGATTAAGTTGTATTTTTCTAAGGTGTTGCAGTCTGAGTTCTATGTAATAGAGTGCTAGTGGGTGCTTTTCAGGTTGATTGAGGATATGTCCTATGTGTTGGATTCTAAGCGCTTGTATTTTTGTATCTATGTCTTGTAGTGCTATTCCCCCTTGTCTTTTGTCCTGTATGAGTGTCTTATGTTTGATGGAATAGATTGTGCTGCCAAAGATGAATCGTCTGATGTGTTTGTTGATGTCTGTGACTGTCTGTTTAGGAGGGTCTAGCACTGTGACTAAATATATTATTTTGGGAATGATGAATGTGTTAACTATGATGCTCCTACCAAATATTGTGGATGTCTTATACCTGTATCTGTGCTAGCATGTCTATAATTTTTTGTGTGAGGTTTTGCCATGTCTGTTCGTGCATCTGTCGGGAGTTGTTAGGAAATGTTATCCAATATAGTTTGATGTTGTCTGTGGCTATTAAGTCGGGAGGAAAGTCTGTTTTGTTTCGCCACTTACCGAGACCCATTATGTGTGATTTTTGAATGTTTAATTTTGCCCTCACTCCCCTTACCAAACTGTGTAAAGGTGTGAAGTATATTTGTAACGGATGTGTTGTTGGTGGGGAAGAAAGCGGTGTCGTCTGCGTATGCAAGCAACTTCCGCTCTCCTCCGCCTGGTATGAATGTGCCTGTGATGTTGGTGTCTTGTCTGATTGCTTCTAGTAGTGGTTCTAAAACCAGCACATATAGGAGCGGCGACAGAGGACATCCTTGTCTCACCGACCTTGTGAGCCGGAAGCCCGCAGTGAGTGTGTGGTTAACCAACACCTTACTCTCAGGATTCCGGTACAAGATCGCTATCCACCTCCCAAAGTACTGGCCTAAATTGCATTGTGTTAATGCCTTGTGTAGATAGGAGTGGGAAATTCTGTCAAAGGCTTTCTCCTGGTTTACGGACAAAAGAGAGGCTTGACAGTCATTCTCCTGTGTGTATGTGATGATGTCTCTAATAAAATATGTATGCTGGTGAATGTTTCTCTGTGGTACGCCGCATTGTTGGTCTGGGTGTATGAGTGTTGACATAAGGGTCTCAGTTTGTGGGTCATTGCTTTGGTTAGTATTATATTGTCTGTGTTAAGTAGAGATATGGGTCTGTAATTTTTCATCTTTGTCTTGTCTGTGTTGTGTTTAGGTATGAGTGTTATGTACGACATGTTGCAACTGTCTGGTAGTTGTTCTTTGTCAAAGGCGTCTTGATATACTTTAAGGAGAAGGCCACCTAAGATAGGAAAGAAATGTTGGTAGAATTCTACAGTCAAGCCGTCCGGTCCTGGTGTCTTGTCTTTGTTCATTTTGCTGAGTGCGTGTGTTGTGTCTGCTAGTGTTAGTTCTGTGTCTAGTGTGTCTTTGTCTGCATCTGACAGCTGTTTACTGTATTTTAGAAATTTGTCTTGTGTCTGTGTGTCTACTGTCTCTGCTGTAAATAGGTGTGTGTAGTATTGATTGAATGCTTCTGTTATTTGCGCGGGTTCTGTTTGTGTGGTGCCTTGCATGTCTATTATTTTGCCTATTTGTCTGCTGTGTTGTACGTTCTGTTCAATTGCTAAAGTTTGTTTACTGCGTGATTGTCGTTAGTTTTGTTCTAAGGAGGGCGCCTAGATATATGTGTTGTTGGTGCTGCTCTAATTGTTCTTCTAGTGTGTTTAAATGTGGTGCTTTGTTGTCCATCTGTTTTGTTAGTTGTATGGCTGTTTGTATAATTTGTTCTTGTCTTAATCTGTCTTTGTGTATGATGGATGCTAGGTGTTGTGTTCTGCTTCGTATTGTATTTTTCAGTAGGTCCCAGTATTGTCCGATGTTATCAGCCGGTATGTGGTCGGTATATGTGTGTAAAAGTTGTACCATGTATTTCTCATATTCTGTATTCTTTAGAAGTGTGTTATTAAATTTCCAATGTTGTGAACGTTTGTTTATCTGTGTGTTTATGTTGCTTGTACTGATGTGTGCTAAGATGGCTTTGCGGTCTGTATACTGTAATGTCTCTTGTAGGTGCCTAGTGTTTACTATGTGGTGTGTTGCAGGTATATATATCCTATCTAATCTTCTTGCTGTGTGGTGTGTTTTATTTGTGTGGGTTGTTTCTCGCTTATTTGGATGTTTGTGTCTGAATGTGTCTATTAAATTTTGTGTGTCTAAAATGTTTTGCAGTGTTTCTAACTGTGTTGTGCTTTCTCCTTCCATTCTCCTAACCTGTGTCTTCATTTCTCCGCCTATTATATCCAATGCCTGTAAGACGCAGTTGAAATCTCCACAGAGTATGATGTTCTGTCCTCTGTATGTGTGTGTGTGAGTAGTGTGTCTAGTTCTTCATAAAATTGTGGCTGATAGTTGTAATTTGGTGGTGCATGTATGTTGACAATGGTATATGTATGTGAGGTGTTACTTATCTGTGTTATGCTGATTCTACCCTGGCTATCCCGATTTGTTTTTAAAATGTTCCACCTATCTGATGTTTGTAGTATGGCTGTCCCAGAACCTATGTTTTGGACTGCCAAACTGAAGTGTGCATGTCTTAGTCCTAATTGTGTTGTAATTTGTGCGCCATGTATATCTGAATGAATATTTGTCTCTTGTAGCAGGATGAAATCTGGTTTGTATTTGTGTATGAGTGTGCAAATGTGTTGTTGTTTTGTGCGTATACCAGATATATTTAAACATATTATTTTTATGTCGTCACCCATCACAAGTATATATTTAAAAAAATTTAAAAAAAAAAGAAATTATATTGTGTGCAACTTAACAATTGACATTACTAAAGGTAGTAAAAAAAATATGCTGCATATAGCTGTTCAGTGCGTTTTGGACGTTCCCGAGTTCTGTTCTTCTTCAGTGTCAGTGGCGATAAATAAACGTCTTAAGGATATGTTGTCCTCTTCCTCTGTGTTCTGAAGTTGATCATTTGTCCTTACAGTGGGGCTGTCCGGTTTGTTCACTTTTTTGGGTGTGGCAATTGGAGAATCGTCGTCTTCACTATTGCTGTTTTCTGCGTTTTTCTGCATTCTATTGCGCTTCTTGTTATGAATCACTTTAATGAAACCATCTTTGTCTACCTCTTTGTCATTATTAATGGGCTCCCGTTCATCTGAATTGTTTTCCTTGGTCGGGGTGTGGGATGGGTGTGTATTTGGGGTGGTAGGTGATTTGGATTTGGGTTGGGTTTTGCTGTCTTGTTCCTTTTGTTGATTTGTTCTTTGTGTTGTAATGTCGTTTGTGGCCAAGGTATTAGCGATTTGAGTCTCGAATGGTGTTGTTACTGGAGTGGGAATTAGTGCTGTCTTCGGCGCTGTGGTTTTCACTGTGGTTTCCACTTGTTCTCGTGATTGTGCCGGTGGCTGCTGACTCTTTGCTTCTGCCAGCTGTGGAAAGTTTTCCACCGTGTTTTCATCAACCTTGGCTTCGGTCTTCGGCTCGGGCACCTGTTGGCCCAGTGGTCGTCCAGACCACAGTTTGGGCACGTTGTTTTGCTCCCTGGCATCGTGAAGAGGATACGGTGGTTGTTACCGGTTACTCCAGGGATGTTTAACCTAGCATAATGCGGCACGTCTTGAGTTGAATTGCACAAAGCACCCCACTTCCCCTCACCATATTTCAGTCTGAATACTTCGGCGTCTTTGTCGCCTGTTACCATTCCGACAAACTCTTTGACTGCCTCGCGGCTCATGGTATTTGGCAACCAGTGGATGGTCACCCGCTCTTTTTCCTTTTCCACGTGCTGGATCTCTATTTCAAGATCGCAGCTCGCGACCTTCAGTTTCAATCCATGTAATTCTTGATATTTTTGGTTGTATGCTACCTGTGTTAAGTTCACAAACCAGCATGCAGGTATTTCGAAGCGGTAAATGTCCGTTATGCCCCCCGTGGGGACATCAGCTGGGCCCAACAAAGATCTGGCGCTTAGAGTCGGGGTGCATTTTACTGCCGCTCCCGGCCCTGTTACAGACAGCACGAGGGTACCTGTGCTGTGTAGCTTACCGTGTACTGCGCTGGATGTGAAGTTATAAACTGGTTGGTCCATGTTCTCAGGAAACACAGGTCACGTCCAGTTGAAATAAACCACACACACCGCACAAAAATTTTTAGTTTTGCCGAACCGTTCGCAGAGGGAACTGTTGAATTACTTCGAGCGACGCTCACACGTTCAGTCTATGAAGCAATTGTAACAGTAGTGGAGTACTGGGGTATTATTAGGATCTAGTGGGAAACAGCTACAGCACGATTGAGCATTGGGACTGAAAGAGGTGAGAGATGCTCAATCGTGACGTAGTGGGTTGTCTGGGGGCAGTCAACATCCCGCCTGAGAACTGGAAAGAAGCCATATTGTCATCATGAAGAAAATAAACAGTCTTTGAATAAAAACCCAGTCTTTGTTGGTTCTGTACTCTGTTACAGGACTAATTTTGGAGCCTACGACCGAGGATTTGAGCCTGGTATAATCCGGTCTACAGAAAAACAACGCGAAGTCATGCTGTATACTATGTAACATCGCGGAGGTCAAAAATTGAGAAGATGATCCTTGCTCCGTTTGTCTAAATCGCCAGAAACAATTTCGGCGCGCTTTTAAACCAGCTTTGAACGTAACAAGGCGCAGTGGGAAAGATGGCCAATAAGTAAGTTATCTGTGAATACAGAGACCAAAAGCCCGGCCAGGGGTGGTCGTCTGTAAGTCTTTTTCAAGACTTGAGATAACAAATAAATTGGCGTCAAGAGAAGAGTGAGAGCCAACCCAACTTCCCATAACGAGTGGCAGCGCCTGCAAACAATATCATAACGACTCCTCTTGGTCATTACTCTGCTAAATATGTCAACTTCAAGTCAGTGAATCAATATCTTGAACGAGGAGTGTGCTGAAAGTCGGCTCAGTTTGATCAGGTCTTGAGCAAACAGAACTTTGGCAAAAGGGCAATCCAGAAATCCAGTCGTCTGATCGTTGAGTCAGGTGAGAAAGAACATTTCAATAAGACAATCAAGTTCAGCCTCAATGTTAAATAGGTTTCGTTCGAAACGCTAATAAATAGAAAAAAAGAACGTTGATAAAAGACAATCGAGACAGCAAATAAATAAGGGTTGCCCAATGTTTTGTTGACGAGTCAGACTATCTCGGGGCTCTACTGCAATAGAGAGCCGCTCGCTGTTGTCTGTCAGACTATCTCAAGACGTCGATGATGTACTCCATCTCAGAAGGGACCCAACCAGGGGTTGAAGCACGGTACTGAGCATCCCAAGAAGAGAGATTACCTGAGAAGAACGAACGAACTGTCTGGGGCGCGATTGGTTTCAACTACTACAGCGTTGAGTGTAATCTGACGGCGAGCCTAGGAAAATACGTCGTGCTTGGATCGAGAAACAGAAGTACGGAAATTTATAAACCTGGTAACTGATTGAACTGTTCTTAAGAAATAAGTGATTTGTGTTTCTTAAATTAGGAAATTACAATTGTGAAGTTGTTTGCTTGCTCTGTTTAAGTATATTTCAGCATGGCGGAACAAGACACCTTAGCACAAGTTTTGACGGGGGTAGGAACAGCGGTAGGCAGACTTAATATGGTTATTAAACAACAAGGAATGGCAACAGAAATTGTGAAGTTTAGTGGACAGGCCAGAGACTTTAAGAAATGGGTCACTTCCATAGAAAAATATGCGTATTTAATCTCAGCAACAGATGAAGAGAGAATGAGACTGGCTTATCAGACGGCAACGGAACCGGTTTCGGATCATATAAGAAGAAAGTTAGAGGCTAGAGTAGATGAGACATGGGAACAATTCAAGGAAGACCTAGCACGGAAGTATGCGGAAATAACGGAT
Organism: Cepaea nemoralis; assembly: GCA_014155875.1. Classification (NCBI taxonomy): domain Eukaryota; kingdom Metazoa; phylum Mollusca; class Gastropoda; order Stylommatophora; family Helicidae; genus Cepaea; species Cepaea nemoralis. The sequence continues at coordinate 69,029 of JACEFZ010023472.1, forward strand.
CCACAACATGCATTTTCGGTGTTGAGACAGGCTAAACAAAATAACGGAGAGACGGTACAATTGTTCAGCGATAGGTTGATTAACCTGGCTGAAGAGGCATTCTTAGGACAGAATGTACGAGGAGAAGAGGTGGAGAGGATGTTAGTCGGGATTTTTGTAGATGGCATAAAATCCGATGGTTTGAAATTTAAGCTGATGAGAGAAAACCCTGAGAGGTTATCACAAGCGGTAGATATCGCGGTACAAGAAGAAAATTTGAGACGTAGATTCAGATTGAGAACAGGACGAGAAATAGGAACAAATCGAGAAGACAGTATTGAGGAGCCTATGGAAATAGGACAAACAAGATTCGGATGGAATAGGAGAGGAGGAATACAGACATTACAAGGTAGAAATAGATATGATAACGATGAAAGAAGAAATATGAGATACCCTACAAGGGAGACAGTAGGCAACACAAATAGCACAAATATTGTCTGTTGGGTTTGTGGTCAACGGGGACATGTTTCTCGTTTTTGTAACAACAGGCGTGTCCAGTCGAATACACAGGGTAGACATGACAATAACAGGGTGAGTAGGAATGTTGAAGATAGACACAGGAATTTTACAGGTACAAGAACGCAGGAAAACCGGCGCCCTACCTATTAGAAAGGACCTATGGTAGGAAGGGAAATAATAAGGTCCCAAGGTTTAAAGAGTATGTTAATAACAGGTATAGTAGGACGAACAGAGAATATTTTCAACTAGATGAAGTCAAGCAATTTATAGAAAATAAAACAGATTATAGCTCTTGTATAATAGAAATAGGAAAGTATAGAGTTCGTACATTAATTGATTCGGGAGCTCAGGTTAGTGTAGTAAAAGAAAGTTTTCTATACAAAATAGTAAGAAATTGTAGAGTATTTAAGAGTCATAATAATTTACACTCTGTTACTGGACAAAATTTACAAGTAATTGGACAAACAATGATAAATTTTAAGCTAGGAGGGATCAACATAAGACATCTTTTTCATGTAGTGAAGGATTTAAATAGAAACATGTTGATAGGAAGAGATTTTTTAATAAAAAATGGAGTAAGACTTTTCTATGATTTACATAAATTAAAATTCAAGGACGTCTATGTAGATATGGAGGAAGACATGCATATATCAGCACTGGTTAGAGTTAAAATGTCCACGACGTTAAAACCACAGTCGGTTAATTTGATACAAGCAAAGCTGAAGAGAAACCCTTATTATGTGGCAGGAGACACAATCAGAATCACTGAGTTGCAAGAGGAAGTAATTGATGAGCCTGGTTTGGAAGTTCCGGATGGAATAATGGCGTTGGATAAACACTTAACCTTTCCAGTGATGGTTATCAACAACACAGGTAGAGAAATCAAATTATACAGAGGATGTGTGATAGCCAAACTAGATCATAACATTAGTGATATATTGGCAACGGATAGAGCAGAAATGTCGGGAACAAGTTATTCAGAAACTTCTAGTGAAAGAGTTAATAACAGACGCGGACGCGGAAAAAGAGGGAATGTCAGAATGGATGAATTGATCCATCCATCCAGAAGAAATAAAGCCCAAATACATTCACTAGACAAAATGACAAGGGAACAAGAATTGTTGTCACAGTTAAAAGCTCCGCCAGAAAATAAGGAAGTATTAGAACAACTTATAAAGCAAAATCAGGATGTGTTTGCAGTTAATGAATTAGAATTTGGAAAGACACAAACAGTTACAATGGACATAGACACGGGAGACCATCCAGCAATTAGTTTAAAACCATATAGAACTCCATTAAGAAATAGAGAAATCGTGGAAAAGGCAATAGAAGAGATGTTGAAAGCAGGAATAATAACAAGGTCGAAGTCAGAGTGGTCATCTCCGGTCGTCATCGTGGCCAAACCTGATGGTTCGAGTCGCTTTTGTTGCGACTATAGGGCGTTGAAAAAAATCACCAAGAATGTAGCGTACCCACTGCCAGTAATTGATGATATTTTGGGGCTGCTTAATGGCTCTACATATTTCACGACGCTGGATGCAAGGTCGGGATTCTGGTGTATTCCGATGTCGAAGGACGCGCAGAGGAAGAGTGCTTTCTATACCCATATGGGCTCTTACGAATTCTTACGAATGCCTATTGGAGTCAAAAATGCACCCTCTCACTACATGCTCTTAATAAATGAAGTATTAGAAGGTATGCAAAAATTTGCATTAGCCTATATAGACGATATACTGATTTATACGAAAGGAGATGTGATTGATCATTTAAAACATATTAGACTAGTGTTTGACAGGTTAAGAAAGCATGATGTTAAATTGAAGCTTAGTAAATGCCAGTTTTTAAAGACAGAAACAAAATATTTGCGGTATATTATAAATAGAGAAGGTATAAAACCAGACCAGGACAAGATAAAGGTTATTAAAGAATTACCTCCTCCAACTAACGTTAAGGAAGTGCGTGCGTTTATAGGAACCTGTGCATATTATAGGCGGTTTGTCCCAGCGTTTTCAAAGATAGCAGAACCTATTACAAATTTAACAGGCAAATACGCTAGATTTAAGTGGGATGATGAGTGTCAAAAAGCGTTCGAGTATTTAAAAAACAGCTTAACACTGGTACCACTGTTGACGCATCCAGACTTAAACAAACAGTTAATACTGTACACAGATGCTTCAGACAATGCAGTAGGAGCATGTTTGGTTCAACCATATGAAGGAAAAGAGTCTGGAATACCAGGGGTTAAAAATGAAAGGCCAATCTACTTCTTGTCTCATACACTTAGCAAATCACAACGGAAATGGACTACTATTGAGAAAGAGGCATATGCCATTCATTATGCTCTTCAGAAACTAAATTACTACTTACATAACGCAAATTTTGTTATTAGAACTGACCATATGCCTTTAAAGTCTTTTTTAGAAGCTCCAGTGCAGAACAGGAAAATACAGACCTGGGCATTGAATCTACAGGGATACAACACGAAAATTGAGTACATTCCAGGTAGGATTAACACATGCGCTGATTTATTATCTAGGATTCCGTACCCACAGTCATCAGGAGACACAGAAGATGAAGCTGAACCAGAGATAGACGACCGAAACTGGCAAGTAAATATTTTAGATTCTGCCATAATAAATAGGGAAGAATTTGAGAGTGTACCATCGGATCAAGAGTCTGAACATAGAGAAGAAGACCTACAGTTAGCACAATTTAATATGAAAGAAGAACAAGAGTTTGATCCAAAAGTCATACAAATAAAAGAAACATTAAGAGAAACGGAAGATAACAAATATAAAAAGAATTATTTGGTTTTACAAGAGGATGGACAGTTATACTATATGTGTGAAAGGAACGAACAGCTAAGGAAATATATTCCAAAACATTTAGAAAATGAAGTTTTAAAAGCGTATCACAATGAAAATGGACATCTCGGTCGGGACAAGTTGGTGAAAGCACTTACAAGCAAATATTATTGGCCAAACTTGTTTAAATCTGCATGCAAATATGTAGATACGTGTGAAAAATGCAGATTAAGGAACATGAAAACAATAAAGTGTCCCTTACAAGATACAGATATTCCTCAGTTCCCAATGCAAAAGATTAGTTAGATATATCAGGCCCAACCCTAGAACATTGTCAGGAAACGTGTATTTAATTCACATAGTAGATGTCTACAGTCTTTGGCCGGAAATTTATGCAATTCCAGATAAGAGCGCAGATACAGTCATTAATATTTTTTTACAGGAGTTCGTACCAAGATTTAGTTGCCCACAAACTATACTTACGGATAATGGTAGAGAGTTTGTAAATAAAAAATTCGAAAAGTTATTAAAAGATTTGAATATAAAACATATAAAGACCTCATATTATAGACCTTCTTCAAATGCTAGAAACGAACGTCAACATCGGACGTTATACGACGTTATAGCAAAGATTATTGATGAACATGAAAAAGATTGGGATCTATTCTTAGGACCTGCCCTTAGCGCTATTCGTACAAATCAAAATGAGAGCACGGGATTTTCACCATTTTATTTAATACACGGGAGAGAACCAATACTACCTATAGATAATCTGTTAAAACCGAGACGGAAATATATGGGAGAAGAATTTCAAGAGACCATAATACAGGAAATGCATAAAGCACACGTAAGATTAAAGAATAATGTATTTAAAGCTAGGGAAAGACAGAAAAAGTACAAAAATGTAAATACAAAATTACAGGAGTTTAAAGTAGGTGATAGAGTTTATTACAAGAAACATAGAAGAAACTCTAAGTTTGATGCTCGTTGGATCCCAGGTTATTACGTTTTGGAAAAACTAGGTAATGTATCGTATACTATCAAGAACCAGGTCACATGACATGTGGCAAGGGCACATGTAGAGCATTTAAGAAGAGATGATGAGGAGAAGAGAAATGAGAATTATAATAATAATTATGATTCAGACACCAGATATTTAGATGAACAAGTTGTCAGAGGAGCTACAGTAACCCCAAGTTTTAGAGAAGAACCAGCACAAAATCAATTGCTAGTAACTCCAAGTTACGAAGATACTCAAGAACAGACGATTCCGAAAACAATGGAAGAAGAAAATGTGAATGAAACTCATTATAATAGTATGGAAGAGGAAATAGGTGCTCCATTTAAGAATACTAGACAAGCAACGAAAAGAAGAATGGATAAACAAAGAGATAAAGAAGTGAAAAGACAGAGGAGAATTAGGGATTATTCAACAAGCGGTGAAGATATGCCTCTACTAGAAAGGTCCTTAAGAAATGAGGATAGACAAATTAGATGGGATGTTGAACAGAAGAGATTAGCGGCTGCTAAAAACAGACATACAGAAGAAGAAGAAGAAGAAGAAATGGATGAAAAGTCAGAATCAAGTAGTAGTATGGAAGAAACTAATAAGTTGTACGAAGAAGAGGATATTGATGTAGAGTTAGCACTTATTCAAAGAAACTTGGAGTTGTTGAAGAAGTGGAAACGTAGGAGATAGATAAATAGAAAATACTGCAGATGGCAAGTTATAAGTTTCAGGATTTAGAAGTGAAAGTGATGCCTGAAGAAGTATACGAAACGGTGGAAATGGAAAAGGATTCTATGGACATTTTTTAAAAAGTAATCTTGAGGAATAGGTAAGCAGTGAGGATGACTAATAGGAGAGGCATATATATATATATATATTATATAGTATATATATATATATATATATATATATATATATATATATATATATATATATATATATATATTATATATATATATATATATATATATTATATATATATATATATATATATATATATATATATATTATATAATATATTTGTAATAGAATTGCTGTTGAAATTATGTTTCTACTTCTTGACTTTTCGTAAATTGGACAAATTGGGTGTTGGTACAATAGGTGAATTGTACTCTATAGAAAAGTGGACAAGTATTTTTATTGGTGCTAGAAATGCCGTGTTTAACGATAAGGATTAATAAGTTATAGTGATGATTGGTCCAAGGGAAATAATTAGCAGGCCGGGCCACAAGTTAATTGATAAGTAGATGATGGCTACTACATTGAGTTGATATTGGATTAGTCGCCACATTACAAATAGAAAAAAGGATTCAACATGTAGTTTACAGTGCTTACTTAAGAGGATATTCCGGATGTTATGTTGTGTTAGGAGTTAAGATAGGAAATGATAGAAATTTATGAGGGGAGATAATAAATGGTATGGTAAATGTTGATTACTGATTTGTTTGTGTAGATAGAACAGATGTGGTTCTAATTAGTCTGTAGTTAACAGATATACATATGTGACGGTGCTACAGAAAAGGACGTGGAACTGTTGACATGATTTTCGCTGCAAGGCAGCTGCAAGAGAAATGTCAGGAACAGAACTGCGAAATGTTCTCCACTTTCATTGACCTTACCAAGGCTTTTGATACAGTCAGCAGAGAAGGACTGTGGAAGATTATGGCAAAATATGGTTGTCCACGAAAGTTTGTCCAAATAGTGCGGCTATTTCATGACGGCATGCAGGCAAGAGTACAGGAAAATGGTGAGCTGTCTGAACCCTTTCCTGTCACCAATGGAGTGAAGCAAGGATGTGTCCTGGCACCAACACTGTTCAGCCTCATGTTTTCAACCATGTTGATGAATGCCTTCGAGAACGACGACATTGGAATAGACATCAACTACCGTATGGATGGAAAGTTATTCAATCTCAGAAGGCTGAAAGCTAAAACCAAAATTGACAGTGGCACAGTCAGAGAGCTCCTGTTTGCTGATGATTGCGCTCTATACGCCAACTCAGAGGCGGACATGCAACATAATGTTTCAGCTTTCTCACATGCCTGTGCCAACTTTGGGCTCAATATCAACTTGGAGAAGACTGTAGTTATGTACCAGCCAGCTCCAGGGAATAATCACACTGTGCCGAATATCAAAGTGAATGATCATAGACTAAGTGTTGTGGACAAATTTACCTATCTTGGCAGCACCGTGTCACAAGCTGCCACAATCGATGACGAAGTGAATGCAAGAATCTCCAAGGCCAGTGCAGCCTTTGGCAGACTGTACAAGAATGTATGGGACAGAACTGGAATAAGCCTGCAAACAAAGCTAAAAGTCTACAAAGCAGTTGTATTATCCACACTGCTATATGCTTGTGAAACCTGGACTGTTTATCAGCGACACGCTAGGAAATTAAACCACTTCCACACAGTCTGCCTAAGGAAGCTACTGAAGATTAAATGGCAAGACAAGATTCCAGACACTGAAGTCCTAGAAAGAGCATCCATACCCAGTATCCACACTCTACTGATGAAGAATCAGATTCGCTGGGCTGGTCACTTGACTCGCATGCCAGATCACAGGCTCCCTAAACGAATTTTTTACAGCGAACTGCGTTGTGGTAAACGCTCCCAAGGTGGCCAGAGGAAACGTTTTAAAGACACTCTGAAAATTTCACTGAATGCTTTTGGAATTCATCATGACACCTGGGAGGCTGCAGCCAGAGACCGAAATTCGTGGCGTGCATCATTGCGCAAAGGTGCAGTTATATGTGAGGCAACCAGGACTGCAAGAGCTGTGAAGAAAAGGCAGGACAGAAAAACTACTGCAGGAAATCCTCCTCCAGAGACGTCAAGCATTCTTTGTCCACATTGTCAAAGAACATTTCGAGCCAAAATAGGCCTTATCAGCCATCTTAGAACCCACGGCTCCACACCTTCAACCCCACTGGATGAAATGAATGGTCATCATCATTCTTGATGGACAAACAACATAACATATGTGACGGTGAAGTGTTTGGTTTTCTCGGTCATGGAAATACTGGAATGACTTGTATAAATAGATATGCGTTACGTTACTTAGTATGAGAGGCCAATGTTGGTGGGTCACTATACGTAGTAATTTTAAGAGAGTTTTAATTGTTTTGAAAACTGTGTTTTATTGAGTCTAAGTTTTATGAGTCATGAGTCATATATAATATGTTTTTATGCTTGAGTTGGTACTGGAAAATGATGGCTATTATTTTGTTGTTTTATTGAGCCTAAGTTTCAATGCCTCATATATAATAAGTTTTTTTTCTTGATTTGGTCTTGTAAAATGATTGTTGTTGTTTGATTAATTGATTTAGAATAGGATGATTGTGTTCCTAGTATTTGGAGTAAAAACTATTGGTCCGTAAAAGTGTCCAATAGTGATAGGTAGTAATAGAATGTTTTATTCTGATTTGATAAAATGCATGTTATGTCATTTTAAAATGTGTTTTTTTTCTTTAGATTAATTTGGGGGTATGACGTCTTGTGTTGATTTTATTTCGATTACATGAATGGTTTGGTATATTAAGTTACATGGTTATAAAGTTAGTTAAGTAAGTTTAATTTTCAAATATATGAGATTTTGCTTAAGGTTTTTCGTTCAGAAAAGAGTTGATAAAAACTACTTTGTCCACTGATATAAGGTAGGGGGAAGACTGTAAATGGCAGTATATAAGTATGGGATATACGGGGGCAAGATATAGGTGCTGTGAAAAACCAGCGTTAATTATATTAAAAGTGTTCATAAAATATGAACATGGGCTCATGGTTAAAGGTGAGATAACGAAATATGGACAAGATTGTGGATGGCAATGTAAATGTTGAATATGTAAGGCTTGTGAAAACTTATGTCAAATTGTTTTATAATGAACAAAAATCTATTTCATAAGGTGTATTTAAAAAAAAAATTATTTTACAAATTTTTTTTATTGGCAAGGGAGGTAAAGGTGAGTGTCTTAAATATTCATTGCTGTATGTACATGTGGTCATGTTGAGTGTTCATTCTTTATACTTCTCATTCGGTGCGCACCGCTTCTTTACTTTTTCTAACTACATTGTTTTTGTAAGTCCTGTGTTCTGGAAGAGTGAGAAATTTTATAAGGTCAAAAGTTACGATAACGATTTTACGAGCTGTTCTTATGATATGTATGTTTGATACAGGAACTGGAGGAGCCAAGAAAGGACCAGAAATATATAGTGGATGGCTATATAGTTTGGGGAAATAGATTGGCTTGCTTAATATCAAGTGGTTTAGGGAGATTAAGGAACTGTAAGAACTAAAGAAAGGGGAGAAGGAGTGTTTAGGTTAAAAGAGTTACCATACGTGGTACGATGTATTATACAAAGTAGAATCGAAGAAGAAGTATATAGTGGGTTACTAGCTGACAATATAACCGGGAGAAGAGTTAAAAGATATATTATTTACTCAAAATTGAGTTAGTATAGGGAAGAATTAGAGGAACTGTGAGAGATAAAGAAAAAGAGGGAATAGAGTAAGGGGATTAGGAGTAAAGAGTTTTCCTTTATAAGGAAAATTCTTTAATAAACATAGGGAGGTGTAACAGTAGTGGAGTACTGGGGTATTATTAGGATCTAGTGGGAAACAGCTACAGCACGATTGAGCATTGGGACTGAAAGCGGTGAGAGATGCTCAATCGTGACGTAGTGGGTTGTCTGGGGGCAGTCAACATCCCGCCTGAGAACTGGAAAGAAGCCATATTGTCATCATGAAGAAAATAAACAGTCTTTGAATAAAAACCCAGTCATTGTTGGTTCTGTACTCTGTTACACAATTCTTTGGAGAACTAATTGTATTGTGTTAAAGCGAAAGATTTATACGTTGTGAAGAGAAACCAGAGTATGCGAAACTACTGTTTAGACAGACGCGGCCTAGCAGATAAAGAAATAAATAATTTACTAAACATTATTTATTATACAACAACTTGATGCCTAAAATTTTAAATAATATTCAAAACTGTATAAGGTTTTTATGATGGTAACATTCAATTTATACTTTCTAGAATATGAATAAAATTTTTACAGGAATAAACATACGCTTCTCTTGCAAAATAGCTGTCAGTACAAATATAGTGAAATCTATAATTGTTCCCCTTGATTACTAAAGCTATAATATGACTTCAACCTATAAACAATTATTTCCCTTGTAATAAATAAAATAAAATTAGTTGCATATCCTTCACAGGGCCGGTATCCCTGGTCTAGGTGTTACACGACTTTCTCCGTAATTCCGCACACTCTCGTAACGTGACGTGACGTGCGCGAGAATTGGTAGCGGTTCTCTCCGCGTCGGCAAGTTATGGGGTATGTGAGCCAGTCGCTCAGAAAGCAATGGCAAACCACCGAGCGCAATTCTGCCAAGAAATTCAACAATCAGCTAAAAGATGCTGATGTTGACAGAGATGTCATGCAAAGGATATGCGAGAAAAAAATATCCTTTAAAGGGCGTTGCAGTCAACACTAGCATGTTTTGCTGTTGTGATCTCTTGGCAAGCCTACGCTCAGCAGTCCTCCATCGCTCTACCAATGACCGGCATCCATACCATTTCGTAAAAAATCCAACGCAAGACGGCTTGCTGCCAAATCGTCTGCAGCTGTGTTTCGAACACGGGTGTGCGGGATTACGAACTGCGCCTGTAACTGCTTCGCCTCGTAACGAGAAAAACAAAATTATTGGCACTAACAAACCTGTACACGACATCTTTGTAAGGTTGGTGCCAAGTACTACAGGAGACAAATGAAACTCGTAAATTGATTAGAGAAATTAGACGTAGACAGTCACAATTTATTGGACATGTTATGAGAGGAAATGGATTGGAGAACTTAGTGACAGCCGGCAGGGTCGAAGGGAACAGACCAAAGGGAAGACCGAGAAGTAAATACCTGGATGGCATGGCCACATGGCATGGACGAGACAGGAACACTGAGCTGATCCACGACTCTGGTGATCTAGTAAAATGGCGAGTCATGACCACCCACGCTTTCCCGCATGGCACATGATTGATTGATCGTTGTTTAGCTTGTCCTCTGATGTCCACATTTTTCCCCAGTCATCTTTCTTGGAACCTCTTTATTTTATTTATTTATTTATTTATTTATTTGGAAAGATCCAGAGTGTCTACGTGTTGTTGGCAGTCACGTAGAACATACGTTTGCATCGGGTTCACGGGAATTTGGACTTCTCCGTGACCCATGAGATTCTCAGAGGTCTAAGAAAGGAGTCGAAGCTGCGCGCAAAAACACCAGTGATCTCAGACTCCATCCGTCCGTCATCAAGAATGGCAGAAATTTTAGGGCTGTGAAGAATTGATGTCTGCAACCCTTACCAGGGCGTGACACCGATCAAGTCCATAATTGCAGTGACTCTCTATGAAAGGTAAATACATTATTACTTAGAAGTTGTTCTTAACAAAACGCCGGCCGCGTAAATGATTGTAAGCGAGACTCGAGTGTTTTTCTGCTCGACCGTCTGAATACATAATTAGCTTTATCGATCGGCTAGGGAATATTTAGGTCAGAAGCCTACTGTGAATACAGGTGTTTGTTCTCGCTGACACATCAGGCGTGTGTAGTTAGTCATACATGATTAATTCTGTAAAACAGACGTTATTGTGGGAAATATACCTAACGTTGTTATAGTAAATATATTCACATTGATTGTTAGTGCAGGATATTTACTATCAATTTATCACTGCTACTTGTGAGTGTGTTTTGGGTATTTTAAAAACTTTGTTTAGCAAGTGTGTTAACAACCATGTTCATTGATTGCATAGCTAGGGCTGTGAGGAATTCTTGACACTAGTTAGGCTGTGTGATATTAGATGCATTTCTAGTGATGAGTTATCTGCCGGAGCAAGCAAGTGATGTGTTCTTTGCTTAGCTAGATAGTGATGTAACTTATGCATTAGGCACAGTGTGTTTTATTAATTCCTGGAACCAAGGTGTTGTTATTTCCATCAGGACGTGTAGGGAAGTGGTTACGATGTGAGGACCCTAGGGCTATTACAACTCTATGTAGGAATGCTTTGTGTATTTTTCATGCCCGACCGAGTTGATTTTGCATGCCCGATCGTGTTTATTTTTGCATGCCCAATCGTGGTGATTTTGCATGCCCGACCGTGAGCGACATAACGCGTTGTAAACGAAGCCGTTGCGTTGGTACCGATCCGAATTACGAGCAGAACGTTGATGAATGACTCTAATTTTCTTCTCTTCTGTAAACCCAACCCTGATATTGGGGAAACACATCTACTAGGGAGAGGGAGTTACACATGAGCGATTCAATCCACACTTACGGGAGGAATGACGATTTATGTGATGAGGTGCTGGATGCCATTCTAAACAAGACGACGTGGTCTAAATCACCACGGAAGCAAGATACTCTTTTTCCACAGCGGTCTGTGGGAAAGACTATTCAGTGGATTTCCACCAACCCTGTTATAGACCTCACAGACTTGACCGTCAGGTGACAAGGTCAACTAAGAAAGGTCAAACCTGTTCTGGGACAGAGATCCCAAGACAAAAGCATTTGCTTGGTTTTTGAGTTTGTTAATGCTATTAAGTTATTAACCAATCATGATTTAGTAATTTGTTAGTACTTGTATGTTAATGAATTATGATTTATGGAATTTATTAATGCCATGTAGTCATTAATGAATTGTGTTTAATTAATTGATCAATGGGTTTAGTGATTAATTTATTGTTGAGTTATATGGATGAGGAGGACATGTCCGGCTGGACACCTCCCAGATAATTAAACCTCTACACTGAAAGATAATTATGTTATTCTACGGTTGTCGTTGGAGGAGAAACGGGGGAATGGAATAACACCAGGTAGTAGGATCCTATGACAGAGTCAAACAGACTACTCTGGTGCTATCGGGCCAGATGTTGCCAATAAGAATTACTTGACTATCTATTTGCGCACTAATGCACTCTCATGCAGGTACCTCTTTGTTAGGAGAGATGATCTACTATGTTGATGATCTATTATATCATTGTGTTATGATATTATGTACTGATGTATGTGATATTGTTGAGGTGCATGTTAGTCCTAGTTGTAGCCGAGTACTCTCACCGACCTCCTTGTTTCAGGATCTGTTTATACGATGAAGATTCGAGAGTTATACCATAAACTCAATGGGACCAGCTCGTTCCAGTGCCAGTCAAGGTGACGTTTTGAGGCAATACTGGGAGCGGTCACATGAATCTGTCAGAGCCAACACATATGAGAAACCTGAGTTTTCGAAAGTCACGGTGAGTCTAAATTAAGACAACCGCTACGAGTCCGACGAAGATTTGATCAACATATCCAGATTGGTTCTAGGACTGCTGCATCTCCTGATTCACACCGGTAAGGTACTGGTGAATTTCTGTAAAGACTCGGGGGTAACTCTTTAGTCACATGTGCAGTCTTGATGGCATTACTTCAAGTTGAGTTGAAGGAAATGAACTCTGTTGAACAGCAACTACTATGGCCACTTTAAATATGTTTCAGGCCCGGCTGGGTCTTAGTGAGGTCCAATGTATAATGATTCATCTAACTCCTGTGTGGATCTACATTTGTGATCCTCTGCGAAACCTTGAATGGGGTCAGTGAACCACAACAGTAGTCTGCTATTTTCATGAACACCTGAGGGACACACATGTTCGGGTAGGGAGCTACCCCATTCTTAGGTGCGTTGAATGACTGTGACATTGTTACTCTGGGAAGTCATTAGATGCCTAAAGTGCTGTGTAGAACTGTGACAAGGTGAATATACTGAATTATGACATTCGTATGCTAGAGTGATTAAAAACAAGGTTGGGAAACACTGAATTAGTCACATTTTTTGGGTCACGTTATGAGAAGAAATAAATTGGACAACTTGACGACAACTGGCAAGATCGAGGGGAAGAGAACAAGAGGAAGTCAGAGAAGTAAATACCTGAATGGCTTGGTCATGTGTTATGGTCGAGACAAGAACACTCAGCTGATCCACGACTCTGGTGATCGAGTGAGATGGCAAATCATGACCGCCCACGTTTATCGGCAGGGTACGTGATGAATGAACTTATGTAATAATAATAACGACTTATGTAATAACAATAACTACTTATGTAACAATAACTTATGTAATTTACTTATGAAATAATAATTACTTATGAAACAATAATAACTACTGAGGAGATAATAATAACCAAGCATGTAATAACAATAATAAGTCACTCTCATTAAATGTCAGAAAGAGAGTACTGAAATGTTATATATAACCGGTGTGACAGCGAATCATGTTTCATCATTCGACTCGCTCGTTCTATCGAGAAGCAATCATGTGCCATGCCGGAAAGCGTGGGCGGTCATGACTCGCCATTTCACTCGATCACCAGAGTCGTGGATCAGGTCAGTGTTCCTGTCTCGACCATGCCATGTGGCCAAGTCATCCAGGTATTTTCTTCTCGGTCTTCTCCATGGTCTGTTCACTTCGGTCTTGCCAGTTGTCTCTAAGTTCTTCAATCCATTTATTCTCATAATATGTCCAAAAAATTTTGACTGTCTACGTCTAATTTCTCTAATTTCGAGGAGCAGACCGCATTCAAATAGTGAAGAGGATGCCTCTCATTAAATGTGCCGCGAAAAGACACGCAATGTATGCAGCCGGGAAGAAGAAGGCAGAGGCGAGGAAGGCCGCTGCGACTGCAGATCCTGTTTCTAAACACAGCAGTTCTACTCCTACACCAGCTGAAGCCGTTCCCGTCACCAAACCGACGTCAGAGACTACAGCAACTACAACTAAAGCCATCAGCAGCGGAAAAGTCCACAACAACCCTAACGAGACGCAGCCAAGCAACGCACCAAAGGCCTCCACATCGGAGGAAACCACAACCGAGAACTTCACCGGGAAAATCCTGCTGAAAAAAACCAGCGTTGGGAAGGCCAAACTGAAAACTACCAACAGACAAGATACAGAGTCTGTTGGAGAACGAGCTGGGAAGACACAGCATCACCCATCTGCGTAAGACTCTTGATGAAATAGTGGTCTCCATAAACAAGAACTCCAAGGCCACCGCACTATTGCAGACTATCATACAACATGAGAAAACCGACACCAAGCTTCCCAACGGCGTCACAGTGAAAGCCACCCGACGCCGCACAAGCATACGATGGTTCATCAAACGAGTCAAGACCCATCTCTCAAATGATCAGCAAGATTACCAGTGCAGAGAGGATTATAGGGAAGAACAACACCCACAGTCGCCATCCTCACATCGGAGGACCGCGTGATCTCTCAAATAATTAGATGGGACAAGAAAGCAAGCACCAGAGCACTAGTTACCTAGAGTGCTGCGGTGTTCAAAGTGCCAGACGTTCTGGCACATCAGTGCCACTTGTAAAAGTGAGGTGGAGGTCTGAAGGTACTGCTCCGGACCCCACTCATACGGCCAGTGCCCTCAAGCAAAGATCGACACGGACTTCAAGATGCCTAACCCAAACAGAAAGTGTGCCAACTTCCTCGGCAACCACGGCGCCAGGTATCTCGGCTGCCCCTGCCACCAAGACTGCAAAGAAGCGATGCAAATTGCAATCAAAGCTAATCTGCCCTATAAAGAGGCTAGGAGGCAGTACGAGGCGATAACCCGACTTACTAAAAGCGACAAAGCGCATCTGGAAGGCCAACTGAAGGACCTGAGATCCAAGTTCACTAGCATCGAGGAACAACGAGAGAAGGCACAAAAGCCGTTCAGCGCATCCTGGACGAACTAAAGCAAATCCAGCAGAAGATTGAGCAGGATGTCGCTCGAATGGTTGCAATACAGGCGGAGGCAGAAGAAACTGATAAAAATCCAAGAAGAAAGAGAAAAGATAGAACAGCTCAAGTCAAAGAACGAGACATCAGAAGCAGACGATACCAAGTCACAGACAGAAGAGAAAGAACCAGACGAAGAAATAGAAGGCGTAGATGTCCAAATAGACGGCGACCAAGACTGGACGGTGGCCAGGGGAAGAGATTACTCTCCAGCAAGAACAAGATACCAAGCCGTCCACGGCACAAGGTACCAAAGAAAACCCAGAAGATACGAAAACAGACCAAGACCAAGACGAGATGTCTGGAGGAAGAGTGGCGACTGGTAATCATCCCTGAAAGAAATTACACCATCAGACGGGACGGGTACACAATTCCATCAGGCCTTAACAAGTGTGCGACTCTGGCCAGACAAGTTAAACCACAAGGATGACACGAACACACTGATAACAAATCAGAAACCAGGAAGCTAATATATGCATCCCCATTTACGAAAGAAGAAGTACGAGGCACACCATAAGGGCCCCGACTATACCGAAATGGATAAGTCGACCGTTGAACGGGACCATTCTTCTCAAGAATTGGAATTGAAATTGAAGCATGCACGTAAATGAAAAAAACAAAAAAACAATGGAAAGCACTTGGAAGCAACCCGAGATGTGGTTTCTGAGACGAATGTTGCGAACACCTGGGACTGCTAGAGTAACTAACAAAGAGATCACGGAAAACGCTACTGAAAGTAGAACACTATATATAACATTTCATGCTGCTCTCAACGTTCGCCATGAGAAAGAAAAACTGGCCACATATTTCTCTGTGCCCTCGGGCCTGGCGTTGGGGTCTGGCGTTGTCCTGTTGGAAACACAGACCTTTGGGCAGCCAAACGTGGAAGGTCGTGGGGTCGTAGAATTCCATTGACGAATCCTTACACATTTAAGCCTCCTTCAATATGCACAAACTGACTCCTTCCGTTGTAACTGGTCATTCTCCACATCATTGAACCTCCACCACAATGCGGCGGAGCTTCATCAATGAAATTGTGGGCAAAACATTCATTTCACCTACGGTAGACCTTTCTCCGTCTTTCATAACGCTGCAACAAAAAAGAAAGATTCCTCACTAAATCAGACACGTCTCCATTGTCAGCTGCCAGAAGAAAAGTCGATTTTGACTTTGACTTTCGCCTGCATGCAGTCGGCCAATAGCAATGTCCCTTAAATGTATTCATAAAGACGCCATAATTGTCTGCTTGAAAATGAACTGAATTTTGTGTGTGTGTGGTGCTATCCTTTTATATGGTTTCAGTTGTGTAGTCAGTGAATAGTGTTCACCCCAAATTTTGCTGCTTTCACGTGTGCGCATGATGAGCTGTGGGTAAAAAAATGGGTCATAAACATCATTGCCCACTACGTTGTAATGATTACAAAAACGAACGCAAAGCAGGTCAACATGCATATTTGACACTGTAAAGAAAATTTAAGGCTGGTTTTTATATACCCTAGCACCACATTTTACTCACAAACTCATAAGAACACGCCCTCATATAGCTTTAAAAAAAAAACTTTGTTTTTATTTCGTAGAAAATAATGATACAAACTGTAAGGCATTTTTAAAGTTTTCATAAAAATAATGCACAATGCATAACATTGTAACTCATCTTTATTTGCTTAAGAAGTTACTGTAGTCATGCAGGTGATTAGCAAGCGTTTTCATTAAAAATAATGGATGGTGTCTGGAAGGACATTCTTTTAAGTTATTTTTTTTGTTGTATGAATTTAATGAGAACTTATATGACTACTTATGTGAATTAAATGAGATGCTCCCCACCAGGGACTGGGCGAAGCCGGACAGGGTCAGGCAGACAGATAGACAGACAGACAGACAGACAGACAGACAGACAGACAGACAGACAGACAGACAGACAGATAGTCGGTAACGGGAACGGGAACTTATATGACTACTTATATGAATTAAATGAGATGCTCCACACCAGGAGCTGGGCAATGCCGGGCCGGGTCAGACAGACAGACAGACAGACAGACAGACAGACAGACAGACAGTCGGTAACGGGAACGAGAACTTATATAATAGTGTATATTTACAAGACAAGGTACGTACATTGTGTGTTTTATTTTACATTTGTGAATACAACGAATACAATCGTTTAGACATGTGATAATGTTACATTTATGGCGAGGTTCAATTACCTACACATTACTTGATGATGATAATGGCGAAGTAATTGTCTACTCTCGTGGATACTAATATCTTTCAATGGAAATTCATGAAATGGAAATGGAAAATCTGCTCAGGAAGATAGATATAGGGTGGGTCCGAAGAAATTGGTCGCTGTCTCTGGGGTGGTCTTGTCTGGCTAAGATTAATTTCATTTTCGTTCCAGGGCATGCGGGTGTACACTGAAATGAGCAGGCTGATAGGCTTGCAGGTAAGGCTACTGTGGAAGGCGGACGAGCCATGGACCAGGCAGACATTCTGAATGCTCTAAGAGAAGTTAGTCGCTTACGAGAACCAGGTGATGATTTTAAATCTACAACCATGGTCAGGCTTCGAGAACAGCAAGTTAAAAGAGGTGTGGCCAAACAAGAACACTACGCAGGAAACTAAAGAAGATTAATAAACTAACATATAGCTGGTGCCGTGAGCCGCTACACGCTGCGGGATTTGCTGAGGAGGGGATCCGAGCACTTATGGACTGAATGGTTCGATGGCAATGTGGATGATCTGTTGACTAACCAACCAACCAACCATCCAACCAACCAAACAACCAACCAACCAACCAACCAATCAACTAATGGAAAGTATTTTCTACGAATTGTTGTTTGTCCATCAAGAATGATGATGACCATTCATTTCATCCAGTGGGGTTGAGGGTGTGGAGCCGTGGGTTCTAAGATGGCTGATAAGGCCTATTTTGGTTCGAAATGTTCTTTGACAATGTGGGCAAAGAATGCTTGACGTCTCTGGAGGAGGATTTCCTGCAGTGGTTCTACGAATTAGATTGAAACGGGTATGTGTGTCTTCTATGAGAGAGATAGATGAGAGAGAGAGAGAGAGAGAGAGAGAGAGAGAGAGAGAGAGAGAGAGAGAGAGAGAGAGAGAGAGAGAGAGAGAGAGAGAGAGAGAAGGAGTGAAAGAGAGATCAAAATGCCGAGAAACAATCCAAAGTGCTGAATATTAAATATTGTTTTGTTTGTTCGGTGAAAATGTATATATTTTAATGACAAAGTTTATTCCTTGACAGCATTTGTTCTCAGAGGGTAGAGGCGCTGTTCCCTCAGCTCCTTCTTGCTCTTGCAGGTCAGCTCATAATGTGTGAGAGCCCGACGCATGGCTATCAGGGTCCTGTATGTGCGTAGTGACCTAAGCAATAGTGCAAGCAATAGCCGAGGTCAAGGACAATAGGAGACGCCACGGCTTGGCTGACGGAAGGTCAGACAAGAAGCCCGTGGACAGACCCACCTGATGCGGGAAGGTCAAGGAGGAGAAAGAGTCAGTGTGTGTGAGACCGCGGATAGAGACGGACGTGTGGAGATCTAGAGAGCGATAGAACGATCGAACGATAGTGTTGTGGCAGATAGATGAGATGAACGTTGTGTATTGATATTCAAGGAATGTACTAGCTGTGATATGTGCGGGATGACGTGAGGCTGTGATTGCGAATGTTTCAGAAGGGCGACAGTGTGTAAATATCGCCCAGGTGGATGTGAGCGAGCGTTTGGCCGCTTGTGTAGAATGATTGCTTAATCGTAAACGCGAGTTAACGGTGGAGTGAGACAAGGTGTGCTCGAAATGATATTATCCTGTAGTATAATGTAATAAAGGTTGTACAGGAGACAGCTCCTGTGAGTTTCCGATTGTAGTCATTGTTATTAATATATGTGTATTGGATGTTGTAATTTGCCTGTCCAAGTCCAGTGAGCTAGAATGAGAAGATAGTTAGGACTCTGACAATGGCCATGATCTTCTTCTGTCGGAGATCATTGGACTTGTGGACTTTCTGGCAGTAAAATTTACGCAGGTTGTCCTTTTGTGTTTGTTTGATGACGACGAGGACTCTGCCAACATATTTTCTTACTGTGTAGATCTTGCCCAGTTTGGCTGCAGCACCCCATGTCATCTTAGCCCCACTCAAGATCTGCAACTCCTTCTTCAAATCATCCCGTTGCTTGAGAAGATCTTCCTTCTTCTTGCCTCGCAGTTTCTTTCCTTTGACTTCAGCCATCTTGGTTAGTGAGTGACTGGCACCTTGCCGTTTTGACAGACGATAGTTTGTAAAATGGAATTATACCTCTCCATAACACAAAGCCTGGACTTAATTTAGAGACCATGTGTTGCCCATGCAGCATGATCCCTCTCTCGGCCTGTCTAGTTTACTCCAGAGGGAAGGTCACACCAATACATCTGGAACAAGACAGGCTGCAGAAGCTGCCGGATCAGCAAAGCAATGGTCTAACTGTCCGCCTATCGGAGCTTCCATCCTAGACAAGTTGACGACCAAGGCTTAGGGCCTGGTAAGCCCTGCCATGACATTTAGGTTTTAGGTTCCATTTCCTCGAACTATGGTATACTTCTAACCCCCCCCCCCCCCCCCAACCACCGGCCTCCAACCCCTTTTCCCCCACATTTCACTCATCCGCCCGAAACCGTTGAAACAATATTACGTTTCGGGCTTTGGTGAGCGCTGCCCAACGTTCGGCACTAATAGAAC
Organism: Cepaea nemoralis; assembly: GCA_014155875.1. Classification (NCBI taxonomy): domain Eukaryota; kingdom Metazoa; phylum Mollusca; class Gastropoda; order Stylommatophora; family Helicidae; genus Cepaea; species Cepaea nemoralis. Next base: position 88,882 of record JACEFZ010023472.1, read on the forward strand.
GCATGTAGTACCGTCTACTGTCATATCTGACTAAGACCTGACATCTTGGTGAGTATTCCGACTTGAACAGACCGAGTCCTGTATGTAGCCGGATATTAAGGATTATTTTCGCTCGTTCGCTTTGAACTGAAGTGTGGCCCATACACGTGCTACTACTTCTAGTGTACTGGTGATTTTTGCGTGTGAACCAGCTTTCCCTATTATCATTGTCACTCGCCATCAGGCGAACAACCCACTCCGACTTTTGAGGTATTTGTAATTTACGTCTCCAAATCATGGACGAGAAGTCAAAATATTTAACCAAGTGTCGGTGTAAGCCCCGCAACCTCGGCTTAAGAGTAAGTGCTTTTATCCATTCGGACATCAAGAATTCTGGGCCTTTTACAGACCGAACAAAAATTTGCACTACTTCACACCTACCTTTGTGAATACTGACCGAAAGAACAAAACATTTAATGGTATATCAAGAAGGAATAGAAACATGAGTTATAAAATTCTCATATTTGAAAAATAAAGCCATTACTTTTACACAAACTTTGAAGGTAACTTACAAATATTATCTCATAATTTATAATGTCTATAACTGCCACTAACGTTTATACAAATATTATAAAAGATTAAGATAAATACTACAATTATATTAATTACATAATATATTTACGCTGCTTTCAGTAATGTCCCTTGAAATTACTGTTATGATGTTATCGACCTGGCGCTTGTATCCCAAGAGGCGGCATCAGATATAAAATGGAGCGTCCTTGGAGACCATGGAAGTGACCCCCCCCCCCCACCCCCCCCCCCCCCCCCCCCCCCGTTCTGTGCTGATACCTAAGCCCAGCACAGTTAGGGCTATAAGAGCTCGCAGGGTATTCAGTTATGATCGCGACCACTCTTCGCTCTTGGGGCGCCTAAGATCACAGGGATCACAGATAAAAAAACACACGAGAAGAATCTTTACTCAACCACCATGGTTTACACCAGAGGACGAGAATTCATGGACGGAAAAGAGGGTGGCCATAAGGAATTGGCAGAGGGTGCGGAGAGCAACCAATTTAGTTGACACAGAATCGGAAGAGGCTGAAAGGTATAAAAAAGTAAAGGTGCAGGATTTAAAACTCCAGGCAGCCGAGACAAAGAGGATTAAGTGGGAACAGTTTATCAATGAAGTCGGTGGGGATGTGACATTGGCAAAATTCTGGAGACTGCACGGGAAGATGAAGAAACAGGTGATGCCTGGTACACATGGCACCGTTTATGATGATAACAACCGACCTATGACAACTGACAAGGACAAAGGGGAGGCTCTTCTTTCGCGATTTTTAAAACAGACGGATCAGCAAGATAGGGCTATTAGAGATAATGTCAGAGAAGCCTTGTAACGGGTCAGTAAGAAGGAAGACTGTGAGATTAAAATGGAGGACATTAGACGTGTACTGACGCGGGCTAAAGACACAGCGCCAGGTCCAGATGGGGTGAGATACTTCCATATGAGGAACATAAATAAAGGGGACTTGGAGGAGATGACTCTTTGTTTCAACCTAAGCATCAATACGGCGGAAATACTACACGATTGGCTGCATAGCTACCTGGTCCCACTCCCAAAACCAGGTAAGGACCACTCCAGACTTAATGGATACCAAATCATAACCCTGCAAAATACGTATACCAAAGTCCTCGAAAAGATAGAAGCACTCAGGCTCCAGCAACATTTGCAAAGTCGGAATCTTCTTCCTCAAGGACTCGTGAGCTACCGGCCTGGAAAGGACACATGGGCCAATGCTGCAACTTTTTCATTTGATGTCTACGAGGGCTTCCAGGATAAACAAGAGACAGTGGCGGTAGCTCTTGACCTGGGGGATGCGTATAACAGGGTTAGGTATGATCTGTTAATACACACACTGTTGGACATGGAGGTCTGCCCTTGCCTTGTTAGATGGGTTGCGGCAGTCCTTTATGAGCGAAAGGTTATACTGCGCATGGGTACCTTGACTTCTGACCCCTGTACTATTACACCTGGGTTGCCGCAGGGATCTGCCTTGTCCCCGGTGCTCTTTAATGTCTACACCAGCAAAATCGCAGCTATTGAGACACCAGGTGTGGGTAGAATCTTGACATTTGCAGATGATGTGCTGGTGTACAGACAGGGCAGAGACAGGGCCATTTTGGCGAAAGACGTACAGGTGGTGGTAAACAAGGTGACGGAGTGGTGCAGGGACGCAGGGGCCATTTTAAATCCAGACAAGGCATCGGTTGTGTGGTACTCCCTGGATAACCGGATCGTCAAGGCGGACGTCCCAGGTATTATGTTGAATGGATGTCCTCTTAGTCGAGAGAGTAAATTGAAGTACTTGGGTATCACCTTTGACAGGTGTTTATCTTTTACGGATCATGTGGAGGATTTGCTGGTGAAGGCTGGTAGGGGACTTAATGCATTGAGGGCTATGGCAACAACTGGGGTAGATCAGAGGATGCTGTAAGGGTTTTTCAGCAGTTAATAATTTCTGTCATTGAGTATGGTTTGGGGCTGCTGACAGTATCAAAGAGCCAGCTTGAAAGGTTGGAGCGCATACAGAATGCTGCCATGCGGTTAATACTGGGGTGCACAAAGGACACACCAATTATCTGCATGAGGCATATCCTGGCGCTGCCTACAATGACGGATAGACATAGGGTCCCTCAGGCCAAATGGTACCTGAGAGTTGCCGCAGACAGGGATCACCCGCTGCATGCAGCAATGGATATGGTAAAGGGTCATAGACTAAGACGAGGCAGGTCCTGGATGGCACAGGCAGAACTTTCTGTACAACAGGTGTGTGATCTAGAGACCATCAATCGTGAAAGAGAGTGGGTTGAAGTTCCGGATGACATGACAGACAGGCACAATGTAATAATAACACTGGGTCGTGAGTGCAGAGAATGGGCAGCTGGCCGCACTGAGTTTGAAATGCAACAGCTGATTCAGAGCAATACACATTAAGGTGACATAGTCATCTACACCGATGGGTCAGTGGTGAGAAACAGACGTAGTGGCTGGGGCTTCATTGCAAAGGCTAATGGGCGAGTATTGAAAAAGGAGAGCCTGGCTTATGAGACTACGACCTCCAGCATGAGAATGGAGGTGGAGGCAGTAACAGCGGCATTCCGGTGGCTAGAGGAGACTACTGCAACACACGTTGTGTTCATTACAGGATTCAAAGAATATGCTTAGCAAGGCGGAGAAAGGAATGTTTCGTGTGGAATGGCTCTCGTCGCTTCAGAGGTCACAGATTGTGAGAATTGTATGGATATTTTGCCCTGGCCATGCGGGTGTACGGGGGAATGAACAGGCTGATAGGCTGGCAGGGAATGCACCTCTTGGTGGTATCTTGCCTATGGACAAGGGGGATGTGGTTGTGCGCTTGTGGGACCAGGAGGAGAAGGCGAAGGAACAGATTGAGAACCCATATGTGGAAAGAATGAGATTGCGGGGGATCGGCAAGGGTTCTGGAAGAATCTCAAAACTGAGAGGGAAGACCAGGAGAACGTTTAATCAGATAGCGGTGGGAAGGATTAGTAGTATGACTCTTCGCTGGCTGTTGAACTGAGGGGACTGAGCACGTATGGGAATGTCCTGAGTGCAGTGATGTCGGTTCTTAACTCAACTAAACAACTGGCAAACTACTGAGCCTAACCTTGCCAAGAAATCAACAATCAGTTGAAAGATGCTGATGTTGACAGCGATGTCCTGTAAAGGATATGGAAACATATATATATATATATATATATATATATATATATATATATATATATATATATATATATATATATATATATGCCTGGGAAGAGAGGAAGAGGAAGGCCTAAGAGAAGATGGGTACAGGATGTGGCAGATAATCTCGAGATGGGAATATCGGACGCGGGACATATTGCTTATGATTATGAAGTTTTCTGGAAGGTTGTTATGGGAGTGAGGTTCTTCAAAGGATATGCTACTGAATGAATGAATGAAATTATTGACGTGAAGTCAAAACTTTTGACCAAGTATTGGGATAGTGCCCTGCTACCTCGGCATAAGATATATCATGATAAGTGTTATCCATTCGAATTCAGTTATCCAGAATGGTAAGAGTTATCCATTCGAATATTAAGAATTCTGGGCCTTTAACAGACCGGGCAAAAATTTTATTTTGATTTGATTAATCAATCAGCAACCTCAGAAGAAGAATTAAACTTTGAATGTAATATCAAGACGACATAGAACAATGCATTCTAAAATTTTTATAGATGTAAATTATGGCCATTGTTCTTACATTAATGTTAAAGATATCTTATATTTATTAGTTCAGTTTTATATATTATGTAACTATCGTTAACATTTACAAAAATGTTATAAAAGATAAAGATAAATTCTATAATTATATAAACCACGTAATACATTTACGTTCCTTTCAGTAATGACCCTTGAAATTACTGTTATGATGTTATGTCCCTTCACACTATATTTTAAATACATGTGTTCCTTTTAATGTGGTGTTATTGATATACCCGGTGTTTGTTTCGTTTCGATTTCACCATCACCCCTACCTCGTTCAACCTGTAAGATAAGTTATAGTAGAGTTTATCACGTCTCAAAATGATAGTCCTGTGACTAGTCAGCCACCAAAGCAGCTGCCCATAGTTTTACTCTCACAATCCTATAAATCCGAAGGTGACTGTTGTCCATATAGGGTAGTGGACTAGTACACTTTATATGTAGAACAAATTTGAAAAATTAAGTATATGATGCCATCAAACAATGTGCTAACAAAATTAATTAAATCAGTTACAATAGTTACTGCTATGGTCACACCCAGTGGTTCTCAACCGGTAGGAAATCACCCCCCCCCCCTCCTTGCACCCCCAGAGGGAATTTTAGGTGTTTCAAGATCGCGTTAATACAAGCACCGATTACTCGATATTGTTATTCCTTCCATACTTTACATTTTATGTACTTCTCCCCCTTCTGAAATTCGTTTTATAATGTAAGTAGACCCGCAAATCACGTTTTGTGTAGTCGTGTAGACTTGTTCTAGTATGTGTTATTAAATTTAGCTACCATCTTTACGTGTACAGTGTAGAGCCGCGGGGGGGGGGGGGGGTGATTTATAGTTAGGAAATACCAAGGAAGTGGGGGGGGGGATTACATTCTTAACATATGGTGAAGGGGTGCATGGGCCAAGAAAGGTTGAGAACCACTGGTCTAACCCATATTTAGGGAAGCTGGAAAGTACAAATGAAGTATTCATTTTAATAGGTATTGGAAATATCCACCACGGGCTTCAAGGCATGACTGTACACATCTCTTCATATTGTCAAACACCTTCTACAACGTGTCTATTGTTATTTCTTGAATGGTAATTCTGATTGCTTCTTTCAGGTCCTCAATTGAGAGTACATTATTTTTGCAAATAATTCCTTTCAAGAAACCCTATAGATAATAGATAGATGAGCAGGCCAAATACCTCGTGATATTATGCGATTTGCGAAAATGTCTTAAACAACAACAACAACAACAACAACAACAACAACAACAACAACAACAACAACAACAACAACAACCTTACGATGTTCTGGCCAAGCTGTTCGTGCAGATGTTCGGGCTTCTTCAATTTCACGTTCATTCAGCTGTTCTAAAATGTTCCAGAAAGTCAGTACGGTACCAATTGGCGTTTATAGCGTTGTTGAAGAATATTTTTCCAATAAAAAGTTTTCTTCTGACGGCACACCATACACCAATGTTGTCACCATCTTGAGGCTTTTTATGAAATGCACTGGGATTAAACATTCTCCAAATACGATTATTTTGCTATTAACGTATCCAGATAGATGAAACCATGCCTCATCAGAGAAGATTGTTACATCAACGATTGACAGTGCTGCATCGTCTTCTTTAGCTAAAAATGCTTGAAACCACATGGAGTAGTTGACACTAGATTGAATTTCATACTCTTGTAGCTCAGACAGAAATCCTGTATGGATGAACATTTAATCCTTGTTTAAGAATTGTGTGGCCTGTGTTCACTGATACTTCACTTGTTGCGACATTTTCCTTTAGGGCATGCTTGGACTTTTCAGGATTTTGTCTTGGATATCCAGACATTTTTCTTCAGACTCAGCAGGCCTACCAGATCACGGAGCATCTTCCATATTTCCCGTAGCAAGAAACTTATTCATCAAATATCTAACCGTAATGCGATAAGGAGATTGTGTATCAGAAAATCGTGCTATAAATCTGTGAACAACCATCCGTGTGTGTCGACCGCTATTTCGAAACACCTGTTCAACCAAAAGAAAATTCTTTCTTCCGTTGATAAAAACATTCTGTTTGAAGTGCAAAGCATTACTCCAGCAGACGACAACCATTCATTGCATATTTCTTCACGATGAGTGTTTGAGCATATTTTTTGATAACATCATATACTTTATGTTTCAAATTTGTTCTACATACAAAGTATAGTGAGACTTTACAAACACCCGGTAGTTTTGGTATATTATTGTTATATACACTGTTTAAAAAGAGAAACGCATAGCTCCTGAAGGCACACACACAGTCATAATTTTGACATTCATTAACCTTTTTCAGTTAATGAGTTAATTGTTCAAATTGCACATAAGAATACCTTAGGTTTCAACCAATCAATTCACAGTTGTTTTGCATCTGGGTCACGAGAGTATTTTGGCGAACGAGTTTTCCTGTTAGCAATGTGTGTGAGTAAGTGTGTGTGTGTGTGTGTGTGTGTGTGTGTGTGTGTGTGTGTGTGTGTGTGTGTGTGTGTGTGTGTGTGTGACCCCTCTCTTGCATTGATCAGCGACTGGCATGTCCTAGGCATAGATGCGATCAGATGTCTGATCTGGGCCAGTGGGATGGCTGCTCACACTTCATGGAGTGCCTGGAACGGAACAGGACGATTTGACGATTGGTCCAATAGTAAAAAGAAATGCAGCACTGAAAACCTTGACTGGAGAAATCATCACTGATAAGAAACAGCAGACGGATAGATGGGTAGAGCACTATTTGGAGCTTTACTCAAGTGAGACCAAACTAGCGGATGATTCCCTCAATGCCATAGAGGTCCTACCAACTCTTGACCACCTGGACACACTTCCCACCATAACAGAAGTTAAGTGTGCTATAAATGAACTTTCATCTGGCAAGGCTCCAGGTAAGGATGGGATTCCAATAGAGGTTATCAGGAGTGGGCAAGACTCTAAAGATTCACCAGCTAATAGAGCTATGCTGGCGAGAAGGACACGTCCCTCACGATTTAAAAGATTCAAGCATCATAACGCTGTACAAGAACAAGGGCGATCGAAATGACTGTAACAACTGTAGGAGTATTTCACTTCTGTGTATCATTGGGAAAGTATTTGCCAGAATTATTCTGCGAAGACTTCAAGTCCTTGGAGATCAAGTCTACCCCTAATCACAGTGTGGCTTTCGACAGAACCGGTCTACCATTGATATGATATTCTCATTGCGACAAATGCAAGAAAGTGCCGTGAACAGAATCAACCACTGTTTATTCCCTTCATCGACCTCACAACAGCCTTTGATTTGGTCAGTCGTGAGGGTCTGTTCAAGGCAATAAAGAAGATCGGCTTCCCACCAAGTCTTCTGTCCACAATGGAAACGTTCCACACTGGCATGAAGGGTATAATCACGTTTTATGGTGCAACTTCAGAAGAGTTTGAAATCAAGAGTGGAGTTAAGCAAGATCGTGTATTAGATCCCACCATCTTTGGAATATACTCTTCACTTCTACAGAAACATGCCTTTCGTGATCAGGATGGTATATACATTCACTAACACTCAGATGGAAGCCTCTACAATGCTCAGATATTGAAGGCCAAGACCAAAATTAGGAGGGTACAGATCAAAGAGTTGCTGTATGTAAATGAGGCTGTAAGTACGACCCACTCTGAGGAGTAATTACAACGTCTACTAACTGCATTCTCCAATGCTTGATCTGAATTTGGTTTAACAATTTAAAAACAAAAGACACAGATTATAGCACAGGGTGCACATGGGGTACCATAAATCTTTAATGATGATGCTGAACTGGAGATAGTTGACAATGTTACATATCTAGGATCAGAGGTAAATAGCAAATTATCCCTCGATCAGGAAATCAACATCATGATTGGTAGGGCAACAATAAAAATGAACATGTTAACAAAAATAGTCTGGGAGAACAGGAATATTACTGCCAAAACAAAAGTCCTTGTCTATCAAGCTTGTGTCCTTAGTACTCTTCTTTATGACAGTGAAGCCTGGTTAACTTACTCACACCAAGAGAAATGTTTAAACAGCTTTCATATGCTGTGTTTGTGTAGAATACTTGGTATTAAGTGGCACGACAAAATCACAAATACTGAAGTATTGGAAAGATCAGGTTGTGTGACAGTGTGTTCCATGTTCAGTCTTCGCAGATTTAGATGGATAGGACATCTTAGGAGGATGGATGATGATAGAATACCAAAAGACATCTTTTTTGGTGAACTACAGATAGGTAGGAGATCTCGGGGTCGGTCTCTACTACGATACAAAGATGTGTGTAAGCGGGACATGATTGATACAGGCATTAATATTGCACGTTGGGAGCAGGTCGCCAGTGAACGTGTTGCCTGTGGGCAAAGATCAGAAATGGAATAAAGACAAAGAAGAAAATGATTGCAGATAGGCCTCACACTCAGCGTGTGAGCGTAAGATTGTGCGTGATGGTGGAAATGATCATATGTTCACATGCATCAATTGCGGACAAACAATTACACCGCGATATGGTCTGATCAGTCATAAAAGACACACACACACACAGAGAAACACACACACACACACACACACACACACATATATATATATATATATATATATATATATATATATATATATATATATATATATATATATATAAAGAGAGATAGAGATACTGAGAGAAGGACAGAGAGATGTATATTGAGAGAGAATGAGAGAGACTGAGAGAGAGAGAGAGAGCGAGAGAGAGAGAGAGCGAGAGAGAGAGAGAGAGAGAGAGAGAGAGAGAGGAGGGGGAGTGGTAACAGATAACGATTTTGGATTTAGTTGCATCATGCATTTATTTAGAGTGGGCGGGGTTTTGGTGAATGTTAAAGGAACTGTTGTCTTGATCAAAGTTACTTCCTGACTGACATAGTCCGTTAACCTATGAAATACAGTCTCTCTTTGTTCTGTGTAGCTTAATGAACTTTTGTCCCTAGCTGTGGTAATATTTCCCAATCCCTGGTGATAAAGAAGAAATTGTGCTGATTCATTGCACCTGTGGTGGTTATTGTAAATGGTGTTTACTAAAAAAAGTCAATATTTTTCTATTATAAACTGTCATTGTAATAATTAATCAACAACAAGTGCATAATAGACTCAAACAATCATCCTAATAGCAAGATACCAGATCATTAATGAAAGTTTACAAATGTCAGTCAGGAAATATAGTAGATAGTTTGTATTTGAACATTAATAAAAGTACGTTTCTGTTGTATGTAAGGAAATTGAACATGGACTTAATTCTACAAGTCCAAATTAGGCTTCTGCAGTGTGCTAGTGTGTGAAGTAGTTTTGTATGTGTATCTTTGTGTGTTTTAGGAAGAGTGTTCAGAAAGATTGCCTTGCATCTGTTTGTTTGTTTGTTTGCCTCTGTGTGTTAGTAATTAGATTCTCCATTGCATCTGTGACTGTTTGACATCGATAACTTCTATTTATATTACTGACGTGCTATCCAATAGGTCAATAGACTAATTAGATTCCAGACATGTCGTCCAATATAACAGAAGTCATGTTTCTTACACTGGTGTTTCCTTTTGGTTGAAGGATCAGATCCCTTACACTCCATATTCCATCGAGAAACTCGGGAACACGCGTCTTTTATAGGCTTCTCAAAGACTAAGCACCTGTATACTCAAGATTCATTCATTCAGTAGCATGCCCTTTGCAGAACCTCGCTCCCATAACAACCTTCCGGAAAACCTCTCGATCATAAGCAAGATAACAGCTGTAAATTGCTCGTTAATAGGTCGCAATTAGCTGGTCTTGGAGTCCCCAGGAGTAGGAAGGAGACGGTTAGGTGTCAAGATTTATATCACTCACTGGACTACTAGGCAGTGCAAGTTTTCCCCCTGACAATTTCCTTTCCTTGGGTACAAGAAATTCCCCACCAAGTTACGTTCGTATCAGGTACTCACGCTTTGAAATTTAATAAAGATATAACTTTGAGTTAAAACAAACATCACATATTTTATCTTCTATCCAGAAATTTACATCATGATGTTTGATGGTAAGATGATAATGGCTTTGTGATTTCTATGAAGTAAAACATTCACATAAACATCAAGATTATGACTGAATACATAACTGATATTGATGGTCGTGGCATGACATCGGGAGTCCAGAATTTTTGGTGAGAATACGTCTTGAATCCAATAAAATCAGTTGAGTAGGTGTTCTAGGCCGCTGCCAGTCATGGCTCCGCCTGGTCTCTCCTCGTTGTTAGTGAACAGGAGCTATAGAGAACATGTCGCTCTATTTGAGAGTTGATCCTTCTAATCGACAATTCTCATTTGAGCAGTTCCAGTCAGAGTATTTATGCCAGGTATGACTATTGCCCTTATCGATCAAGTTTCTTGATTATCCCCCTTGTTATCTTTTGATTATTTCATTTCGTATGTTTGATTCGGCTTCAGCACTCTTTAATCCTCACTCTGCGTTTAACACAGAGCCAGGGGTGTTAGGCGTGTTGTTAGACGGTTACCATGATAACAACCACATCATATTTTGAGTTTGGTTTGGTTAAGTAAGTATGAATCCAAATAAAAAGAGAGAACATGCATGAGGAGCTTGACGAATGTGAAAACACAGAGAGATAGAGGCAAATGCTTCAGCCAAAATCTTTCTTAACAGAGCAACAAGGACAACAGCATGAAAAAATACATAATAAAAAAGTGTCAGCTCAGCGCCAAATGCCTAAGTGGATTTCGAAAAAGTGTCCTTAGTTTCTCAAGCACCTGTTGCATTTCCTGTGGAGCATAGGCCCTCAACAGTTGTTCAGCCTCATTGTAACTTTGTGTGATGTCAATCACTCCGCACTTCTTGTTCATGCTGCCGTTGGCATTGTCTGGCTGTTTCATTGTGGGTTTCTGTCTAGCTTGCTCTGATGCTATTTACTGACCTTATTATGGAGCTCTCTTCGTCACTTATGGGATTTATTAGCACAGTAGTTAGTGGAAGAGCTTACAGGCAAAGTTGTCCAGGTTCAACTCTCATCAACTAAACAAAATGTGTTGCTAACTGTAACAGAAATGTCATTGAGCTAGTCTTATTAGATGAGTATTGAATATTTATTTGCTTTGGGGGAATTCCCTCGAGTTGATTGCGATCATTTAATTAAGGAGTTTCTTGTTTGCACACTGCACATTCACAATGTGAATGCATCAGGTCAGCCAGTAGTCACAATGTAAGCCAGGGTAGTGTCAATTTTTTTTTTAAATGTCTGCATGTCACCGCACACAACCCACTACATGTTTTTAACACATACATAGATGACGAGAGAGAGCGAGCGAGAGAGAGAGAGAGAGAGAGAGAGAGAGAGAGAGAGAGAGAGAGAGAGAGAGGGGACACACACACACACGCGCACACACACACACAACACATACACACACATTGTCCAACATAGTTCCAGATCGAAGTGGCTCGTTGTAGTTTAGGCTCTATGAATTTGCAGGTCCCAGCGGTGGTCTAGACTCCTAACAGTCGCCAGGTCATGGGGGATAAAGCGAACAACAGAAAACTTTGATCTAAAGACCGCAGACTTAGAAATCCCAGCTACACTAGAGAGCACGTAAGCCCTTTAAATGTGAGAGGGAAACTAGAAAACCTATTTATATGCAGCCTCCATGGTGGACCTCCGAGTTAGAACGGTGAAATTTGAACACTTTATGAATTAGACGGGAGGCGATAAGACACTGGCAAAGTTCTGGAAATTGCACAGACAGAAGCAAAGGAAAGATCGTCATGCCACAGTGGATACAATGTACAGTGTCAGAGTGTTGAGGACGTACATACAGGACATAGAGAGGACAAGGGACAGAATAGAGATAATGACATATAGGACATAGATAAGGACATCTACAGTATAGCAGATAGAGTAGAGACAGAACACAAGTCAGGACATAGAATGGTAATAAGACAGGACATCTACAGGACAGTAGATAAACAGGAGACAGGACTTAGGTGGGGACACAGACGTGTCATAACCAGGACACCGGCAGGACCAAACTGGAGGATAGGGGGGGACGCCATTTCACGGGATACCACCCTGAACGGACTAGACGTTAGTACAACCCAGCTTAGCACGGACGGACTGCTGTACTACGAGACTGGTAGAACAGCACGGGGTTTTACGGACAGCACGGGGTCTAGGGCGACAAGGCCAGCCAACCGGTTGGGAAACGTCAGACGGGACCAGACAGTTTTCAGAGGAGGACACTTGTGTATTTCCGAGTGCAAATGCTTAGCTTGCGAGAGCGCTAGTTGAAGATAGCGAGTGTAGAGTTTGAGTAATTGATTGTGTGCGATAATCGTATATAAGGCGGCATTTGTATATTTTTTAAGGCAGCCACCGCCTGTGTATACTCTGTAACTATATCAGGTTCGCCTGAAATAAATAAGGAATGTACCATCTGCACAACTGATGTTTCTTTGGGTGCGGATGAAGAAGCGAGAGTGCACGTGTGTGATACAAGATGTTGACAGGCAGCGTAAAATGGTGTCATAAAGTGCTCAGTCCAATGACTGAATGAATCCAACAGCCTGAAAGCTTAAAAGTCAGAAAGTGTGCAATCATTAGATTAAATAAATCCAGTGCCTGCGCGAGTGGTTAAAACCTTAACTTACGTGAGCGTGTAAGATCTGAATTTGAAAGTACGTCTGAAGCCACCACGTGTGTATGTAAAATAACTGAACGTAATTGTCAGAGCCTAGCTACGCAGCAACATCGTTACGGCACCCGGCGGACAAGAGTTGTCGGCTGGCGAGATTCTTACCTGACACGCGACCAGCGCTGACGACAGACGCACGCAAAGCCACGTGACCCCACGAGAGGCAGTGGACAGTGTGCGTGATAGCTCAGACCAGGCTGGGACTTGACTCTGAACGGACGTGTGTGACGAGAGCAAGGCGTTTGTGTGAATCTCCGTGGTTGTAAGCTGAACGACTGATATCTTGAGCGCCAGACCTATGAGCTGTAATGTGGTTGTGAGTTATATGTTGTACATTGCTGTAATTATCGTTATGTATTTAATGTGGCAATAAATCCATAGAACTTGTGTTGCTGTGTCTTACGTCGAATCACGTTGTACTTGTACTGTCTCACATGTGTTAGCCAACGAGCCTAATAGAAGAACCTGACATGTGTGGACGTGGGTTGCTCGTCTTTATTTAAAGAACCTAATATATTTAGACGTGTGTTGTTCGTCTTTGTTATTTAAAACTATAATTCTTGTACTTGTAAAATTTGTCAAGGTTATAGTGATGTACATGTGATCGGAAAAGTCTCAGTGTGATCCATTACTACATTGTCTAAATATGTTTAAGATCATTAGTAAATGTACAGTACATATTGTTTGATCCTGTAAACGTGTTAAACATTTGTGATTTGTGAAAATTGTCACCGTTTGACCTTATCAACATTGTGATTTAGCCGCCATTTTGACCTTGTCGCCATCTTGTAAACTTGATGTCTTTGTCCTTACTGAATGTCATCTTGATGTAAGTGATGTGTCATCAATGTTATTGAGTGTTCAAATACAGATAGATTGTTTTTGTGTATTGAGTTTGTGGAACGCAAAGAGTTTTGGAAAGAGTGTAACTTCTGTTGAAAGAAACACTGTTGACGACAAATTTACGACATACAATTATACTCAACGCCATCCAAACCTAATCAACACTTAGTGACTTGCAGGCACACACCAACAAACACACGCTAACTTATTTCTCTCCAAAAACAAAGCAGGTTTTTGCGTACCATCCATAACCCTGCCGTAGAGGTCATTAGTGGTTCCGAAGTACGACCCTACAGTTTTCTAGCCCGATTGCCCAACCTTTCGTCACCATATCCAAGGGCACTTGAGTATATTTTTCTTCACTTTAACTTTACGTATGCATTAGTGGGCACGCATCGTATAGGCAAATCAATTGTAAGTTGTTTTTCTACTAACCATTTACAACATATTTTGTGTGATTGATTTTCATTGACATATTTTCTCCATCATGTCGTCATTATTTGATTTCATCGATATGGGTTTAAAATTAAAGTTAGAAGGTGATGAATTAACACAATGGAGTGAGAAGAAATACGCTGAATACTGTGAACGCGAAGATAGAGCAGCTGAAAGAGCTCTAAAACAGGCAGAGATTGAAAAAGCTGCCAAGCAAATAGAGGCAGAAACAGCATTAAAGCAAGCCGAAGTAGAAATGGCTGCAAAGACAAAGCAAGCTGAGATAGACGGTGAACTTAAGAAAGCAGAAATAGCAGCTCAGAGTAAGAGAGAAGAACTTGAATTACAGTTGAAAATGAAACAACTCGACACCGAGACTGCAATGAATAAAGAGTCAAAGAAATCTGAAAGACTGGAAAAAGAAAACCAGTATAGAAGTATCAAGGTATCGTTCGTAACTATACCTCGGGTGACTGCATAGCAGCCTTTACCCAAAATTTTGAGACATTAATGGAACATTACCAAGTTCCACTTTCGGAATGGAATATTTTATATATGAGGAGTCTATCTGGGGAACCTCTGAAAGTCATTGAAACCATCCCCAAAGACCTCAGAAAAGAGTACCATTACATTAAATCTAAAATAATGGCACATTTCATGTTAGATGAAGCAGGGTACAGAGAACAATTCAGTAAACTAAGTCCAAAATCAACTCAAACGTTCTCTGACTACCTCTGTTTAGTCCGAGACATTTTCAGCAAATGGACTTCATCAGCCAAAATTAACAAAAATTATGATAAATTAGAAGATCTCATTATTCGAGATAAAGTTATTTCTTCTATCCCAGCATCTTTTTCTAAGTTCTTGCAGGAGAATGAATGCACAAGTGTGGAAGAAATGGAAAGACGTGGTTCGGCCTATTATACGGCAAATAAACAGTGTTTTGCCACTGAAGCTACTGACAGTAACTGGGTAGCAGCAGCCAACTATGAGAAAAACTATAGTAGGCAAAAACCAAACAGGCCTACCTCTGAAAAATTTAGACATTGTGTTCATTGTAAAATGTCTCATTATTTGAACGAGATGTGCGATAAAAACCCAGGGTACCAAACATACTTGCAAAATATGGTAAACAGACAAGACAGAGAACGTAAATCGTTCAAAAGTTTACGTAAATGTTTTCTCTGCAAGGCTTACGGTCACCATCGCATGGATTGTAAAGGCAGGCATATGACCAACAAAGCCAATGCCGCCTTGTTCGATAGTTCAGCGTCAGAAGACGAAAATACAGAAAAACATCCTGTACATGCAGCACAGGCTTGTGATGCATTTAGTTCCAACACATGCACTGTCTGTAATACCTTCTTTGAAAATGGTATCTTAACATGCGGGCACGCCATCCCTATTGCTAATGAGGAAGGTAACTTAGTAATAGACTCAAAAGGCAAATTAGACATCTATCACGGGTATGTTAATGGCAAGTTTGCTACAGTACTTCGCGACACCGGGAGTACACTTATTGGCCTGAAAACAACATTCATAACGCCTACAGACTACACAGGTAGACACATCACATGTAGAACATTTTCAGGCAATATTGAAAAATATCCATTAGCTTGGGCATACATTGAAACACCATTCCTCACCGGGAAAGTAAAGGTCGCAGCACTTACAAACCCAGTGTGCGATATAATCATAGGAAATTTACCTGAGGTGAATGACAAACCTCATAACCATGACATAACATCACTATGTATTAATGATAACACATCACCACCAAATGTCATTGAAAATGTCATATCACCGGTTGAATGTATGTTAGCTAATGCAGCACTAAGTTCTCATCACATCATTGACGATATCATTCCATCATCATCTGATGTCATTGAGTGTGTGAACGCAGTAACAAGATCTACTGCTAGAGTGCAAGATGAAAATAACCAAACTGAGGCTATTCAAATGCTTAGCCCAGAAGTACCACCTAGTGACTCTATGAAGGAAACATTCATAACAGCTCAAAAAGCTGATCCTTCACTGTCAAAGTATTTTGACCTGATCGGCAAAAAGGCAAGAGTAACCAAAAATGCTAAATGGCATTTTGCTTTATACAATGATATACTCACCAGGTACTACACCAAAGGTGACGTTACAACAAAGCAAACTGTGTTGCCAACTACTTATCGCAAGCAAGCTTTACATCTTGCTCACGATATACCTTTTGCAGGTCATATGGCATATGTTAAAACCAGGTCAAGACTATTGACACAGTTTCATTGGCCAAAATTCTGTAATGACATAAAAACATATTGCAGAAGTTGTGATACATGCCAGAAACTGGTAAAGAAAGGTAAACACCCACAGGCAAAGTTACAAGTCACTGACTTAGCCAGTCGACCTTTTGAAAAATTATCAGTTGACATTGTGGGCCCTCTTAGTCATACAACAACTAGAGGGAATAAATATATTCTAACAATTATTGATCAATGTAGCCGCTGGCCAGAAGCTATTCCTCTAAAGAACATTACTGCCAACGATATCATGGAAGTGTTCTTCCATATTTTCTCCCGAATTGGGTTTCCAGATACTATCCAGTCTGATAGAGGCACGCAGTTTATCGCCGCATCCACTCAAGCTTTCACTAAAATGTTAGGAGTGAAGCAAGTCTTCAATACCCCCTATCATCCTCACTCGAGCGGGATTATAGAAAAGCTTAATGGGGATCTGAAGCACATGCTTGCCAAAGTAACTCAAGATCACCCCAATAACTGGGATGTATACTTACCAGCTGTTCTTTTTGCTTATCGCGAGGTACCACATTCTAGTACCGGTTTCTCTCCCTTTGAACTCATCTATGGTGCCAAACCACGAGGCCCATTAACAATTTATCACCAAATGTTAACAGATTCCACTCCATTATTGAAACCCATATCATCATTTGTGTATGTAACATCATTGCGTGAAAGGATAATGAAATCATGTGAAATTGCTAAAAGTGCACTAAAACTATCTGGTGCTACTTACAGACAATACGCAGACAAAGGTAACAGGACTATAACATTGACAGCTGGACAGGACGTACTACTACTACTACCTAGTGACAGACAGCTACTGACAGATTCTTGGCAGGGACCTTTTAAAGTGACAAGACAAATCTCACCTGTTGACTACGAAATCCTGATAAAAGACAAACACAAAATATTTCACATCAATATGCTAAGACCATACTACAACAGAGACAACGAACAAGACGATACGACAGCTTGCACCGTGATAATAGATCACGAAGATGACGATTCTAGCGACGAGATTCCAACACCTACATTAGACACGACAAACTGCTTGAAGGAGATCAAGATCAATCCAAACCTAAGTCAAGCAGAGACAAACAGTTGCAAACAGTTGATACAAGAGTACAACACCATCTTTTCAGACAACCCAGGACAAACAGAGTTAGTACAGCATCACATCACACTCACATCAAACACACCCATAAGATGCAGACCATACACAATACCATTACATTACAAGGAACAACTACATCAGGAAATCATCAACTTAGAAAAAAACAACATCATCAGACGATCCCTATCAGACTTCTCTTCACCCATGGTCATTGTACGTAAAAAGGACAACACAATACGACTTTGCATAGATTACAGAAAACTGAACAAAATAACTGTTTTAGATCTTGAACCAATGGCAAACACGGACGATCTCCTGACAGAACTGACTGACGCTAAGTTCTTCACGACCCTTGACATGTCTAAAGGTTACTGGCAGATTGCTGTACATGAAGACAGCAGACATCTAACAGCTTTCGCCACGCCTTGGGGACTGTACGAATGGTGCAAACTTCCATTTGGGCTAGTCAATGCCCCAGCCACATTTGTACGCATGACACGACTCCTCCTATCTGACATCCCTAATATCGTTTGCTATATTGACGACATCTGTGTCCATACAGAGACAATGACGGAACATATAAAGATACTGGAACAGACACTAGAACGTATCAGACAGCACGGACTGACAGTGAAACCTTCAAAGGTGAGCATGGCTTACCAAGAGATATCATTTTTGGGGTACAGAATATCTAATGGCTTTGTCATGACAGACAACAAAATTGTCTCCAAAATTCTAAAACTGTCACTTCCAACAAATAAAAAACAAGTCCGCAGTTTGTTGGGACTTATTAATTATTACAGAAACTTTATTCCTGATTTTTCAGAACTGACTGAGGTTTTTTCTAACTTACTAACCAAGAATAAACCCGAAAAAGTTGTAAACGATGAATGCCTACGAAATGCATTTCATAAAGTTTTGGCACACTTTTCTGATAAGAATTCGCCTAATCTAATCCTTAAATTGCCCAACATTCGTTTACCTTTCAGATTGAGAACAGATGCTAGCTCCATTGCGATCGGCGCAGTCCTATTGCAGGAATACAACGACATCCTGCATCCCGTTTGTTTTCTATCAAGAAAACTAAGGCCCCGAGAGCGGGCATGGTCCATTCCGCAATTAGAAGCATTGGCCTTAGTAGAAAGTGTGACGAAGCTGTCCAGATATCTTCTAGGACGTCACTTTATCATCGAAACTGACAACAGTCCATTACGGTATATAAATTCCGCAGTACCATCAAATAATATGATTGCTCGCTGGTCCTTAAAGCTTCAGAATTTCAGTTTTGAAGTTCGCCATATTCCCGGCAGAATGAATACAATCGCCGACCTTTTGTCCCGTTGTCCGACAGACCCAGTAAGCAATGTCTGAGTGCACTGTGTAATATTACACTCAGCCCAACACAGCCACCAATGAGTGAATTTTTTCCATTCACCTACTGTGTAAGGTCTATAATTAAAATTGTGATACGGTTTAGAAACCGACATGTATAATATACTTATTTTAATCAAGTCATGTAATGAGTGTAGTATAATTGTGTAGTGTGTGTTAGAATGAGAACAATATTAATTGTATATATACACCGAGAACAGTGTCACAGACGCTTAACCACTTACCAGAAGCGAACTTTACCATTGTGACATCTGTGAGTGATTTTCTTCACCGTGATATTTTACCATGTGCAAATGTGGACCGAACATTGACTCCTACACCACCTCTGCAGCGAATTTAATCCAAATTGTTCGACGTTTGAACATCAGAAATAAGAACAGTCGATCTTTATCCAGAAGTTGTGAACACATCGGAAATAAGAACATTCCACCATAATCCGTTGTGATACTATAACATCAAACACGAACTGTGAGAACATTTTACTATCCGTTCCGAAATAAAACCGGATCATTTGTGTTCAGACAGTGTAACATCAACCAAATTTTGCGTTTCGTGTGCATTTCCGGTATAATTTAAAAAGTATAGCAAAATTAGCAGACTATGTACAAATTTCCAAAAATTTATGACAATTGTAAAATCCTTTTGAATCTATAAAATATAATATACCAATTGGGTACTTATTTATTTTGATTAGTGTAATCTTAGAATCATATCTTGATTAATGTATTCATATTACCGACTTTTTCTCGTTAATATGAAGAAACGTCAAGCAATGACGCTAAGAAATTAAATAATTATTGTAATGTATGGAATTTCTTAATGTCAAAATTACTTCCCTTGCATTTCTGAATTACATCAAGGGCCATAATTTGAAACATATTCATTAATGTATATTGTATAGATAGACATTTTGTTGCTCAAATAGTTAGCACAGCAGGTAGGCGTCCACCAAGCATGTCATAGAGCTGCCAACATTGCAAACCAACATAAGAGCTCCTGACCAAATGAGGGCAGAGTTTAAGTGTTTAATACGACTAATACAAAGCCGTATTTCAGTCTGGCTAGATGGTTGTTGCAAAACAATCATATTATTACGTTTTTTTCAAATAGCTGCGAGGTAGATGCGTGAAGCTGGTGCTACTGATCTGACTGGGTATTATTGCAATGAAGGTAACCAGGCATCAGGGGGATGAAACCTGAATTGTGTTAAAAATTGTACTTCATTTGTCATTTCAATGCAACTTACATTTTTTTCGTATATATTTCTATGCCTTATATGTATTTTCATGCATAACACTGGGAAAAAGTAGTCTCTGACATGAAATTAACACTACCCCAGTATATACATACATCATGAATGAAAGATGGCATCTTTCATTGAGGTACCCGGGGAGAATGTCAGAGCCTAGCTACGCAGCAACATCGTTACGGCACCCGGCGGACAAGAGTTGTCGGCTGGCGAGATTCTTACCTGACACGCGACCAGCGCTGACGACAGACGCACGCAAAGCCACGTGACCCCACCGAGAGGCAGTGGACAGTGTGCGTGATAGCTCAGACCAAGGCTGGGACTGGACTCTGAACGGACGTGTGTGACGAGAGCAAGGCGTTTGTGTGAATCTCCGTGGTTGTAAGCTGAACGACTGATATCTTGAGCGCCAGACCTATGAGCTGTAATGTGGTTGTGAGTTATATGTTGTACATTGCTGTAATCATCGTTATGTATTTAATGTGGCAATAAATCCATAGAACTTGTGTTGCTGTGTCTTACGTCGAATCACGTTGTACTTGTATTGTCTCACATGTGTTAGCCAACGAGCCTAATAGAAGAACCTGACAGTAATTGAATTGATATGAAAATGATTTGCATCATGTTTTCAGGGTGACGTTTCAGTTGATGTTCCAGGGCAGTTGAAGACTACACTACATAATTAACGACAGAAGACAAAACTAACAAAGATATATTACACATTCCAGTTCTCCCCTCTGAAAAATGGACTTGACAGACAAAATTGTTCATGCATTATTGTAGTTTTGTCCTGATATTAATTGTTGCTTCTCTACACACCAGAAGTAGAGAGTGAAGGTGATATTAACAGCCCATTTACTGTAACAAAATCGATCAGAAGATTATCCTCGAGAGCAGGGTGAAAAGCAAGAGTTTACAGAGATCAGATAAGTACCCCTAGTTTTTGGCACTGTGTTTTAAAGTAGCACCTTATTTTTGTTACAATGCTGTAAATTAACACCTGTATTATTCAATTGTATACTAAACATTGTATTATTATTAGACATTGTAATTGTTTGAACATAACCTGCGACAATGTCAACTTTAAAAGACTGCATTGAGGCAGGGAAAGATCTAGGGTATAGTGGAGATAGATTAGAACAATGGGCAGAGAAGATGTACAAGGAACATACTGATAGAGTTGCTGCAAATGAGAAAGAGGCAAAAGATGCAGAGAGGGAAGAAAGAGTACAAGAACGCTTACATAAAAAAGAACTAGCAGAATTAGCGGAAGCTACTAAACTTAAAGAACTCAAAATAAAAGAACTAGAGGTGGCTGAAGCGCCCAAATTAAAAGAAACTGAGGCACAAACCCAATTGAAAATGAAAGAACTGGAGGTCGAATCCCACATGCGCATTGCAACTGCAAAGTTGAAGAGTAAAGAAGAAGAAAATCAAGTATAAGTACAAAGGGATAGTCAAACCATTCTGCCAAGGCCATTCCATTTCCGCATGGTCTGAGAACTTTGAGTTCCAGTTACAATACCAGGAGGTGCCGAGGGAACACTGGGCCATGATATATATGAAGAACCTCTCAGGGGAGCCGTTAAAGGTAATAGAGTCTATTCCCCTAAGAACTAAGGAATAATTATGACTATATACACCAACGCATCATGCAGCATTTTTTTAAGATGCACCAGGGTATCAAGTGCAGTTTTCCAAATTAAAACCCAAAAGTAATCAGACCTTCATTGATTACGTCTCTCAAAGATTAACAAGAACTATGAAAATCTTAGGGATTTAATGATTATGGACAAAATTATTTCAACAATTCCAAGCCCTTTTGCAAAATTTTCACAACAGGCTGATGTCGAATCGTTAGATTAATTAGAAAATAGAGGGTCAGCTTATTTATCTTCCAATAGAGACATTTTTAGCTCTAGCATCGATGAATATAACATAGTAGCAGCAGCTAACATTAAACACACACACACACAAAGACATTCAAATACAGAGAGAAACAAAGATCCAATCCACCACAGTGTCCATACTGTAAATTCTCTCACGATCAATTTGGGATGTGTGATGCTAATCCAAATTATCCATCTCATCTAGATATGATGATAAAAAACAGCAGAATAAAAGGGAAACGTACCGGCGTGCTGTTAAATGTTTTTTTTTGTAAAGCGTATGGCCACTATTCCTCACGTTGTAAAGGTCGCCAGAGACTGAGAAGGGTGAATGCAGTGCTCATTGACTCATCGTCAGAAAGCGAGTGTGAAGAAGAAGAAGTGAAAGAATGTGAAGGTAATGCGCTAGCAGCAATAGATATCCTTAACTATGATAGATGTCAAACTTGTCATAAGTTCCATGATGATGGTATTTTGAAATGCGGCCATAAAATCCCAATTGCCAATGAAAAGGCCAATGCGGTAATTTCCGACATGGGAAGATTAACCTTCCACCAGGGGATGGTTAACAATAGACATTGTCAAGTTTTGCTTGATTCCGGATGTACATTAATTGGTCTAAGAAATGAGTTGGCCAACACACACGATTATACAGGCGAGATTGTGAATTGCCGAACATTTTCAGGCAATGTGGAGAAATACCCACTGGCCACAGCTCGAATTTGTACACCCTTTCTTACAGGCACTTTTAAGTGCGCAATCCTGCATGACCCTTGTACAGACCTAATTATAGGGTGTTTACCGGACTTAAAATACTGCACAAGCAAAGAGATTAATGCATGGGAGAAAAAGCATCTGAAAAGAAAACCACGAATGAAAGTAACCATCACTAATAAAGAATTAAGTGATCAAGAACAGCAACTGAAATGTACAAAGTCAAGGGACACAACTGTTCAGAACACGACAGAACAACATGAAAGGTTGCATAACTCAGATTCTTTTCAGGCAAACTATTGTGACGCTATACACAAAATTGTTAGAGACCAGACTACTAAACCAACAAAATGTTGCACTACCAGTATAACTACATCACACGACAACACTGACAAGAACAGATGATACACAACTGACAACCCATACAACAGACGTACAACAAAACTCACATATCCACCAGTCTTGTGCTAGCAGACGACTCAATCTGGAACATACGAACAGTAACACATTGCACAATGACATGTGTTTCAAGGGACATAATGAAAGTGACGGAAAGCAGAACAGAAACCCGTTAATATGGCAACAATTCAAATTCAACAATTCTGTAAATAAATTAGTGTACGATAGAACTTATTGCTATTAAAATACAATGTAAGTCAGCTCGTTAAATGTTGAAACCGAGCGTATTTTATTTCAACAAGATAAACATTTTTAATATTGCATTGTATAACTGAGCGAGCGAAAAGTGAATGAAAGAAGGAATGAATGCATTAAAATAATAAGGATGAATATGAGTGCACTTTTTTGCACACATGGTTTTTAAAAAAAAATGATTTGTCTTCGTCTTCTGTGTAACACATGTGATCGTGCAATTGTTTTATATGTGTTTAAGTTACAATTACATTGCAACTATGGTAATGTTTTCCAGAGTCTCAGTTCGGCGACTCTTCTCAGAAATTAAGCATAGGCCTTCATTTGTGAGATAGAGAAACCTACCTGCGACACTTGAAAGCCTTAAGTACACGAATTATAAACATACACCTATGTTTCTAATTTAAACATACACAAAGAAGAATAGAACACGCAAACAAACAGAATAAAAATAATAACGTACAAACATCAATTTTGAAGTAAGGGCGATCACACTGTTACAGGGGACACAACATATTTCTTTGAATTATGAGTACACAGTTGTAAATTTATCCACAAGCGGAAGCCAGACAGGTAGAGATCAGCAGACACAGAGCTTGTAAAAGATGTTGAAGTAACATTTCACGGGAGCCATGAATAACATATTCATGATTTGTTTCCGAAAAGGAACAAATTGTTTCCGGACATCAATTTTGGATGTTTTGAGAGGTAGTGCATTTTATGACTTAGCCATAATTGTAAGACAAACTGACCTTGGTTCGATACAGCTTCCAGCAGTGCAATGTAAAGAGAAGTAGTGACTCTTGGCAACATTACAAGTATGTTACACTGATCATTGACCAGTGGGTAAATACGTCAACTTGGTTTCATACCCATATGAGTCAGAGTGGTACCGAAGTAGAGTGTTTGATGAACTCCTACAACACACTGACAAATTAGTTCCGACTAATTTTTTATATGCTGATACGACATTGTGTCACACCCATTAGGATGAATCTCGTGACACAATACCGGGGGGGGGGGGGGGGGGCATGAGAGAATGTCAGAGTGTTGAGGACGTACATACAGGACATTGAGAGGACAAGGGACAGAATAGAGATAATGACATATAGCACATAGATAAGGACATCTACAGTATAGCAGATAGAGTAGAGACAGAACACAAGTCAGGACATAGAATGGTCATAAGACAGGACATCTACAGGACAGTAGATAAACAGGAGACAGGACTTAGGTGGGGACACAGATGTGTCATAACCAGGACACTGGCAGGACCAAACCGGAGGATAGGGGGGGGGGGGCCACGCCAGTTCACGGGATACCACCCTGAACGGACTAGACGTTAGTACAACCCAGCTTAGCACGGACGGACTGCAGTACTACGAGACTGGTAGGACAGCACGGGGTCTTACGGACAGCACGGGGTCTAGGACGACAAGGCCAGCCAACTGGTTGGGAAACGTCAGACGGGACCAGACAGTTTTCAGAGGAGGACACTTGTGTATTACCGAGTGCAAATGCTTAGCTTGCGAAGAGCGCTAGTTGAAGATAGCGAGTGTAGAGTTTGAGTAATTGATTGTGTGCGATAATCGTATGTAAGGCGGCATTTGTATATTTGTTAAGGCAGCCACCGCCTGTGTATACTCTGTAACTATACCAGGTTCGCCTGAAATAAATAAGGAATGTACCATCGGCACAACTGATGTTTCTTTGGGTGCGGATGAAGAAGCGAGAGTGCCTGTTTGTGATACAAGATGTTGACAGCAAACACAGAGAAAGGGTAAGCTTTCCTGCGGAGATTTATAGCACAGACAGATCAGAATGTTAGGGCATCAGAGACTCAGTTACAGAAGATCTGTCAGGTACCATTACAGATACATACTGTGAATATATCATACAACTGGAAGATATCAAAAATGTTTAGAAAAAAGCAAAAGACGCAGCACCAGGGACCGATGGTGTTAAGTACGCAAACATGTGGGATATGAGTGACTGAGAACTAATGGCAATGGCTGCTTGCTTTAACCTGAGCATCAGGATGTCATCAGTATCCCAGGACTGGGTGCAAAGGTATTTAACACCACTTCCTAAAACAGGCACAGATCATTGAAAGCAAAATGGGTTCAGGATTATCACCTTAGGGAGCGCTTTTGGCAAATGCTGGAGAAGATCGTTGCTGTTATGCTTCAGGAATATTAGTAAGGGAAACGCTCCTTCCGAAAGATTTGGGAAATTACCGGCCATTGAAATAAACTTGGGTAAATTCAGCCACTTTAGCCTATGATATTTATGAAGGATTCCAAACCATACAGGAGGCGGCAGTGGCAGCACTCGATCTTGAGGATGCGTACAACACAAGTCAGATATGATACTTTGTTGTACGCTGTCATGGAGAATAGAGTCTGTCCTTGGTTGGTGAACTGGATTGAAGCTGTTTTGTATTCGCGTAGAGTGGCAGTACGGCTGGGTACATGGGCCTCTTAGCCATGTATAATAGCCCCCGGACTACCACAGGGGTCAGCAAATTCACCTGTGCTTTTCAGTGTGTATACAAGCAAGATTGTAAGCCTCGAAGCATTAGGGGCTGGAAGGATACTAACATTTGCAGATGATGTTCTCGCATACGGACCAGGAGGGAGGGGATGTGGGGGGGGGGGCATAAAAATGAAACAGATCAGGAGATGCAGGCGACAACTGACACATTGATGGATTGATGCACGGAGATGAATTCTACCATTAACCTGGAAAAGGTATTGACATAAGCCTGGGTCACTGACATTGAGTTGAGTGACCGGGCAGGAGGAAGAATGGAGATGAGAGTGGGAGACAGTAAAGTGACTGACCTGGCTACAAGGAACACAATCAACCCTCAGAAATAATGGGGCGGATATGAGTGAAAATCCCCAGGGGGGGATGGGTCGAGGGAGAGTTGTATGTTGTGTGAAGTCAGGCGACTGGAAAGTCAGTGAGAGAGGAGACCGACTGCGGGTCAGGTCGTTTAAGAGAGAGCTCCGTGTTGTGTTGTTTTTCTAGTTGGGAAGACAGGCCGGAACCCAGAGTGGGTTCTGTATTGAGTGTAGGCCAAACCCCAGAGTGGGTTCTATAGTTGAGCAGTGGCTCCAACCCAATGTGTGGGTTGTATTGTGTGAGCTCCAGCCGAGGATTGTAGCTGGATTACCTGTCTTGTGGATTGAGATTAGAGGCCAGCCGTGAGAAGGCATTGATGTGTGCTGGTTAAATTGTGAGGAGGATATTCATATTCTATGGATTACGTTATGTTTCTGGATGTATAAACCTGTTCCGTTTGTCCGTCTTATTTTTGTAATAAAGGATTATGTGCGCCAACGGAATCTTGTTGAATGCCTGGTGAATATGCACTGCGGGGGTGAGTTACATTGCAAGACAGATATCTCCATTGACACACCATGAACATCGTTACCTAGACAACGACCATCACACAAAACTTATCATCAATATCATGAACAGTATCATCGTGAGAACTTCGTGATATCATTATCATCAAGAGAAACGTGTGACATCTGAGGGCTACGTCCAATTAAGAACATTATAGAGAGTGTTGTCATTCTGAGATGTTTGTGGGCTCTTCGCTGAAAGAGAGGAGTTATTATCGGTGACTTCGTGCCATCAATTTAGACAGTACTGCGTCAAGAAATTAACAGCAACTCTTTGGTGTGTATAAGACGCCACATTCAAGAAAAACTGTCAGCGCGCGGGGAAAATGCGCGGCGGAGGTCACAGGCGAGCAGTCAGTTCACGTCAAGTCCACTACAGGTAAATTAACGGCGGTCAGCACGCATAAACAGACGAGGCGGGGACGCCAAGAATTAACGCAGGACAGACTAACCGGGAGAGTCCATTACGGTGACAGGTAAATTTGATACCAGGCAGCAGTGCGGAAATTAAAGACGAGTGTTGAATCCAGAGTGGCGAGGACAGGTGTGTGTGTGTGCTGGAGGCAAGCGCACTGTGTTGTTGCAAGTTGACTGGTCAAGATTATTCGACGCAGTAAAGAGGACGGGTGGGTACACCAGCGTCCAGGTACTTGGGAAGTACATGTTTGGATAACAGAGAAAAATTGGCAGTCGCTAATTTGACGGACAGTTGACTGAAGGAGATAGTAACGTTACCCCTACCGCAGCCGGGTGGGGCTGTCAAGTTTGTGTGAGAACGGTTTTACGGAGGAATTTTTCACTGAGAGTGATAAAGAGAAATTAGGTTGACCTTGGACGGCAAGGCTGTTTGACAGTGGAAAGTTACTGGGAATTTCCACAAGAGATCGGGATAAACAAGGTTGTTTTGAAAGAAAGCCAGACTTGATGTTTCGTCTTTGTTCAAGCCTTTGTCATCATTATTCTGTTATGAGCAAACAGTTTTAACTTATCGTCATCGCAACCATGGTTGTACTTCTTTGCCGATAAGGATTTATATACCCAAATTTAAAGCGCTGAACATTGCCTGCCATTCTCCTTTTCTTTTTGGTGAATCTTGTCGGGTAACGAAAATCCATAACATTAATGATACAGCGAAGCGCCATCTCCGCAACGAGAGTAACAACAAATCGAAAGAACACTTTGGATTATTACCACGTACAGAGAAAGTACAATAACGTTACGGATATCACTATCATCTTCAACTTTTGTCGACAGTTGGAACTTTTGATCACCACGTGAATTCAGGAACCATTCAACAAAACAACAAGTCGCTTTGAAATCCAGCGTCGTAGACATTTCCAGCCGAGGGCGAATAACTATTAAAACGAACAAAAACTTTGGTGACTGAATAAAAAGAACTTTTGGCGACGGATTAATAGGCCCATATTTGTCGGCCAACCAGTTACACATTATTATTTTTTATTGTTTTGCTCCCATCGTCATATTTATTGTTGTCGGGTGTTACGCAATTATTTGTATGTGGTCCAGTGTTTGTCAAGAGTAGGGGATTTGTTGGGGTGTTTCTCGAGAGTCGGGATACAGCACAATAATTTATTTGTCTTTCTGGTGCTTACGATATTTTTGTAAGAAAAACGTTAATGAGTTGACGTATCGTGCAGGGGCATTGAAATAGTCTTAACCAATATCTAGAGCCGAGTTGTCTGACGTCAGATCTGTGTATATTTTCAGTATATATTCTTTTTCTTTCTCTCTTTCTTTTCGTTATATTTACATATAATATTTGTTGTGTTCGGATATATGTTTTTATTGTGATCTTTCGTCATTTCTGCTGTCTAGTGGTCTTGGTCAATTTATATTTTTATTTTACGCGCACTGTGGATGTCTCTACACAAGCTTGTGGTTGTTACTGTGGTTTATTTCTGTGTCATCATCGTCTCCGTGTACTCAGCTTGTGAAGTCTAGCGTTGGATAGTCATCACTTAGTATTATCATCCATTTGTTTGTATATGTATTGATATGTATGTTTAACAATATTTCCAGGGACTTTATGAACTTTTGGTCATAGATATATAGATATAAGGGAGTATAGGTGATACTTCCCCCCTCACTACCTAGTGCTAATAGAGTGACTGGGTGAGTACAGAGTGATATTGTAGCACTACGGATTTACGTACACAGTGAGTGCGGGTGTACTTAGGCAAGTGACACAAAGACTAACAGCAGAGTCTGTACATTTATAGTTGGCTGATTCACAGCAACGTGTCCACAAGTACAAGATGCCTACTTTAATGGATTATATTGAAGCAGGTGAAAGAATAGGCCTGAAAGGTAAAGAGTTACAGGAGTATGCAGAAGCGAAAGAACAAAAACAGATTGAAAGAGAGGAGAGGCATAATGAACGCGAGGCAAAGCGTCTACAGGAAGAGAAAGAGACACAAGTAAAGTTAGCTGAAATAGAAAACAAGCGTCTACAGGAAGAGACACAAATGAAAGTGGAAATTGAGAAAGAGAAGATTAAGATGGAAGCTGAAATTGCTCTCAGAAAACTAGAACTATCTTCAAAGGGTCAAAGTGAGGACAGCGGAAAACCTTCGCAGTCGTCACAGAGATTAAAACTGCCATACTTTACGGACCGAGACAACCTTGAATCTTATTTGGACAGATTTCAAGCAAGTGCGAAAGTGTTAGGCATCCCCGAA
Organism: Cepaea nemoralis; assembly: GCA_014155875.1. Classification (NCBI taxonomy): domain Eukaryota; kingdom Metazoa; phylum Mollusca; class Gastropoda; order Stylommatophora; family Helicidae; genus Cepaea; species Cepaea nemoralis. Next base: position 118,550 of record JACEFZ010023472.1, read on the forward strand.
CAACAGTATGCCATTAGACTAGGGGAGCTGCTTACGGGCAAGGCACTAGACACCATGTTCAATTTACCTGTAGAAGAAAGGAACAACTACACTATCTTACGTCAACGTTTGCTGACTAAGTTCCAACTCACTGAGCATGGATATAGGACAAAGTTTAGACATTTAGTGCCAGAGACAAATCAAGATTTCACAGACTTTGTTAACACTGTAAAGAATGCATTTAACAAATGGATGGAGCTTGCAGAAGTAGGGAAAGATTTTAATAAATTAGTAGATCTAATGTTAAGAGACAAGGTAGTATCTGCATGTAATTCTAATTTAGTGGCGTTCTTTGAGGAACGGAAGCCAAAGGACATAGACACAATGTCTCAGTTAGGGCAAAACTACATGACTGCACATCCTAACGTATCTATTGGGAAACTAATGAGTGAGGAAATAGTCTGTGCAGCGTACACTAAACAGAACCAGAATCCAGTTATCAGACCAAGGGCGAAAAGTGTGGATTCAGCACAGAAAGGTGAGCAGCAAGAACTTCAAGATAATGGTTTCCGAGGAAACAATGTTGGTAGAGTGGGACGGTACCCATATAGAAGAGGGAACTTCCAAAGACGTCCAAATTATGCCGGATGTTGGAATTGTGGGAGCTGGAGACACAAGGCAGCACAGTGTGATGCACAACCATCAGATGGACCAACGAACAACACTAAAAGGGAGATTACTTGTTTCAAATGTGGAAGGAACGGGCATGTCAGTCATCAATGTAGGATGAGAGAAACAGAGCACTCAAATGCAGCACAAGTAATTGAGACGCTGAACAATGAAGATTGTAGTGGGTGCAAACCTCTTTTTGAAAAAGACGGTCAGCCAGTCTTAATATGTGGTCACACAGTTAAAGCAGGATCAGCAGTGCATGAAGGAGGAAGTCTGAAGATGCATCATGGGTTTGTTAATGATAGGCCAGCGCTAACAATTAGGGATTCCGGATGTACGTCTATCGGAGTGAGGAGAAGTTTAATAGATCCCTCGGATTATACAGGGAAAAAGATTAGATGCATAACATTCAACGGCACAGTAGAGTTCTACCCAGTAGCCATAATAACAGTAAAAACACCATATATCACTGGAAGAGTGACAGCGTGTGTTCTGGACTCACCAGTGGCTGATTTGATCATAGGAAATGTTATAGGAGTTAAAGAGTGTACAGAAGAGGAAGTAGTTTATTGGGACCAAAAATATAGTGTAAGCAGTAACGAGGTAGTTACCACAAGAGAACCAAAATTAGAGAGTATAGCTGAGGTAGAAGAGGCACTTGAAGTAGACACAGGAACTCAGGACAAGGATAGTACAGCTGAGCAGATGAGAATCGATCCCAAATATAGTGCTAGTGACTCCCAGAGACAAGATACTACTCTGAACAAATGTTCCCAAGGGTGTAGGAGAGTAGAACATAGGCAGTCAAAGAAAGGTAGAGGGTGCTTCGAGAGGAAGAACAATGTTCTCACTCGCAGGTTTTCAGATAGCAGAACTGCACGTGGGCAAGGAGCAGTACCTTTAGCACATAGAGACCGATATACGAGAACAGCTCAGGATAGTGCATGTGCAGGGCACATAGGCAAAAGGCGTATGCAGCAGAAAGCAAGGTGCCAGGTATATGGGCCAAGATTGAATAAAGAGCTCAGACTAAACAGAGACTCAAGTGTAACGGTGCAATATGCAGATAGGAAAGTTGAGTCAGGTCAAAAGAGTTTTCGCGACATTACTGACCCAGGGCTAGGGATAGCAAACAGATGTTGTAATTGTAGAGGTACCATGAGTCATGGGTACATGAAAGGTAGACACAGCATCGACAGGAATCAGAGGTGGGTTAATGCAAGAACAGAACCACCTGATATAGGGTCGGTACACAAATAGTATTGTGTGGTCGTAAAGTAGTAAGAGACCTGTGGGTACATAAGTATAATGCGTTTCTATGATGTATTATTATTATTATGTGATGTATTAGTTCATGCATTGATACACAAGATAGATGGTTGTATTTATGTGTGATGAATATAAATGTGCATTTGATGTATTATGTAGTGTGGTAGCTAGAGTAAGGTGCAGCCATACTTAGGGCTACCCAGGCTATATGTCTGGGTCACATGTTTAGTAAGTTTTAGTCTCCCAATATTTGAAAACGAAGTTTTCTTTTAAGAGGGGGGTAATGACATAAGCCTGGGTCACTGACATTGAGTTGAGTGACCGGGCAGGAGGAAGAATGGAGATGAGAGTGGGAGACAGTAAAGTGACTGACCTGGCTACAAGGAACACAATCAACCCTCAGAAATAATGGGGCGGATATGAGTGAAAATCCCCAGGGGGGGATGGGTCGAGGGAGAGTTGTATGTTGTGTGAAGTCAGGCGACTGGAAAGGCAGTGAGAGAGGAGACCGACTGCGGGTCAGGTCGTTTAAGAGAGAGCTCCGTGTTGTGTTGTTCTTCTAGTTGGGAAGACAGGCCGGAACCCAGAGTGGGTTCTGTATTGAGTGTAGGCCAAACCCCAGAGTGGGTTCTATAGTTGAGCAGTGGCTCCAACCCAATGTGTGGGTTGTATTGTGTGAGCTCCAGCCGAGGATTGTAGCTGGATTACCTGTCTTGTGGATTGAGATTAGAGGCCAGCCGTGAGAAGGCATTGATGTGTGCTGGTTAAATTGTGAGGAGGATATTCATATTCTATGGATTACGTTATGTTTCTGGATGTATAAACCTGTTCCGTTTGTCCGTCTTATTTTTGTAATAAAGGATTATGTGCGCCAACGGAATCTTGTTGAATGCCTGGTGAATATGCACTGCGGGGGTGAGTTACATTGCAAGACAGATATCTCCATTGACACACCATGAACATCGTTACCTAGACAACGACCATCACACAAAACTTATCATCAATATCATGAACAGTATCATCGTGAGAACTTCGTGATATCATTATCATCAAGAGAAACGTGTGACAGGTATCTATATTGTGGTGCTTTCTGGACAATAGAATTGTTAAAGCTGACCTCCCAAGCCTCACAATGGTAGAAATGTGAATAGAGAAAGAAGACTGAAGCACCAGGGAATCATTTTTGATATAATCCTGTCCTTTAGGGATCGTGTTGATGTGGTGGTTACAAAGTGTCAGGAGAGGGGGGGGGGGGGGCTCAATGCATTGGGGAGTATAGCAGCAAGGGACATGGAGCAGAACATGCTATTCACACCTTTTTAGCACTTGATAATTTCAGTTGTAGAGTATGGACTGGGAATGCTCACTGTCTCAAAGAGTCAGCTAGTGAAACTAGAGCGCATACAGAACGAAGCAATGCAGGTGTTTCTGGGATGTACAGCGGACACCCCAATAGTATGTATGCGATGCATCCTGGCGCTGCTGATCATTGTAGTGAAACAATCCAAAGTGCTGTATATTACAGATTTTTGATTGTTTCTTGAAAATGTGTACATGTTAATGAAAGATTTTTATTCCTTGACAGCATATTTTCTCAGAGGGTAGAAGCGATGTTTCCTCAGCTGCTTTATGCTTTTGCAGTTCAGCTTATAAGGTGTGAGAGCCCGACGCATGGCACTGGTCTTCTTCTGTTGGAGATCCTTGGGCTTGTGGGCTTTCTTTCGCGGTAAAATGTACGCATGTTGTCCTTTTATGTCTGTTTCATGACGGTGAGGACTCTGGCAACAGACTTTCTTAGCTGTGAAGATCTTGCCCAGTTTGGCTGCAGCACCGTGGTGTCACTTTAGCTCCACTCAAGATCTGCAACTCCTTCTTTACATCATCCAGTTTCTTGAAGAAGATCTTCCTTCTTCTTGCCTCGCAGTTCCTTTGCTTTGAATTCAGCCATCTTGGTTAGTGAGTGACTGGCACTTTGTCGTCTTGACAGACGATAGTTTGTAACTCTCCATAACACAAAGCCTGGATTGAATTTAGAGACCATGTGTTGCCCATGCAGCATGATCCCTCTCTCGAACTGCCTAGTTTACTCCAGAGGAAAGGTAACACCAATAGGTCTGGAACAAGACAAACTGCAGAAACTGCCAGATCAGCAAAGCAATAGTCTAACTGTCCATTCTAGACCAGTTGCCGGACCAAGGCTTAGGGCCTGGTGTGCCCTGCTATAACACATTTAGTCTTTAAATTGCAATTCCTCGAACTTGGGTAAGGCCTTTAAACCGCCTCCCCCCTCTCCCCCACCACTCCCCCAAATTGTACTCCTCCGCCCGAAGCCGTTGGCACAATATGGGATGTCGGGTTTGGTGAGCGCCGCCCAACATTCGGTGCCAATAGAAAGCAGGTAGTACCGTCTCCGGTCTCCCTGGTCTAGGGAGTTACACGACTTTCTCCGTATTCCTGTATATTCTTTTTGAGTAACGCCACGTGTGTGACAATCGGCAGCGGTTCAGCTCCGCGTCGGTAACTTACGGGATATTTGAGCCGGTCCACTCAGAAAGCAATGGCAAACTACTGAGCGTAATCTTTCCTAGTACATCAACAGCAGCTGAAAATGCTGATGTTGACTGCAACGTCCTGTAAGGGATATGCAACATAAAAAAGTGACTGTCTACTGTCATACGGTAGCTCAGTCCATATCTGACTAAGACCTGGCATCTTGGTTAGTATTCCGACTTGAACAGACCGAGTCCTGTATGTAGCCGGGTATTAAGGATTTATGCTCGCTCGCTGTGAACTCAAGTGTAGCCATACACGTGTTACTACTTCTAGTGCACCGGACTGATTTTTGCTTGTGAACCAGCTTTCCCTATTACCAATGACACTCGCCACTCCGACATTTTGAGATACTTGTAATTTGTGTCCCCAAGTCATAGACGAGAGGTCAAATTATTTGACCAAGTGTCGGGATAGAGCCCCGCAACCTCGGCTTTAGAGTAACTGCTCTTATCAATTCAGACATTAAGAATTCTTGGCCTTGTTCAGACCGGACAAAAATTTTGAAGTAAAGTGTCAACTTGCAAATCTACGCCTCATTAAAAGAACAAACATTAATGAAATATCAAGAAGAAATAGAAAAATGCGTTATAAAATTCTCGTACTTGTAAAATAAAGCCATTACGTTTACAAAACATTTGAAGATCACTTACAATTATTAGCTCCTCATTCATAATGCAAATAACTGTCTTTAACGTTTATAAATATTTTATAAAATATTAAGAAAAATACTACAATTATATAATCACTTAACTACATTTACTTTGCTTTCAGTAATGTCCCTTGAAATAACTGTTAACGACCTTTCCACTATTTTAAATACATGTTCCTTGAAATGTAGTTTTATTGATATACTGGGTGTTGTAACGTCTCACTACACATTGCATGTAGAACACATTTAAAAATTGAAGTATATGATGTCATCAAAATATGTGCTTAAAATTCACTAAATTAGTTGCAATAGTTACTGCTATGGTATAACACATGTTTGGGGAAGCTGGAAAGTACCAATGAAGTATTCATATTAACTTAAATATAAATATGTTTGCATATCCTTTACAGGACATCACTGTCAACATCAGCATCTTTCAGCTGATTGTTGATCTCTGGGCAAGATTACGCTCAGTAGTTTGCCATTGCTTTCTGAGCGGCCGGCTCATTATCCCGCAAGTCATGAGCGCGGGTAGAACCGCAACCAATTCTCGCGCGCTGCGAGAGCCTGCGTGGATAAACGGGATTACGGAGAAAGTATTGTAACCCCTCGGCCAGAGAGACCGGCATTCATTATAACAGGTGTTGGAAATTTCCACTACGGGCTTCAAGACATGACTGCACACGTCTCTTCGTATTGTCGAATACCGTCTACAACATGTCTTTTGTTATTTCTTGAATGGTAATTCTGATTGTTTCTTTCAGGTCCTCAGTTGAGTCTGCATTATATTTGTAAATATTTCCTTTCAAGAAACCCATAGATAATAATCTAATGAAGTTATATCTGGAGAACGAGCAGGCCAAATTCCACGTGATATTATGTGATTTACGAAAAGTTCACCATTTTTCTGGAACCACGGCTTCTTTAATTTCACGTTCATTCAGCTGTTATAAAAAAGGGTTCCAGAATGTCAGTACGGTACCGATCGGCATTTATAGTGTTGTTGAAGAAAATTGGTCCAATAAAACGTCTTCTACTGACGGCTTCATTATTATATCTACTTCAGTGCCATAATGCTTCATTATTATATCTACTTCAGTGCCATAATGCTTCATTATTATATCTGCTTCAGTGCCATAATGCTTCATTATTATATATGATTCAGTGCCATAATGCTTCATTATGTTATATGATTCAGTGCCATAATGCTTCATTATTATATCTACTTCAGTGCCATAATGCTTCATTATGTTATATGATTCAGTGCCATAATGCTTCATTATTATATCTACTTCAGTGCCATAATGCTTCATTATTATATATGATTCAGTGCCATAATGCTTCATTATTATATCTGCTTCAGTACCATAATGCTTCATTATTATATATGATTCAGTGCCATAATGCTTCATTATTATATATGATTCAGTGCCATAATGCTTCACTATTATATCTGCTTCAGTGCCATAATGCTTCATTATTATATCTGCTTCAGTGCCATAATGCTTCATTATTATATATGATTCAGTGCCATAATGCTTCACTATTATATCTGCTTCAGTACCATAATGCTTCATTATTATATATGATTCAGTGCCATAATGCTTCACTATTATATCTGCTTCAGTGCCATAATGCTTCATTATTATATATGATTCAGTGCCATAATGCTTCATTATGTTATATGATTCAGTGCCATAATGCTTCATTATGTTATATGATTCAGTGCCATAATGCTTCATTATGTTATATGATTCAGTGCCATAATGCTTCACTATTATATCTACTTCAGTGCCATAATGCTTCATTATTATATATACTTCAGTGCCAAACAAAAAGTAGGTGTGGATAAAACGGTACACAAATGAACAAGTCTTACGGTGTAAGTTTCCATTTACTGAACATTGGAACTGAGGAAGATACTGTGAAACCAAACAAATAACACGACGACACTACAATGCCAACATACCGTCCTTCTGTCTACATGGGAGCTCACACCATACAATATATTATCCTTCGGCGCTAAGTCTGATATAATAAGTGCCCGTTACCTTGGATGGAATCTGTCTAGAGGAAGCAAACCATGCACACATGCATGTCGAAGAGGTGTATGACTTCGTGTGACGCACTCCCGTCGTAAGAGGAACGTAGAGGAGTTGCATGACTTGATGTGACGCACTCCCGTCGTAAGAGGAACGTAGAGGAGTTGCATGACTTGATGTGACGCACTCCTGTCGTAAGAGGAACGTAGAAGAGGTGCATGACTTTGTGTGACGCACTCCTGTCGTAAGAGGAACGTAAAAGAGGTGTATGACTTGATTTGACGCACTCCTGTCGTAAGAGGAACGTAGAAGAAGTGTATGACTTGATTTGACACACTCCTGTCGTAAGAGGAACGTAGAAGAGGTGCATGACTTTGTGTGACGCACTCCTGTTGTAAGAGGAACGTAGAAGAGGTGCATGACTTTGTGTGACGCACTCCTGTCGTAAGAGGAACGTAAAAGAGGTGTATGACTTGATGTGACACACTCCCGTCGTAAGAGGAACGTAAAAGAGGTGTATGACTTCGTGTGACGCACTCCTGTCGTAAGAGGAAAGGTGAAAAGGTGTATGACTTGATGTGACGCACTCCTGTCGTAAGAGGAACGTAGAAGAGGAAGAAGAATATATAGCAAGTGTTTGCAGAACGTCGCTCTCAACACAACCCACTGGAAAGACTCTCGAATCTGCGCCAGTTCCCCTGCCTTACGCATTGTCCGCCCAGGGTGTTCTGACTGCCCTGTCTCCACCATCATATCTGTCTTCCCCAGCCGCATGCCCAAAGTGTCTTCAATGTCATGTATCCATCTTCATGCTAGTCGACTCTTGTCTCTTCTGTTAGAGGACCAAGCCTTCCATTGCCGCTACGAGGGGAAGTCAGTCAGGAAGCCACAAATGGCTGTAGAAAAATAACTATGATAACAACTTGAAACCAGTTTATTTTTATACACACATTGTCCCTTTATTTCTCAACATAATTTCCACCAACAATGATGCACTTATCCCATCGTTTTATCAGTCCTCCCAAACCGGCTGCATAGAACTGCGTGCTTGTTTTCTAAACCATGTTTTCACTTCACATTCAACTTCAGCGTTCATTCGCGAAATGTCTCCCGCCAAGGTGAGTTTTCAGTGTTTATACTAACAATGTCTGTTCCCGTAAAGCAGTGCATAGCTGGGTAGAAAAAGTTAAGCGGGAGAGTCAATAAGTAAGTCACATAGTTCTGAGGGATTGCAGGTAAATGAGAACAGGGCACGATAGAAGGACGATATGTTGACATTGTAGTGTCGTCGTGTTATGTGTTTGGTTTCACAGTATCTTCCTCAGTGCCAATGTTCAGTCAATGGAAACTTACACCGTAAGACTTGTTCATTTGTGTACCGTTTTATTCAAACCTTCTTTTTGTTTGGTACTGAAGCAGATATAATAATGAAGCATTATGGCACTGAAGCAGATATAGTAATGATAATTTAAAAAATGAAACACACGGTCCGATTTCTTTTGTACCCCCTGAGTAAATGTAATAAGAACTACACACATGCACATCTTTACCGTCAATGTAATTGTATGATTTCGTCATGCTCCACATTGTCAAATGCTTTTGTGTAGTCTATGAAGCATACGTACAGATATGTTTTTACTTCTATAGCTCTTTCTAATAGTGTCCTGAGAATATATATATATAGCGTTATTAGTACCCGTTCCGTCCACGAATGCACACTGTTCATCACTAATATCTGGTTTGATCTTGTTTCTTATATTTTTTTCCCCCATAATTATTCTGAGCAACAGAAACCACCACTTATTTTTTCAAGATAATCATGCTTCGAAATACGCAAAATCCCAGCCTGTCCATTTGTACTGTTCTGAATGACAATGCTACATAATGCGTCTTCACAGACGTTATGTTCCAGTATCTAATTGTGCACACCCGTTGATTTATAAGCTTGGGGAGCGGAGGTAGAGCTCTGTCGTGCAGTCCGTGTATAGTCCTAAGATGTAGTGCTACTTCATCATCATCATCATCATCATCATCATCATCATCATCATCATCATCATCATCATCATCATCATCATCATCAATTGCCATGACGGCTGGCGTAGGCGTCCATGACTTACCACAGATCTCGGTCTTTGGTGCTACTTCACCGGTCATAAATACATTCACGAGTATTGTTTGGCTCTCATAGAAGGACAGTATGTAGCAATATTAGAGGACTCACTCAGCATCATCATGTGCCTTGCAAGGGCGGTCCAACCATAGATATATATCAGCAAATTTCCTAGGAAGTAAATGCTGCTGACGTGATATTTATCACATCACTCATTGAGTGCTAGTTGGTTTATAAAAATACGAGACTAGAGCCGTATGCTCAATACGCCAGAATGTGTGTAAAATGGTCCTTTACATTACTTTTACTATATTCACAATAAGCATTATAGTGTGAAAAGGGGGTTCTTTACAACTATACTTACCACGTACCAAACACGTCTCAAGACGTGGAAAAGACGTTTGCATACCTGATGCCCTACTATGAAGATGCTGTTTTTTTTAGTCTGTCATCTTCTAATGTCAGCTGTAGACGTACTTCAAGATGGTGTTTAGTCATTCCTCGTTAACAGTAACACGCATACACAATTCATGCTGTCGTTGAGTATTTCTTCTTCTACTAATTCAATTCAATTCAACTTTATTTTCTATCACATACCCAAAGGTGTAGAGGTATTTAACGGTTGTTTAATTCATTCCTCTTCTACCCTGCGATGTAAAAGTATTTCACCGTGTTGCAACATCCTGTAAAGAATATGCAACTAACACATATCTAAATATATACGTATATAAGCTCTGTAGCGAAGGGGTTACGGACACAGTTCGTAATCCCGTATACTGCCTTCGAAACACAGCTGCTGGCAATTTGGCAGCAGACCGCCTAGCGTTGGTTTTTATAAAATGGAATGTGTGCTGGTCGTTAAAAAAGCAACGGCAAACTACTGAACGTAAACTTTCCAAGAAATCACAAACAGTAAAAAAAAATGCTGGGGTTGACTACGACGTGCTGTAAAGATATGCAACTAAGTTATTCTTATATAATACAAGTAGACATTAAACATTAACTTAAACCAATATCTGCAGGTCTCCATGATGAGGTGGTTAAGCCGTCTTCATCGTGCTCAGAAGCCTGCGGGTTTGATACCTGACTCCGTCAGTCGGTTGATGGGTGGACATTTCTCGGAGACTACCTGGTTTCCTCGCTGGAGCTACGGAGGTTGTGCTTTGTGCGACGATTGTATGACAAGGCAACATTGATTTGTGCACTAATTGTTGCTGCAAAAAAAAAAAATCCTTTGTACACTTCTGACATTTGAAAGCCTTTTATGCTTATTGTCAAACGCCAAGAAAAACCTGGGTTGAATATGTTCGTTGCAGGACTATGCTGTGTATGCTTTAGGGCTCCTCGTCAGCTAAGTAGCTAACACTGATTGAGCTGACCGTTCCGTATGAGTCAAATATTGAGGAGCAGCATACGTACACACTGAAGAAGTACGAGGACATGGTCGTAAGTCTTAGGCTGGAGGAGTACACCGTCAGGCTATTCGCCGTTGAGGTAGGCGCCAGAGGTCTAGTCTCCCACTCTGTTTGATGTGCTGAAGCGAATGGGCATTACAGGACAAGCAAGAATTCTGGCCCAGAAACAACTGTGTGAGGCAGCCGAAAAGGCCTCGTGCTGGCTATGGAATTGTCGGAACCTAAAGTGGGATGAGTCTCGGAACTAGTATGGTTAGAAGCCGTAACTGCAGGACTACTAAAAATATCTCAACCAAGACCACAAACTTGCAACGTCTCGTGTCAGCTCTTTAGCCTTTCCTCCGAGCGTGGGTGGCGAATCTGAGTGCAGTCAAACCATGCAAATGTCGGCCGAAGTCCAACCTCCGTAACATAGCGATAAACGTCCGTAAGTCGCACTCATTCAGCTGCAGAGACCAAGAGGTGGGTCCTGAAACGTAAAGGAAGTACCGGCTTCCTAGTAGAGTGCGACACCGTGAACGGGACACGAGGAAGGAACACGGCAACGGAGTCGAATGGAGGCGATAGCGGCCGTGGCGAGGGATGAAGCTGGCTCCCCACGACCACATGTGCTAAGGGGCAAGCACAGGCTGCACGGACTCTCCTCACCGAGGGAAGGAGGGCTTGAGAGTGGACATGGTAACAGCGAAGGGACAAACAACAACAGGGATAACGAATGTGACCAAACGTCTCCACAAGACGCCCGGAGTCATGACCCGGACGGGACCGCCCCCAGAGAGTATCAAGAGTATAAAGCTCAGAAATACTTGGGAAAGGGGTACCCTTCTGACGATCAGAAGCCCCCTGCCATGTTTTCTCCGCGGCGGAGTTTTTACGACTAGGGCTAGAGGAAAACTCGATTCCTTTTTATACTGTTTCAAAGCTTTTTACACTTCTTATAGACACTAGGCTAGACTGCTGTGTACACTTTTTAATGGTTTGTCGCAACACATAGCTTTGTACACTTCTTTTTGAACGAGGAAATAGCCGGCTCCTTTGTACACTTTTTTAGTATTGCATATTTGCTACTCAACTGCTATGTATACATACCTCTTTGAATTTATTCTTGTGCATGTAAACAATTGGAGCCTTCCGACGAACTACAAGCTGCGTCGGGCACAAATAAATGAAAAGCCAGCTTTACGTTCACGATTAGTTAAGAGACGGTCCTTCTCGAGACTTTTTATCCAAATATCGTACAATCATTGCCTTTCTACAAAACTTGGGCTTCGTGCTGTGGCACATTCTAAAATCGACTGCCTCACTACATCTTTTCTGCTGGGAAGAACCACTATAGGGTTAACCACGCACAGCCTTTCGAAACAATCAACGCCTGACACGGTGGGTTTAAGCATATGACCATACTTAGGGATCAACCCGATATCAATCGCACCGAACAATAGACGCTACATGTGCACACAGGCCAGTGAGACATCGCACAGCGCGCCCCATCCGGGTCCCAGTGACATGTAATCCGCTGGACGCCTACCGACAAGCTACTGCTGCGCCGGGCAGGACTGACCGTAAAGCTATGCCAGTTTACTGACTGCAGGACCACAACTCGGTGAGCCCTTCTCGAGACCTTCGTCGAACAAATATCGCTCGATTTCTCGCTCACATGGTTGTCCGCTTCGAGCTGCGGTCACATTCTCGAAACGATTGCCTCGATAATTTGCGACGGCTGGGAGAGACCACTATCGGGTCCACCACACACCGCTTTCCGAGACATGGAACGCTAGACGCTGGACTGCTAGTCAGCGAACCAGACAAGCCCTATAATATACTTAACTCGTAGCGTTGTGAAGGTCTCGTTACACTTCCAGTTATGCTATAACTGTGCGTCCGTGTGTGCTGCCGCAAATTGCTCTGTCGTGGCGGATAACTCGCGTTAAAGTTGACATACAAATATGACATTTAATCGTAAAAACTCCGCCGCGGAGCAAACACGGCAGGGGGCTTCTGATCGTCAGAAGTGTACCCCCTTCCCCAAGTGTTTCGGACCATTATTCTCTTAACAATCTCTAGGGGCGATCCCATCAGGGTCATGACTCCGGGCGTCTTTCCCCTACCGTGGAGACGTTTGGTAAAATTCGTTGTCCCTGTTTGTGCTTGTCCCTTCGCTGTTACCATGTCCACTCTCAAGCCTCGCGCGCGTGTGTTTGTATTTTTTTTTCTAAACCTGAAGATAGAAGAAAACTGACTCACGAACAGCCCGATATTTTGGACATATAAAATGTCGAGTGGTTGAGAAATACGAGGGTAAGTTAATAAGGAAGCCACAAATGGCTGTAGAAATATAATTAAATATGATAACATGAAACCAGTTTATTTTTATACATGCATTGTCCCTTTATTTCTCAACATAATTTCCACCAACAATGATGCACTTATCCCATTGTTATATCAGTCCTCCCAAACCCGCCGCATAGAAAAGCATGCCCTGTTCTCATTTACCTGCCATCCCACAGAACTGTGTGACTTACTTATTGACTCTCCCTGGTAACTTTTTCTACCCAACTATGCACCGCTTTACGGGAAAACATTTGTTAGCATAAACACTGAAAACCCACCTTGGCGGGAGACATTTCGCGAATGAACGCCGAAGTTGAATGTGAAGTGAAAACGTGATTTAGAAAACAGAGCACGTAGTTCTATGCAACCGGTTTTGGAGGGCAGATATAGCAATGGGATAAGTGCATCATTGTTGGTGGAAATTATGTTGAAAAATAAAGGGACAATGTATGTATAAAATAAACTTATTTTCAAGTTGTTATCATCATTTAGTTATTTTTCTACAGCCATTTGTGACTCCCTTATTGACTTCCCCTCGTAACGACAATGGAAGGCTTGGTCCTCTAACAGAAGCGGCAAGAGTCGACTATCATGAAGATGGATACATGACATTGAAGACACTTTGGGCATGCGGCTGGGGAAGACAGATATGATGGTGGAGACAGGGCAGTCAGAACACCTGGGCGGACAATACATGAGGAAGGGGAACTGGCGCAGGTTCGTGAGTCTTTCCAGTGAGTTGTGTTGAGAGCGACGTTCTGCAAACACTTGCTATATCTTCTTCTTCCTCTTCTACGTTTCTGTTACGACAGGAGTGCGTCACATCAAGTCATGCACCTCTTCTACGTTCCTCTTACGACAGGAGTGCGTCACATCAAGTCATGCACCTCTTTTACGTTCCTCTTACGACAGGAGTGCGTCACATCAAGTCATGCACCTCTTCTACGTTCCTCTTACGACAGGAGTGCGTCACATCAAGTCATGCACCTCTTTTACGTTCCTCTTACGACAGGAGTGCGTCACATCAAGTCATGCACCTCTTTTACGTTCCTGTTACCATAGGAGTGCGTCACATCAAGTCATGCACCTCTTCTACGTTCCTCTTACGACAGGAGTGCGTCACATCAAGTCATGCACCTCTTCTACGTTCCTCTTACGACAGGAGTGCGTCACATCAAGTCATGCACCTCTTCTACGTTCCTCTTACGACAGGAGTGCGTCACATCAAGTCATGCACCTCTTTTACGTTCCTCTTACGACAGGAGTGCGTCACATCAAGTCATGCACCTCTTTTACGTTCCTCTTACGACAGGAGTGCGTCACATCAAGTCATGCACCTCTTTACATTCCTCTTACGACAGGAGTGCGTCACATCAAGTCATGCACCTCTTCTACGTTCCTCTTACGACAGGAGTGCGTCACATCAAGTCATGCACCTCTTCTACGTTCCTCTTACGACAGGAGTGCGTCACATCAAGTCATGCACCTCTTTTACGTTCCTCTTACGACAGGAGTGCGTCACATCAAGTCATGCACCTCTTTTACGTTCCTCTTACGACAGGAGTGCGTCACATCAAGTCATGCACCTCTGTTACATTCCTCTTACGACAGGAGTGCGTCACATCAAGTCATGCACCTCTTCTACGTTCCTCTTACGACAGGAGTGCGTCACATCAAGTCATGCACCTCTTCTACGTTCCTCTTACGACAGGAGTGCGTCACATCAAGTCATGCACCTCTTCTACGTTCCTCTTACGACAGGAGTGCGTCACATCAAGTCATGCACCTCTTCTACGTTCCTCTTACGACAGGAGTGCGTCACATCAAGTCATGCACCTCTTCTACGTTCCTCTTACGACAGGAGTGCGTCACATCAAGTCATGCACCTCTTCTACGTTCCTCTTACGACAGGAGTGCGTCACATCAAGTCATACACCTCTTCTACGTTCCTCTTACGACAGGAGTGCGTCACATCAAGTCATGCACCTCTTCTACGTTCCTCTTACGACAGGAGTGCGTCACATCAAGTCATGCACCTCTTCTACGTTCCTCTTACGACAGGAGTGCGTCACATCAAGTCATGCACCTCTTCTACGTTCCTCTTACGACAGGAGTGCGTCACATCAAGTCATGCACCTCTTCTACGTTCCTCTTACGACAGGAGTGCGTCACATCAAGTCATACACCTCTTCTACGTTCCTCTTACGACAGGAGTGCGTCACATCAAGTCATGCACCTCTTCTACGTTCCTCTTACGACAGGAGTGCGTCACATCAAGTCATGCACCTCTTCTACGTTCCTCTTACGACAGGAGTGCGTCACATCAAGTCATGCACCTCTTCTACGTTCCTCTTACGACAGGAGTGCGTCACATCAAGTCATGCACCTCTTCTACGTTCCTCTTACGACAGGAGTGCGTCACATCAAGTCATAGCACCTCTTCTACGTTCCTCTTACGACAGGAGTGCGTCACATCAAGTCATGCACCTCTTCTACGTTCCTCTTACGACAGGAGTGCGTCACATCAAGTCATGCACCTCTTCTACGTTCCTCTTACGACAGGAGTGCGTCACATAAAGTCATGCACCTCTTCTACTTTCCTCTTACGACCGGAGTGCGTCACATCAAGTCATGCACCTCTTCTACGTTTCTCTTACGACCGGAGTGCGTCACATCAAGTCATGCACCTCTTCTACGTTCCTCTTACGACAGGAGTGCGTCACATCAAGTCATGCACCTCTTCTACGTTCCTCTTACGACAGGAGTGCGTCACATCAAGTCATGCACCTCTTCTACGTTCCTCTTACGACCGGAATGCGTCACATCAAGTCATGCACCTCTTCTACGCTTCCTGTTACCATAGGAGTGCGTCACATCAAGTCATGCACCTCTTCTACGTTCCTGTTACGACAGGAGTGCGTCACATCAAGTCATGCACCTCTTCTACGTTTCTCTTACGACCGGAATGCGTCACATCAAGTCATGCACCTCTTCTACGTTCCTGTTACGACAGGAGTGCGTCACATCAAGTCATGCACCTCTTTTACGTTCCTCTTACGACAGGAGTGCGTCACATCAAGTCATGCAACTCTTCTACATTCCTCTTAAGACAGGAGTGCGTCACACGAAGTCATACACCTTTTCTACGTTCCTCTTACGACAGTAGTGCGTCACATCATGTCATGCACCTCTTCGACATGCATTTGTGCATGGTTTGCTTCCTCTAGACAGATTCCATCCAAGGTAACGGGCACTTATTATATCAGACTCAATGCCGAAGGATAATATGTTGCATCTCCCCCGATGTGTCTCCACCTTGACGTGGTGGGGGAGCTTGCGTGTCCCATCGACCCCATTTGCTTGCCGATGGATTGAAAACTACATATCGGACAGCTTATGGGATAGGGACCAGACTAAGAGAGACACAACCTGCTGCTCTGCAGGTATAGACTGAGGATAACAGTCAAAAGTTTAAAAGGTGCACGAAGGCAGACGTTTTTGGTCCGGACAAAACTCTTAAGGCTCCCTGTCGAGGGCTGTGGCTGAACGCCTCTAAGCCACAAACCCTCGGATCTGAGAGCCAGACCGATACCAGTCTACCGGAAACTCTTAAGGTTCACTGTCGAGGGCTGTGGCTGAACGCCTCTAAGCCACAAACCCTCGGATCTGAGAGCCAGGCCGATACCCGTCTACCGGAAAATAGAAACATGATACTGAGCAAGCTACATGCTCAGGTCTGATATATGTCCGAAGGCTCTCAGCTGTGGGATATGAGAGATTCCCGGATGAAGGGGCCTGGCCGTTTCCCGTTCACTGCTGCACGAAGGTAAGGTGCTGAGCCGGCAGCACATGTAGCCTACTTCGTGAGCGAGTACAAAAAAGTCAAAAAAGTGCCCCAGTCGAAGGGTTACGGAAACTGTCTGTATCTAACTCATAGAGAGTGTAGACAAAAGTGGAAGAATGTCTCATCAACGCGAAATGGAACGCACGGCGAGCGAACCTATTGCGTGGTCTGAAGTCACAAGCAAAAGCTTACCGAGTGGATGTCACTCGCAGTCTGACCGCTCCTGGTGTGTGATTGAGCGATCAGTGGCAAGTGGGATGCCCAACACATGGAAGTGAGGAACTAAAGCAGCCATGAGCAGGACGTGGAAACTCCTTGGGTGAGCCCAGTCTCAGAGCAATATGTGCCGGCTCTGCAATTATGGAAGCCTCCTTGGATAGCGAGATAATGCCCATGCCTTCCCTTGAGGGCAGACCACGATATCGTTGATCGTTCTATCTTGACCAGCTGAGATGTGGGTGACATTACAACAGTCTAACGTGTCTCGAAACCAGAGGAAGGCTAACCTCACTAAAAAATGCCCGCCGGAAGTCGGAAGTGTCGTCCTACGGGTGGCAAACTAAAAATTGACACTACGCATTTACGTCCGAGTGAAATGTCTCGTCCGAATGTCTCCCGTGCTAGGAACAGCTCTGACTACCTAGTTTCCGAATGCCGCTCTTGTTCGGAACAGCTCTGACTAGGTAGTTTTCCGAATGTCTGTCGTGCCTGGAACAGCTCTGACGGGCGCAACGACAAGCACATGTGCGAAAACTCGCTGAGTGAATACCTTCTGCAGACCTGTCTGGTTTGTGCGGGAACGGCCCGGGGCGAACGAAAAGCCCAATATATTGAAGTGAGGAATTAAAGCAGCCATGAGCATGACGTGACCATTCCCTCGGTGAGCCCAGTATCAGGGCGCTATGTGTCGGCCCTGCAACTATGGAAGCAACCTAGGATGGCGGAAAATGCTATGGACTGTGCCTTCCTTCTCTTGAGGGATGACCGAAGTCCTCGACTGTTCGAACTTGACCAGCTGGGATGTGGACGGTACCACAAAAGTGAGAGTCTCCCAGGATTGCTAACCTGGTCAAAAATGCACGCGAAAGCCGGATGTGTGACCTAAGGGTTTTCAACCCAAGGGTGCCTAACGCACACCGCAATCACATCTGAAAAAACACTCCGGATGAACGAAAAGAAGAAGAGATATGTTGCATGATGTAAGCTCCCATTTAGACAGAAGGACGATATGTTGACATAGTAGTGTCGTCGTGTTATTTGTTTGCTTTCCAGTATCTTCCGCAGTTCCAATGTTTAGTAAATCGAAATTTCCATTGAAAGACTTGTTTATTTGTATACTGTTTTATGCAAACCTACTTTTTTGTTTGGCAGTGAAGCAGATATAATAGTGAAGCATTATGGCACTGAAGCAGATATAATATTGATGATAAAAAATATGAAACACACGGTCCGATTTCTTTTGTACTCCCTGAATAAATGTAATAAGAACTACGCACATGCACATCTTTACTGTCAATGTTCAGTTCCTTTAATAATTGTATGATTTCGTCATGCTCCACATTGTCAAATGATTTTTTGTAGTCTAAGTAAGCTGGTATAGCTTTTTTTTCGGTCAGTCCTGCCGGCGTAGCTTGAAAGCTCGTCGGTAGGCGTCCAGTGGTTTTGCATGTATCACCTTGTACCGGGAGGGCGCGCTTTAGCGATGCTACTCTTGGCTTGCGTGTGCATGAATAGTCCGTCTGTCCGATAGATATCTGGTTGATCCTGCCAGTAGTCATATGCTTGTGTCGTCACTACGCTAGTCTTAAGGCTGAAAATTAAAGGAATTGAAGGAAGGGCCGTTTGCACGAGGCTCTAGGCTACCAGTTGTTTTTGAGAGCCAATATATACAGGGATAACTAGCCTGTGGCAGCCTAACGTCCACTGCATCTGCGTCCGTCTCCAGTTGTCTTGCCATGCTCGCCACTGGAACCAGATGGACGCGGACGAGTGAGTGAGGTCGAAGGAGTTGCGCAACCACTTCCTCATTATAATCCAATCTAAAGCGCAAGTCATTCGTTCTTCATCAAATATAAAAGATGCAAAGAATGAATGGTCCTCGTCATTCATGATGGACGAACATCGCCTTTTTTGTATCCTGTTCACAGCTTACGAATCCCCCAGCACGCTCCCAGAAGAAGACAGCTCTTCCCCTGGATAATTCTAATAAAGCTTCCCTCCACCCCACCCGGCCCTCGCTATCACTGCGTGTGTAGTCCTTGAAAGACGTACTATCCAACCACAAGCTGTCGTTAGTATAGTGGTGAGTATTCCCGCGTGTCACGCAGGAGTCCGGGGCTCGATTCCAAGTACATTTTTCTTTAACAGAAATCTCCCGTAGCCGGTAAAAATTCAGCTGCTGACAGAAGTCAGCAAGTAATTGCGCTTGGTCAGTGTTTGAGCTGATGGTGTTATTGTTGAATCTTTGCAACAGCTTACAGAAGACAAATCATGCCCTGGTGATTTAAAAACAAAACAAAACACATACACACATGAAGTGTACAGAGGCGTATTCCTATTTAGAAATGTAGTTCTTCTTCGTTCGTCCGTTATGTATTTTGTTTTGGACTTAAATGCGTTGTATCAGTTTACAACAGAGCCGCAATATTTATACCTTTCCACTGACACATCCGACTTCTGCAAGCGTTGTTGACCGAGTTAACCATCCCGGTTTTCCGGACATTTTGCGGTCAATGGGTGTTAATGTCACCTGTGTCTCTCTATCCACTGTTGACTGACCCCATAAATGCAGAGCCAACACATGACGCTCTGAGACTGGGCTTACCTAAGACATCGGCAAGTCCTACACATGATTGCTTAGCCTCACTCCCGTATACTTAGCTTCCCTTCCACCCCATGGTTCACCTTCGGGGACCACACGCTTGCAGTTCGCAATGTTTGCACTTTGATGGCGCCCACACATTATATTTGAACCCGGCTGGTATTTAGTAGGAGTTATTTATTTACTTATTTTTTTTTTTTTGGGGGGGGGGGGGGGGGGGGAAATTGGACATTTGAACCTGTCATCTAGTAGAAATTTGATGGGTATTAGAACTACTTTGTCAATCTAGTCGGGTGCACGTTCGGCGGACGTCGTTTACCCATAATTTGGAGATTTGCTGAGAAGTGTCAGATGCGATTCTGATCACAGAATCTTTAGGGGCCACCAACTCCGAAATCCCCTGCCAGTTAGATGTAGGCCAGTGATGACCCTTTTCTTTGGTGTACGACGTAGACGTTTGACCAAAGTCTTGCAATGGGTTTCGTAAAAAGCGTACAGGGTATACATTTATATGTATAACAGCGGCCTAAATTTACTCAATGCCTGTGTCCGAAGTCACAACTCCACAGAAGTCTTCAAATGAGTACATTTATGTCTTCATAAGTGTAAAAAATGAAGTGTCAATCTTACAGAAGTGTAGACATCGTTATATTTATCAGTCAATAAGTGTACAGAGTACAGTACCAATTAAACTAAAATAAGTGTACAAAGCAGTACTTCTGTCAGTCAAGAAGAGTACAGAACAGCATTTGCTTCAGACTTCACAAAGTAACCCCACACCCTGTAAGTCTTTATGGCGTGTATAGAGCAGCATGCTTATCAGATAAAAATATCTCTATAATATGTACAAGTAAATGTACGTCTGTTTCCAAGAAGTGTACATAACAGTATAGTCCCAGTTTCTAAAATGTGTACAGAGGAGTCTACACAGCAATATACTGATGTCTTCATGAAGCACGCAGATCAGTATACGTCTCAGTCTAGAAAAAAAATGTAGAGAGCAGTATACATATAAGTCATCAAGAGCCACACTGAGTATTACAAATATCAATCTTCATGATGTGTACGGATCAATATACTCTCAGTCTTCAAAGACTGGAACGTACAATGACACTTTTACACGCTTGAAGGCGCATTTAGCATATAAGCATGAATCCCGTAACGTTATTTATCAACTGAACACTCGTTGTAGTCAGTGTCACGCCGACCACCTATACTTCCAATCCAATTCTTTGCACCAATTTTAGGCTCGGCTAGAAATAAGTGTCCGACATGTCTGGAAACCTAAGGGCAAATTAATTAGGTGAAACACAGGCCAATGAACGAACAAACTTTATTTTCAAAGGATCACAAATTGAGCACACAGGCCCGTCTTATATGGGCCCTTCCAATAACTCATCTTTCGTACATCAAGTATCTATTGTGCATGGTACATTCACATAGGGTTAAAAACATTGTCAAATGAAAGTTGTGAACATAAACAATGCATATTACCATGTTATGTTATGGTAGGCAGCCAGACACATGTACACAAGAACAAGCATGAACACATGCATACATACCAGCATAATACTTACATCATGTACACAAACTCTCACAGTTATGCACCCACTCAATATCACACAAATACACGCTTCCTCGCATAAACATATATTTACTCACAATCACAAACTAACAAACAAAAGTATACTTACACATACATATTACTCTCTCTCTCTCTCTCTCTCTCTCTCTCTCTCTCTCTCTCTCTCTCTCTCTCTCTCTCTCTCTCTCTCCCTCCCTTTCTCTCTATCTCTCTCAGCAGATGTAGATGATAAAGGAAATATAAGGAGAGGACATGAAGAGAGCTGCACGGGCCATCTTAGAAGAAGTTGGCTGAGGGCCCATGCCGAGATAATGGATAATAGGCTGAACAAGAATAATGTTTAAGCAACTTTCGGTAGCAATTTATACACGATTACTGCTATTAACGTGTGAACAGGTGCGAAACCCAACAGGCATACATTGTGTCGCTTTAAGTATGTTGTGTAATAGTTCCTGGCGGAGGGCCCATGCCGAGATAATGGATAATAGGCTGAACAAGAATAATGTTTAAGCAACTTTCGGTAGCAATTTATATACGATTACTGCTATTAACGTGTGAACAGGTGCGAAACCCAACAGGCATACATTGTGTCGCTTTAAGTATGTTGTGTAATAGTTCCTGGCGATTTGGCAGCAGACCGCCTTACGTTGGGTTTTATAAAGTGGTATGGGCATAGGTCGTTTAGAAAGCAATGGTAAACTACTGAACGTAAACTTGCCAAAAGACAACAAACAACAAAAACAACAACAAAAGTCTGGGGTTGACTGCATCATCCTGTAAAGGATATGCAACTAACTTTTGTAAGTTGTGTAAAAGTTTATTTACACTTTATTTACAGTCATATTTATAGCAATAACTATCTCCTAAATTGAGATTTTCCATGCTGATCAAATATTTCTTTCAATTTTGCAGCATCTCCGTCCTTACAATCTGGGAATGATCTCAGAGATCATGTGAAATAAGCAACGTTTGAGATGTATATTTAAACTGCCAATACCAATGTGTTTACCAAAGCAGACAAAGAACAATAATAATCACATACTGGCCCCATCTCAATTTCTAAATCTGATTACGTTTCCCCTGAAACATTAGCCATTTTATCACAACTATATTCAGAGACTTGTTTATTGTTCTGGCAATTCGTTTTGGCATCAGTTCCGGTAACATGATATTTTTCGATATCCTGCATATCTGGAGAAACCGATGGGGTACATTCAGTAAATGACACGTTAATTGCAAACATACAGATTTAATTTAACGCAGTTAGTTTAATTTCCTGTTACTGTTTCTTCAAAAGAATGTAGAAATGCATGATTTGACTCTTTTTTTATTATCTCTTAATTGTTTTCAGATTTGTGTGCATAATGCTGCTTTATTTAATTCCGTAGCTCAGGGATGTACACAAAACAAAATGATATAAATCGTGATGTTATTAGTAATGTGTACAATGGATAATATAGCATTGTTACAGCTCTTACAAGTTTTACTTAAAATTTGAAAAGTGCATAACTATAAATAAAGACGATAAATTTAATACAAGTTAAATTTTAACCTGAAAAACAACAATCAGCATCCTTTACGTTGAAGATGTAAAACTATTATTTTCAGCAATGTTAGAAAAAAATTGCAAAAGGGATAGAGCCGCCCACGCTCTGAGCTCCCGTTACGTTGCCAGCGGTAACGGTATCAGGTTGGCGTGCAGCTGCTATCACAGGGACGAACCAGGGCTAGTGTCTCCACACTAGTGGCCACCCCAGCTCTGAGGTATGTGGTTTGTTATCCGTATAGTGTTCCGGCACATACCGACCAAACTCCTTCCCGGACAGGCGCCCTCGAACCATGTATGTGTTAAGGGAGGAACCCCGCGCGACCCTAAGCTTTCCAAGTCAGGCAGACCATTTACTGACTCTGCGAGGACCTTGACCACTTTCGGACAGACATTGACCGGCGAGGTCACGGACAGACGACGGACAGACCGGCGAGGTCTCGGACGGACGGACATGTGACCGATGTCACGTGGTCTCCACATACCATGGGCATCCTGCCATGTAACCAACCAGGTTTCCCTGGAAGGCTGACAATCACTAATACACGCTATTTCTTTATATACCAGCATAACTACCGGTGTAGAATTGCTTTGGTAAAACTGTCTTGAATGATAACGATTCATTTATGCACGCCTTAATTGTTTGATGCTAGTTTCAAATAATTAAGCTATTTAAAAGTTACAGTATAGATAGCCAAATATTAAGTTCAATAATGGAACATTTTTATACACAATAGACTGTAATAATTAAAGAATTAATAAAATTGATTTTTCTCGTATGATTATATCCCTTGAAATTGCAATGTTATGTACCTTGAATGATAAATTCACTGTTAAAAGGAGGTAACTCAGCGCATACTATTTTAAAGGATATTTTCAATGCAAACATTTTATATATATTTTATATATAGTTTAAAAGACAAAAATGGGAATATGATAAATACCAATGAAGAAATGTGCAACACATGGAAAGAATATTTTATTGAATTACTAAATTGTGAAGCTCCAAGTAACATTTTCCCACAGGAAGAGGTTCTAACATGCGAACCACAAATTGAAGAACCTACATTTGAAGAAATCCTATATGTAATCACACGACTTAAAAACAATAAGGCAACTGGGACTGATGGAATTGCTGCTGAATTTATAAAGGCAGGTGGCCATGCATTACATCTAAAGCTATACGAACTAATAATAAAAATCTGGAGGACAGAAGAATTACCCCATGACTGGAAAGAGTCATTATTGATACCTATCTTTAAGAAAGGAGACAAGTTCCAATGTGGAAATTATAGAGGAATATCACTACTGTCCACAAGCTATAAGATACTATCCGCAGTATTACTAAATAGACTAAAACCATATTCAGAAGACATATTAGGTGACTACCAGGCGGGTTTTAGACAAAACAGATCAACAATAGATCAGATATTTATCTTACGACAAATAGCCGAGAAACATTGGGAATATAAAAGAGATCTCCATAACATTTTTGTGGATTTTAAAAAGGCTTATGATAGTGTCCATAGGAATAGTCTATGGAATGTTATGCAGGAATTTGGAATACCAAGGAAGTTAATTAACATGACCAAACTATGCATGGAAGATACTTATAATATAGTAACATATAAAGGCAGGAAATCAGACCCCTTCCAAATAACATCTGGCTTGAAACAGGGTGATGCACTATCGCCGCTACTCTTCAATCTGGCTCTAGAGAAAGTTGTAAGGAAGGTAAAGGAGGAATGTGATATTGGAGGAACATCCAAGCTGCTTGGTTATGCAGATGATATAGATATTATAGGGCAAAGTGAACAAAAGACATTAGAAATATTGACTCACTTAAAGGAAAAAGCCCAACAGATGGGGCTGGTTATCAACCAAGATAAGACAGAATATATGGTAATTTCAAGAGACGGAATGGCTAAAAACTCTGGCCACATACAAATAGATAATATGACCATTAAAAGAACGGAAACATACAAATACCTGGGTACAATCTTCAACTGCTCCAACATCATAAGGGAAGAAATACAAACTAGAATCAACTCTGGAAATAAGATATACTATGCACTACAACATCTACTAAATCAAAGGCGCTATCTCGTAACACCAAAATCACAATATACAAAACACTGATCAGACCAGTTGTGCTGTATGGCTCTGAAACCTGGAGTACAACGAAAGGAGACGAAGCCTTGTTACAAACCTTTGAGAACAAAATTTTAAGACGCATCTTTGGACCCATTAGGGATACACAAAGTGGAGAGTGGAAAAGAAGAAGTAACAAAGACATTTATGATTTGTTTAAGTCCCCGCTAATCACTGGTATCATGAAGGCTAATAGACTACAATGGCTGGGGCATATAGAAAGAATGGAAGATAATAGGGAAACAAAACTCGCTTACACTCAGGAAATAAATGACCCTAGACCCCGAGGTAGACCAAGAAGGCGGTGGAGAGATAATATACATACAGACCTACAAGCACTTGGAATCAACGACTGGCAAGAGAAGGTCCACCAGAGAGACGAATGGAGACAGATTGTATTTGCAGCAAAGAACCTCAATGGCTCGGAATGCTGAAGAAGAAGAAGAAACATTTTATGTTATAAGATAACTAGGAGGCATTTCTTGTTTAATACATACTTTTTTGTGTTAATGAGGTCAGCGAATTTGTTTTTGCCATAAGCACCTGTGTGCAATTTTTACGGCTCTTTATAATGGGAAGACAGCTTAATCTGTCGTGTGTGTGCGTGTTTTTATTTTGGGTATAGGGTGGGTGTTATTAATAAATTATCATGGTGGCCTTTAAGCTAAAGTCAAAGTGCAGCTCGCCACTCATAGCCTATAATTTAATTTATCACATACTGCCTTGTAGCGCACCACATGGATTGTAAATACAACAAATTAATGTCACCAATATCCCCATAAACGCGACTAGCACCTTTATAATAATAATATTAAAAAAGGACTTGACAATTTCCCCAAAATGACCTATAATTTAACACAAAGGAAACATCCCGTACTTAACGCTTACATGGAAGCTTAAAGAAGATGCCCACTGTTTTGTTGCTTTTATGTCAAACACTTCTTTGGAACTTCCTAACAAAGCTTGCATTCCACCTCGTAGTCTAACGGATTCGATCATAAGAATCGCCACGTTACAATTTAGCATCATATACTTATAATACACCCACTTAAGGAGTGTAAAGGGGTATTTACTTATGTAATTCTAATCATACTCTCTACCAAAATATCCGAAGCAGCCCCATTGCAATGTATTTTTCTTATCTTATAAATCTTTTAAAATGGCACAATATATCAAACACAGATTACCGAAAGTGACTCACTGACATTTTTGAATGGAATACAAATAAATATATTCCGCTTTGATTGATTTTGGTTACCACGGCAGCACTGTGAATAGCACTCTTTCTTTTGGATCACTTTAACCATGTGTTCGATTATCTAAAGACGCTTACTTAACAAAAACTATTATTATATTTTACTATCAATAAGATTACAATTGACATGGGTTTCTAGATCGATTCAGCCTAAAGAGATACAAGGAAATGCTCAGAGGTTTAAAAGTGACAGGCGTGATATTGTGTATCTGCAAAATTATAGGCTAGCACCACACATACCGACCAC
This sequence comes from Cepaea nemoralis, assembly GCA_014155875.1. Lineage (NCBI taxonomy): Eukaryota > Metazoa > Mollusca > Gastropoda > Stylommatophora > Helicidae > Cepaea > Cepaea nemoralis. The sequence goes on from JACEFZ010023472.1 coordinate 145,019, forward strand.
GCATACAGATGTGGAAAAGGGTCCTTTGCTGTACTGTAGTCTTTGGACTTTAACCATGGGAACAACTCTAAATGGGGCTTGGTTAAATTTAGATTGGCCTTTGAGGCACTTAAGCTGGCATGCAGTATAATAAGAATCAAAAGAGTGTGCCTGCACATTCCTTTGCTGTACTGTAGTCTTTGGACTTCAACCATGGGAACAACTCTAAATGGGTCTTGGTTAAATTTATATTGGCCTTTGAGGCACTTAAGCTGGCGTGCGGTATAATAAGAATCAAAAGAGTGTGCCTGCATCACGACTCATTACCAGATACACAACTAGATGCATTAACTGATGTGTGTATGTGTGTGCCTGCTTGCGCACTCGTGCGCGTGTGTGAGTATTTTTACCAAACCTGAAGATAGAAGTAAACTGACTCACGAACAGCACGATATTTTGGACATATAAAAGGTCAGAGTGGTTGAGAAATAACGACAACGGAACGCTTGGTCCTCTAAAGGAAGAGGCAAGCGTCGACCAGCATGACGATGGACAAAGGACATTGAAGACACATTGGGAATGAGGCTGGGGATGACATATATGATGGTGGAGACAGAGCAGTCAGAACACCATGGGCGGACAATAATTGAGGCATGGGAACTGGCGCAGGATCAAGAGTCTTTCCAGTTGGTTGTGTTGAAAGCGATGTTCTGCAACCACCTGCTTCTTCCTCCTCTTCTTCTTCGTCTTCATCTTCATCTACTTCTTCCTCCTCTTCTTCTTCATCTTTTTCTTGGTATTCTTCTTCATCTTCTTGTTCGTATTCTTCTTCGTCTTCTTGTTCATCATCTTCTTGTTAGTTCTCTTCTTCTTCGTCATCTTCTTCTTCATCGTCTTCTTCTTCGTTGTCTTCTTCGTCGTCTTTTTCTGTCTTCGTCTTTTTTTTGGTCTTCTTCGTCTTCATGTTCATGTTCATCTTCTTCTACGTTCCTCTTACGACAGGAGTGCGTCACACGAAGAAATACACCTCTTCTTCGTTCCTCTTACGACAGGAGTGCATCACATGAAGTCATACACCTCTTCGACATGCATAAGTGCATGGTTTGCTTCCTCTAGACAGATTCCATCCAAGGTAACGGGCACTTATTATATCAGACTCAGCGCCGAAGGATTATATGTTGCCTGATGTTTGGTTTCACAGTATCTTCCTCAGTTTCAATGCTCAGTAAATAGAAATTTACACCGTAAGATTTGTTCATTTGTGCCCCATGTTTCATCCAAATCTACGTTTTATTTGATATAATTTGATATAATAATGATGAAAAAAAACAAAACATGGTCCGATTTCTTTTGTAATAAGTACTACACATATACCATACTGACCAGTACACATGAAGAATAGGCAGTCAAACGTGACACGTTGACTGGTATACATGAAGACTAGATAATCAAACGTGACATGTTGACTGGCATACAAGAAGAATAGGCAGTCAAACATGACACGTTGACTGGTATACATGAAGACTAGATAATCAAACGTGACATGTTGTCTGGTATACATGAAGAATAGGCAGTCAAACATAACATGTTGACTGGTATACATGAAGACTAGATAATCAAATGTGACACGTTGACTGGTATACATGAAGACTAGATAATCAAACGTGACATGTTGACTGGTATACATGAAGAATAGGCAGTCAAACGTGACATGTTGACTGGTATACATGAAGACTAGATAATCAAACGTGACATGTTGACTGATATACATGAAGAATAGGCAGTCAAACATGATACGTTGACTGGTATACATGAAGACTAGATAATCAAACGTGACATGTTGACTGGTATACATGAAGAATAGGCAGTCAAACATAACATGTTGACTGGTATACATGAAGAATAGGCAGTCAAACGTGACATGTTGACTGGTATACACACATGAAGACTTCTCAACCAAACATGACATGTTGACTGGTACACATGAAGACTTCTCAACCAAATGTGACATGTTGACTGGTATACATGAAGACTAGACAACCAAACGTGACACGTTGACTGGTATACATAAAGACTTCTCAACCAAACGTGACATGTTGACTGGTACACATGAAGACTAGACAACCAAACGTGACATGTTGACTGGTATACATGAAGAATAGGCAGTCAAACGTGACATGTTGACTGGTATACATGAATACTTCTCAACCAAACGTGACATGTTGACTAGTACACATGAAGACTTCTCAACCAAACGTGACATGTTGACTGGTATACATGAAGACTAGACAACCAAACGTGACATGTTGACTGGTATACATGAAGACTAGACAACCAAACGTGACATGATGACTGGTATAAATGAAGACTAGATGACAAAATGTGACATGTTGACTGGTATACATGAAGACTAGACACCAAACGTGACATGTTAAGTGGTATACATAAAGACTTCTCAACCAAACGTGACATGTTGACTGGTACACATGAAGACTTCTCAACCAAACGTGACATGTTGACTGGTATACATGAAGACTAGACAACCAAACGTGACATGTTGACTGGTATATATGAAGACTAGACAACCAAACGTGACATGTTGACTGGTATACATGAAGACTAGACAACCAAACGTGACACGTTGACTGGTATACATGAAGACTAGACAACCAAACGTGACATTGACTGGTATACATGAAGACTTCTCAACCAAACGTGACATGTTGACTGGTATACATAAAGACTTCTCAACCAAACGTGACATGTTGACTGGTATACATGAAGACTAGGCAACCAAAAGTTACATGTTGACTGGTACACATGAAGACTAGACAACCAAACGTGACACATTGACTGGTATACATGTAGACTAGGCAACGAAACGTGACGTGTTGACTGGTACACATAAAGACTAGGCAACGAAACGTGACTTGTTGACTGGTATGCATGAAGACTAGGCAACCAAAATTTACATGTTGACTGGTACACATGAGGACTAGACAACCAAACGTGACATGTTGACTGGTATACATGAAGACTAGACAACCAAACGTGACATGTTGACTGGTAAACATGAAGACTTCTCAACCAAACATGACACGTTGACTGGTATACATGAAGACTAGACAATCAAACGTGACACGTTGACTGGTATACACGAAGAATAGGCAGTCAAACGTGACATGTTGACTGGCACACATGAAGAGTAGGCAACGAAACGTGATATGTTGACTGGTATGCATGAAGACTAGGCAACCAAAAGTTACATGTTGACTGGTACACATGAAGACTAGACAACCAAACGTGACACGTTGACTGGTATACATGTAGACCAGGCAACGAAACGTGACATGTTGACTGGTACACATGAAGACTAGGCAACGAAACGTGACATGTTGACTGGTATGCATGAAGACTAGGCAACCAAAATTTACATGTTGACTGGTACACATGAGGACTAGACAACAAAACATGACATGTTGACTGGTATGCATGAAGACTAGGCAACCAAAAGTTACATGTTGACTGGTACACATGAAGACTAGACAACCAAACGTGACATGTTGACTGGTATGCATGAAGACTAGGCAACGAAACATGACATGTTGACTGGTATGCATGAAGACTAGGCAACCAAAAGTTACATGTTGACTGGTACACATGAAGACTAGGCAACGAAACGTGACATGTTGACTGGTATGCATGCAAAGTTGCCTTCCCACATGGTGTTGCTTGGGACAGACAGATTTAAAAGATAGTATGACTGCTCTACTTTATTGATAGCCAGACGACTGATGCCAGACTTCGTAGCCCAGTTGGAGTGTGATGTGACTAATTTATGATACCTCGTAGCCCAGCTGGAATGTGACGTGACTAATGTGTGGTACCTTGTAGCCCAGCTGAAGTGTAAGATGAGTGATGCCAGACTTCGTAGCCCAGCTGGAGTGTGATGTGACTAATGTGTGATACCTCATAGCCCAGCTGGAGTGTGACATGACTAATGTGTGATACCTCGTAGCCCAGTTGGAGTGTGATGTGACTGATGCCAGACCTCGTAGCCCAGCTGGAGTGTGAGATGACTGATGCCAGACCTCATAGCCCAGCTGGAGTGTGATATGACTAAGTTGTGATACCTCGTAGCCCAACTGGAGTGTGATGCGACTGATGTGAGATTCCTCTTAGACCAGCTGGAGTGTGAGATGAGTGATGCTAGACCTCGAAGCCCAGCTGGAGTGTGATGAGACTAATGTGTGATACCTCGTAGCCCAGTTGGAGTGTAACGTGACTGATATGCGATACCTCTTAGCCCAGCTGGAGTGTGATGTGACTAATGTGTGATACCACTTAGCCCAGCTGGAGTGTGATGTGACTGATGCCAGTCCTGGTAGCCCAGTCCGAGTGTGACGTGGCGGATGTGTGAGATCTGGTAGCCTAGCTGGAGTGTGACATGACTTATGCCAAACCTAGTAGCACAGCTGGAGTTTTACGTGACTGATGTGCGAAAGCGTTAGACCAGCTGTAGTGTAACGTGATTGATGTGCGGGCCTTGGTAGCCCAGCTGGAGTGAATACGGCAGATGTACAAGATCTTGTAGTCCAGTTGGGTAGAGTTTGTCTTAGAACTAAAGCCAGTGTCTCTGCGACTCTAAGAGAGAGAGAGACAGACAGACAGAGAGAGAGACAGACAGACAGACAGAGAGAGAGAGAGAGAGAGAGAGAGAGAGAGAGAGAGAGAGAGAGAGAGAGAGAGAGAGAGAGAGAGAGAGAGAGAGGGAGGAAGGGAGGGAGGGAGAGGTCAAAATATTTTGAGATATACTAATCATACAATTTTAAAAGCAGTCTGAAAGTAGTCTAGAATCCATTCTAGTTAAGGTTGTGGAGAGCAGAAAGAAAAATTATCAACAACATTATCAAATTGAATAATTGGTTGTTTCTAAGAAAGCATACCCCAAAATGCTTCATATATAATACAGGCATAAAAAATCGATTTGAATATCTAGTCACATAGTGACGCCTGCTGGAATATGTGACAGAGATAAAGAAGAAAAAAGTCCCAGTGCCAAGGACGAGAAGTCAACATTTTAGTCCAACTGTCTGGCGCAGGAGTTCAACCTCTTAACTCGGCATCAGCACACCGGATTTTTAAAAACACGCGTTCTGTTCCATTCGGCCATATATCTGATGACGGAAAGCCATGATCGCCGATGTCTGCTCCAGAGCAGGACCGTAGTAAAAGTATGTTGCTATTTTTAACAGCTCAAGACTCCCAAAACAGCTTTGTATCAGTGTTTGTCTCTACAGGCCGATGTTCAGTTTGCAAGTGACAATTCCCAATATGTTCAGTTGTCTGCTCTGCCAGTCCATGTTTGAGCAGAATGATGGGACCAGCTGAAATCTGTATAAAAGACAGTTCCGACTGTTATGTGCTGTTTGCTCTGAGAAAGATCATGTGGTTTACTCGACCAGAAAAGCAACTGTTGTCTCGTATGTTTCGTTAACAGACTTACACATGTTATCGAGATGCCAACAAGCTTGGGTTGACTGCTGCTTTCTTTCCGATTAATAAATTAATTCATATTGACGTCTGAAGGTGGGAGAAAAATTCAGACTTGATTTGGGTCTTCTTTTCATGAAAGGCAACTGATTTAACATTCAAGTAAATAAGAAAATTCATAAACAGGTGAGTCAAAACTATTTTGGAACAGGAAATCTGATCTGAGCACCTACGGACTATGATACCGCAACAAATAACTAAGTAACACAGACCTGATCAAAGTCTGGAGATTGTGAATGATGGTGATTCATGAACACTTACTGGCATGGCACATGATTGCTACTGTGCTCTGTACTAAATTAATGATATTCACTAGAAGGAAAAACAATTGAACATTTGACATTCGTTTTGCCATTAAAGAATACTGGCCAGCATATTCGCTATTTTATTGCCTACAACACCTGTATATAGTGGTAGGAACATAGAAACTTAAATTCTACATCTCTGTTGGGAATCAATCAATGCCCGTGGGCAAAACTGTCAACTTTCTTCATCATACACAATGGATCACTTAGTATGCAAGCATGGGTGTAGTTTGGCTAGGAAGGTTTCCATTGTGGTTATAGCAAAAGCATTGGTGGCTTCTGAAACATTTCTACCATATGACCATGCTGAACAGGCCCATGGCACCTTTGATGCTGAACAACCGGTTCGTCTATGTCTGGTATAACTACATTCACTTAACAGCCGATTCATCTGTCTGGTATAACTACATTCACTTAACAGCCGATTCGTCTGTGTCTGGTATAACTACATTCCCTAAACAACCGATTCATCTGTCTGGTATAACTACATCCTCATTGTCACAGTTGTCATTAATGAGGGCATAGATCTCTGAATTACGGCAACAGGATTCCACTCTGTGCATTGCTGGTCGAAATTCATAAGCACAGAAAAGATGTCTCTAAAGATTGGGACAACTGGTGTCCATTCTTGCTTGGTGAAGCGATCTCATGCCATGTGGATGATAGTATTTCTTGGCATAAACCAGCACATGGATAGTGTCCCTTGGCGTAAATCAGCACACAGATAGTGTCCCTTTTCATAAAACAGACGAAACAGGTGAATTCGGCTCATAAACACTACTTAAAGCGAGGATGTGTGTGAATTGAGGGCGACTTCTCATGGATACGGATAGCAGCTGGTTACTGACGTGGATGTCCAGTATTCAGGTGGGATAGAATTCTGATATTTTTTTTAAAAAAAATAAAAAGACCCCCAAAGCAGAAACCTGCTGTCGGTCTGTGATATGATAGGGTCATCACATTTTGTAGGCATGAATGCACGGAAGGACAGATGGATGTTGAATGCGGGTGTCGATTCTTCGACCACACTCATGACAATCAGCCCAACCCCTTATCAATTCTGCGCCAGCTGTGTTTTGATATATCATGCCATAATGATAAGTTTTCACTTGTCTAGACATCTCAACTTTGCTGTGTCAGTAGGTATGTTCAACACTCATTGTCATCTGACTGATTAAACTGTTAGATCATCACATCGCCCGCATTTTAGTCACTGCAATTATGTCTGTTTTGATTGAGGATGGGAGTTTGATCAGACATAGGCTCACAGGATAAGACAGACAGGTCCACAGGTGAAGGCCACATCAACAACACGAGTCTTCAGCACATAAAGCAACCACAACAACAATACAACATAAAGCAAACAGCAACCACTAGACAATAATACAACATAAAGCAAACAGCAACCACTAGACAATAATACAACAAAGCAAAGAGCACCACTAGACAATAATACAACATAAAGCAAAGAGCAACCACTAGACAACAATACAACATAAATCAAAAAGCAACCATCAGACAATATTACAACAACACTCCTCATTTAACAGCAATGTCACATTTACTTTTTTTTAAAACATGAATTAACACAAATATAAATCCTTTTTCAATAAGACATCAGTGATCAAACAAATATGAACTGACAGACTCTTATGTTGATTTCTAATTACTAAAAACTAATTACTCAGTCAAAGAATTATAACACACAATATAATCTTTGATTGTGGTGAAATCTTCCCACCACAACACTTGTCAACACCTCAAGTGTTACATGCCCCACTGTTTCATATTATAAGGGTATGATATGACCAGTATTAGAATACACACATTTAAACCACCTACTTTTGTCCACCAGAGACCACACCGAGTAATTCTTCCACATGTTATTTAGACCTTATGAAAAGTTTTTCCACCTGTTGTTAGATCTTATGAAAAGTTCTTCCACGTGTTATACCTTATGAAAATTTCTTCCACCTGTTGTTAGTTAGATCTTATGAAAAGGTTCTTCCACCTGTTGTTAGCCGGACCTTATGACAAGTTCTTCCACCTGGTAGTTAGACCTTATGAAAAGGTTCTTCCACCAGTTGTTAGTTAGTTAGTCGTGGTTCCAACTTCACGGCAACGGGTCATCCCCATTATGCTCCGTTCCTGTGCCAGTGAACATCACACAGAATGCTTCTCACTGCCATATGTGAAAATGTGGAGCAGACAGGAGTCTTGGCAAACCAACAGCCCGCACAGGTACACTGTGCATAATGCCGCCGTCAGAATGCCAACACAAAAGTCCACGGAAAATACAGTTCATTTTCGATGGAAGCGGCAGTCACTAAAAAACCAGCAGCCATATATTACTGATCATTACTGCATTCTGTGCACGATTCCCAACTCTCAGGAATCTATGCAGGAGCTCCTCTTAGAGGCTGCGAGGTGAGTTCTTAAACAGTTGACCCGTCCTCTGGTCTTCTCTCTCCCACCTGTTGTTAGTTAGACCTTATGAAATGTGAAGTCTTTTCTCTGTGGTTAAAAAGGGTACCTTTTTCACACTTTGAACTATATTGGTTTTATGGTGCATCCATCTATGTTGAACTAACTGGCACTCAATGGCTGATGTGGGTGAATATCTCCCCAACTGGCACTCAATGGCTGATGTGGGTGAATATCTCCCCAACTGGCACTCAATGGCTGATGTGGGTGAATATCTCCCCAACTGGCACTCAATGGCTGATGTGGGTGAATATCTCCCCAACTGGCACTCAATAGCTGATGTGGGTGAATATCTCCCCAACCGCCTTGACTTCCCAGCTAATTTCTTGACACCCATTTTAGGCTGGCTCAACCTGGGAGTCCAGTTCAATTACAAAAGTTTCACTTCATGGCGATTTGAACACACAGCCACCAGACCGACAGGCAACCATGCTAGCCACTGTACTACCAAATCCCTCTTTTTCTCTTACGACTGGGGTTCAAACCTCAATGGACATGACAAAATTAAAACTTGGCAAATAAAAATGCATATTCATGAAGCTTCTTGTGTCTGTAGAGATTGGAGAAGTGTACTGATTGTCTCCTTCAAGTGGGGGATACTTTCCTTGAGAGCTGCTGCCTGTAGCTGAGCCAATCCATCAGCAGCTAGTAATGCTGTCATTCCCTGGAACAACAGAAACATATTCATGTTTATCTAGCTTAATGTTTTCAGTTTACACAACGCAATATGAAGCATAAAAAAGTTAGTTGCATATCCTTTACAGGACGTTGTATTTTTTTTTTTTTTGCTGTTGTGATTTCTTGGCAAGTTTACGTTCAGTAGTTTGCCATTGCTTTCTGAATGACCGGCACCCATATCATTTTGTAAAAAAACCAACTAACGCGGTCAGTTGCTAAATCGCATGCAGCTGTGCTTCGGATGGGGGTTCACGAACTGCGTTCGTAACCCCTTTGCCATGCAACCAGCAATATGAAGCAAATTGAAGGAAATTCTTTACTTGTTGCTTCTCTATCCCATCTTAGCCATTCATTAAGGTTGTCTTCATACACAAGTTCTCTAATATATCTGTCTTTTCCTCTTGTTACATGATTCTTCCAATACTTCTATACAGCCATATATCAAAGTCCTTGCCATCCAGCTGCTATTTCATTGTGTCATATAATAATGAAGTATATATAAAACATATTATGACCAGCGTAAGTGTAGACATCTGTTTGATTTTCTTTACTGTCATGTTGGCCATCACTATTCTCTTCTTGACCACAAGTTCCCACTTACATATTTTATTAACATGTGTCCAAAACAGGAGAAAAGGGAGGAAAATAGTAAAGTAAGCAAAGTAAGCTGTTCACACCACGAGGCTATTGGGTATATGGTGCTAAGTTCATATTTTTAGGCCAGTTAGACTCAATGTGGTCAATATCACGGCAGCTGCCTTTACTTCTCAAGACATTTCCTGGCACCCATTGTTGGCGAGGATCGACCTGAGAGCCTGGTCCAGTTTTAAAAACTGCCTCCATTCAATTTAAAAACCATGTCCTCTGGGTCGACAGGCAAGAGTGCTAGCCTCTGATGCCAGCTGCGTTTACTTCCGAGAAAATTCCCTGGTACCCACTTTAAGGCTGGGCCAACCTGGTAGCCTAGGTCAATGAAAAACAATCCCTGTCTTGGATGTTAATTTGAACATGTGACCACCAGGCTGCCAGGCAAGCATGCTGGCCACTTCACTACCGCAGCTCCTAAATAATATAATAATATATATCTCCCGTGTCACATGGCTCTTGACCAGTGATGTGGTCAGTACCATGCAGTCAGTATCATGCAAACTTGCTAGTTTATTTGGCTAGACCAGCTCTGAAGCAATGTGATTAAACAAAGAAATCCCACCTGAAGAGGGATTTCAACCGGCAGACAAGTAAACTAGCAATATGTCACTGCAGCTCCATAGTGAAATGAACCAGCAATAATTCATTTGATAAGTGGTGTGTTAATAAAAATATATTTAAAAAACATAATTGAATAGAACATAAAATAACAACAAATGAAAAAAACTAAGGTGTAAATATCGCAGCTTTGCTATAAACACAATTACATCCAAAACAATAAAAATCAAAATGAATGCAAAATAAGAAACACTGCAATATGGTGACATCACAAAGAAGAAAAACTGCAATATGGTGACATCACAAACCAGTTCGGTTCCAGTAACAAGGTACACTAGAATGTCCAGTGCTGCTTCTAGAACCTTCAGCCTTGGGTTAGCAAGCAACGGAACCAGTAAGCTCACTGCCTTATGTTCAACAAGGAACCGACACATCCATGTGGACACTTTTGAAGAGGCATCCAACAGGTACAGCGCCTACAGACAGTAACAATAAATTCATTCAAAATACTTTTCAACCTGGAATCATCATCATCATCATATGCCATGTTGGTAAGTGTGAATGACGATAGCTTGTCATCTCACACGATCAGCAGTCTTGAATCAGGTCTGTGTTATTCCACAATTATGCCATGTTGGTAAGTGTGAATGATGATAGCTTGCCATCTCACACGATCAGCAGTCTTGAATCAGGTCTGTGTTATTCCACCAATTATGCCATGGTGGTAAGTGTGAATGATGATAGCTTAGCCATCTCACACGATCAGCAGTCTTGTATCAGGTCTGTGTTATTCCACAATTATGCCATGTTGGTAAGTGTGAATGATGATAGCTTGCCATCTCACACGATCAGCAGTCTTGAATCAGGTCTGTGTTATTCCACAATTATGCCATGTTGGTAAGTGTGAATGATGATAGCTTGCCATCTCACACGATCAGCAGTCTTGTATCAGGTCTGTGTTATTCCACAATTATGCCATGTTGGTAAGTGTGAATGATGATAGCTTGCCATCTCACACGATCAGCCGTCTTGTATCAGGTCTGTGTTATTCCACAATTATGCCAGGTAGCCAGGCCATACCGCTATTTATTTTATTGCCTTTGTTACTCTTTTTCTATTAATTTTGCCAGCTGTCACAAAGTTTTCAAGTTTATTAGTTATCTACACTATCATACTGTTCTAGTCATCTGTAAAGACGAGTACCTGCCATTCTTTCCTTCTTGGAAGTAACCAAACTTGGTCAGTGACATCTGCCATACCCTCTATAAAGAGATCCTCTTCTTACTGTCACAAATTTGAATCTTCTTCTTCTTCTTCTTCTTCGTTCATGTGGAGTTTTTTTTCGGATGTGATTGCGTTGTGCCTGTTTACAGCAGAGCTGCGTTCTTGCGCCGTTAGGCCGACACATCCGACTTCTGTGGGCATTTGTTGACCGGGTTAACCTTCCCGGATTTGAATCTATAACTAACAATTATCAATCAGCTGCTTGACTTTTGTGGACAACTCAACAACACTGTTGTTAGTAATTCTGATCAACATGTGTCATCATCTTCCAAATGAATGAAGCTAAATGACTGTCATCATAAGTGTGTGAATCTCTGCAATGACATCCCTGTTGTAATGGGAGAGAGGGAGGACTGGGTAAGACAAAACAAAGAAAGAGGCAACCCCTAGAGCAGTGGTTCTCAACCGTTTTTGGCCCATGCACTCCACTATATGTTCAAAATGTCATCCCCACCCTCCCCCCATCTTGTATTTCCTCCATATATATCCCCCCTACACAGTATACGTAAAAATGGAAGCTAAGTTTAATCACACATAATATAAGAAGTCTAGACATCTATATAAAATGTCATTTGTGGGTCTACTTGAGTTATAAAACAAATTTCAGAAGGGTGAGAAGTACATAACTGTAAAGAATGGAGGGAAAAACAATATCAAGTAAACGGTTCTTGTATTAACGCGATCTAGAAATGATCTTAATTTCCCCCCTCCCCCTACCTGGAAACCCTAAATCCCCCGGCAATTCCACCAGTTGATTGAGAATCACTGCCCTAGAGATCAGTGTCACAACATCGCTTCTTGAAAGAAAGTGTACTTGTTAATCCTAATCCTGCAACTTAAACCAGGATGCAAGAACATCAAGTCAAACGGGGTCAAGCTTAGACTAGAGCACCATGTGAGAAGCCAAAGATGGATAGTCAACAAACACAGAACTAGTCAAACGGGGTCAAGCTTAGACTAGAGCACCATGTGAGAAGCCAAAGATGAATAGTCAACCAACACAGAACTAGTCAAACGGGGTCAAGCTTAGACTAGAGCACCATGTGAGAAGCCAAAGATGGATAGTCAACCAACACAGAACTGGTCAAACGGGGTCAAGCTTAGACTAGAGCACCATGTGAGAAGCCAAAGATGGATAGTCAACCAACACAGAACTAGTCAAATGGGGTCAAGCTTAGACTAGAGCACCATGTGAGAAGCCAAAGATGGATAGTCAACCAACACAGAACTAGTCAAACAGGGTCAAGCTTAGACTAGAGCACCATATGAGAAGCCAAAGATGAATAGTCAACCAACACAAAACTAGTCATACAGGGTCAAGCTTAGACTAGAGCACCATGTGAGAAGCCAAAGATGAATAGTCAACCAACACAGAACTAGTCAAACGGGGTCAAGCTTAGACTAGAGCACCATATGAGAAGCCAAAGATGAATAGTCGACCAACACAGAACTGGTGTCGTCAGTTACTATACGCTGAGGGAGATACTGAGGAGGGGAGCTGGACACTTATGGACTAATAGTTTGTCATACAAAGAGGATGATCTGCTCGACTAACTAGCTTACTAATCCCAATGTTTCTGAGTTATCTGCTATTGAGAGATCGATGGAGACTGTTGGTAGTTGGTTGTGAATCCTCGGAAAGCCTGAGCTTTGACTCTCAAGTCCCATGCACTGGTATCTAGGTTGTGTGAGCCCTGAAGAGGGGTTGATCTGATGGAGTGAGGTCTGTGTAGAGACTTTCCCCTCAACCCGATAATAAAGAACAAATTCCACATGGGCTATTACAGAACTCCACTTCCCCTCTAATAACTTCACATCTTCACATCTGTGGAATGGCATGATAAGATGTCAGCAGGTCATAATTCAGCACAGCACATACAGGCTGATAGAGATTAAGCCGAGACTGATCATGTATTCACAGGCTTTAGTTTTTTCATTGTCATCAGTCTCCAAACTAATGCCCAGAAGGCATAGATTTTATATAACGAGGCAGGCTGCAAGGGGGAGACTGCATGGTATGTGGTCTGATCTTGCTTCTTTTTGTCCTGAGTTTAGCTCTGTTCTGACGTTAGCTCTACTTGTCCTGATGTCAGCTGTGTGTGTCCTGATGTCATATCTGTTTGTCCTGACAGTTGTATTGTGTTTGTTTACTCCCTCTGACCAAGATTCCAGCATAAATTCTGTCTGACAGGTTTACCTTGTATCTCTGATCCCCACCCTCTCCCGACAGGGCTGAAGCAATATGCTTAAATGTTTGTTCTTGGTTTGCTTTGTACAAGATAACCTTGATTGCACCCTCAGATAACTACATGAGTACTTAGTCTTTTCCTCACAGATCACACAGTGAGAATCTCAACGCAGTGCATGAACTACACGATACAGCAAGAATCCAAAATGTGTGGACGCTGGATACACACATGCTATAAATATTCTTTGTGTGGATAGTTTTTCTAGCTTGGAAGTGACTTCATAGAACAACAAAGAATTATATGGTTTGGACATTTAGATATAATGAAAAATATCTTTTATGTTTTCATTCTAATGTTCTTTGTAAGTTGGTGAAATGCCTGGAGATGCCCAAAAGAAGCTAGAGTCTGCTAGAAGCAGTAAAAGAGACTGAAAAAAAATCAAATATGACATTAGCACTTGCAACAAGACAGGCAAACAACAGAAAATTACAGCTCCCTCCTCTCTGTGATGCTTCATGGCAAAAGTGGTTGATCAAAAGAAGAAGAGAATGCTTAATTGACCTTCTTTTTTCTATTTCTAACTGCTATGGGCTTTTAAACAAATAGCATGGAGTCAAGGTCCACTTATCAGTTGAAAGATCAAGAGAATATGAAATTTCTTGGATACCTAAGTGTTGGCAGGACTGCGTGCAGAAGACTCATTGTTGATGTGGTCTAAACCTGTGGGTCTATCTTTCAAAACAGTTCCAAGCTTGATGTTATTGTCAGTATGGAAGTGTAAATAAATGTATATAAAAGTTGATATGTAAAGTATATTAATTTAATAATACAGATAAGACATATAAATGACAGTTACTGATTATATCACAGTATCAGTCTTGTATGTAAATGAATGAATAGGGCATCTAGTTTCTTGTTTTTATCCATGAAGGCTAGACATTCAATCCACAACTCCTGGATCAAGAAGAGATATACTACCCACAGGTTCATTATACTATCATATATTCCACACTGTGAAACTGGTCTTTTCAAGTTGAAGACTGCCCCCCACACCCCATCTCTCAATCGTAATACCAGCAATCATTATACCAGAATATCGTCACGGAGGTCATCACGGAGGTCAGCACGGCTGAATGGATAAGCGGGCTTGCTCTTAAACTTCCAGTGTGCTGTTGACAAACTAGCAGGTTCCACCCCTACACCAGTCAGGTGGACTAAAATGATGTCTCATCCTTGACTTGGGGATATAAATTACAAGTACTCCAGAAGTCAGAGTGGGTTAGCCTGATGGCGAGGAACATGGTAATAGTAATTAACTGCACTAACCCTCACACGCACGTAAATTAATTAGTTCAATGTGGACATCACTCGAGTTCAAAGCATGCTAATGATTAAAAAAAAAAACAACAACTAAATAAACGTCATTTAGCAGGTCCTTTGCAGAACACATCACAACTTAACAAGATTTCCGATCCTTTGGCAGTCCTCCCTCACACATGTTCATACCCAAGTTGTCTGCAGTGTCCTGTGTTCACCATTTTGCTGTTTGACCCCAGTCTCTTCTTACAGGAACCATGCCATCCATCTCTGTTCTCCCCAAGCTTCTGACATTTAAAAAGGCCGAAGATTTCAGTTTCCAAGACCTGATGTTGATTATGAACTAGTTTTCTTCAATATCCAGATTTTGTAGAATGCTAGTATTCTATGAATGTTTCTGTAACATGTAAATTCAAAATCCCCCACATATCCTTTTCAGTGACTGCAAAATGGTCCATGACTCAAATTCATGTGTATATTCTCAATAATTTTATTGTAATTTATTTACTGGTGTTGTGCAACAAGCTCTTAATATTGTTTCACCTCTGCATTGCCACATTTTATATTTGTGATAAATGTGTTTTAATAACTGGGAAACCAAAAATATCAAGACAGATACTCACATTTAATGCCAGGCTCTCGTCAGTGGATTGTCACAGTTGGAAGGTGACGCTGAGAAGTTGAGGCTGACACATGACTAACACACGACAGCTCGGGTCAGCTGGGAAGCCAAGAGAATTACATTAGCTTCATTAAAATAAATAGATGAAAGCAATGGTGACCGTTTAATTATTATCACAAACTTCACTATCACCATTCTCCAAATGATCTTATCACCATTAAATATCGTCAATAATTGCCATAGATTTGGCATCTGTACGGGGCCTTGCGTTGGCATGGGGGGGGTCAGAACTGGCTTTAAGTTGGGCTGAAATGTTGACTTCTCGTTGAGAAAACAATGGCAAACTTCATTTCATTCATCACGTGCCATGCCACTAAGCGTGGGCGGTCATGATTCGCCATCTCACTCGATCACCAGAGTCCTGGATCAGCTCAGTGTTCTTAGCTCGACCATACCCCGTGGACATTATGAGAAGAAATAACCTAGAGAACGTGGTGGCATCTGGCAAAATTTAGGGAAAAAGAACAAGGGGAAGGCAGAGAAGTAAATATCTGGATGTCTTGGCCAGCGTGACGGTCGAGACAAGAACACAAAGCTAATCATGTGAAATGACGAAACATGACCGTCCATGCTTACCAGCATGGCACAAAATGATGATGATACATCACTTCCAGGAGATGCAGGTGGGAGTTTCCCCTTGATCAAGCCCAGGTCAGGATGCTATTTCTACTATTCAGCACTTTGGGACCCAGTGGTAGTGCAGTAGCTAGCATGCATGCTTGCAGCAAAGTGATCACATGTTCGAATTCGCATTAAAGCGGGGATATTTCTTTAACGACTTTGATTCCCAAGTCGATCTAGTCTAAAATAGGTACCAGGAAATGTGGGAAACAAAGGCAGCAGGTGTGAGGCTAACCACATTACCCCTCAGATCTACAAAATATGGTCATATAAAGGCAGCAGGTGTGAGGCTAACCACATTACCCCTCAGATCTACAAAATATGGTCATATAAAGGCAGCAGGTGTGAGGCTAACCATATTACCCCTCAGATCTACAAAATATGGTCATATAAAGGCAGCAGGTGTGAGGCTAACCATATTACCCCTCAGATCTACAAAATATGGTCATATAAAGGCAGCAGGTGTGAGGCTAACCACATGACCCCTCAGATCTACAAAATATGGTCATATAAAGGCAGCAGGTGTGAGGCTAACCACATGACCCCTCAGATCTACAAAATATGGTCATATAAAGGCAGCAGGTGTGAGGCTAACCACATTACCCCTCAGATCTACAAAATATGGTCATATAAAGGCAGCAGGTGTGAGGCTAACCACATTACCCCTCAGATCTACAAAATATGGTCATATAAAGGCAGCAGGTGTGAGGCTAACCATATTACCCCTCAGATCTACAAAATATGGTCATATAAAGGCAGCAGGTGTGAGGCTAACCACATTACCCCTCAGATCTACAAAATATGGTCATATAAAGGCAGTCACACAGCAGATACTGCCACTGGAGTGTGAAGTGTTAGGCCTTCACATATTCTAGGCCATGACTGAGGATGGGTAGCCAACTCCCTCATCACCTTTTCATGCCAGAAAATGACATTGTACCCATTTCTTATGACACTGGGTCGACTCCATCACTGTAATGGTCAGAAAAAATCCTCCTGGTTATGCTGGAGATTAGACCTTAACCACTGTCTTGACAGCAATCATATTAACCGCTATACCACTGCTGCTCTCCAGTGAAGGACCAAAACATAAGGCCAGAACCATATACCCAATGTGCCTCAAGGTGTTGAAGAAGGCCGTTTTTATGTTAGTTAGTCTTTCCTCTTGAGCCTAAGGCGGCGCATAGGGCAGAAGTCCTGTCTCTCCATGCTTGGCGGTTCGCTGCTACCTGTTGTAGATCTTGGATATTTACTTGGCCATTGAATGAGCCTTCTCTAATGATGGTTCTACGCAGGGTCTCTCTTGGTCTTCCCCGTTTTCTTTTCCCTACTGGTGACCATATGAGGGCTTGGTAGGGGAGTCTTGACATTGTCCATTCTGAGTACATGGCCGATGTAGTTCCAACGGCGTCTTCTTATGAAATTGGATACTGTATCTTGCTTAGTCTCTTGTCTTATTTGCGAATTGGTTCTGAAGTCTGTCCAGTGGATGTTTAGAAGTCTTCTAAGACATTTGTTCTCAAAATTGTCTAATTTTTTATCTAAAGCTACCGTTGATTTCCAACTTTCACATCCATACGTTAACACTGGAATCACACAAGAGTTGAAGATTTTAAGTTTTGTGTGTTTGCTGAGTGTCTTTGACTTCCAGATGTTTGACAGTTTATTGAAGGCACTAGATGCCAGTGCGATTCTAGATGATATTTCTGGTGTTGAGTCCCCTGTAGATGTCATTTTGCTTCCTAGGTATGTAAAGCTGTTGACTTTTTCAAGAACGTAGCTGTTCAATTTGGTGTCATCTGAACTGTTGGTAAGATCAATAGTCTTTGTTTTTGTGGTGTTAATTTGGAGCTCAATTTGCCCTGAAACATTTTGGAGGTGGTTTATTTTCTCTTGGGCATCCGGGTGTGTTGAACTCAAAAGCACTATGTCGTCGGCAAAGTCCAGGTCTTCTAGAGTTTTGTCAACCCAATGGATACCCATATTTGTGTTGTTTGTGCATTTGCGCATGACCCAATCGATAGCTATTCCAAAAAGCATCGGTGATAAGACACAACCCTGTTTCACTCCTGTTTCGACTGAGAACCAGTCAGAGTTGCCTGTTTCTGTTCTTACGCAGCAACGTGTTTCTTTGTAGAAAGATTTTATGACGTTGGTATATTTGGTAGGAAAACCATAGATGTTAAGTAGATTCCAAAGTGAAGGACGGTGGATACTGTCGAAGGCTTTTTGAAAGTCGACAAAACTTACTTTAAACCTGACGAACCTACCCATAAAATTGACCCAAATCCACAAGGCTTCTTTCTGTATGAAGTCAGTATTACTTTAAACCTGACACCACCTACCCATAAAACTGACCAAAATCCACAAGGCTTCTTTCTGTATGAAGTCAGTATTACTTGTGAGGCATGAGAAGATTGTGGGTAGGAAGTCAGTGTTGTCACAAGCTGTTAGAGCCATGTCTGGACTGAGTCCTATCATTACCTGAATATAACAAAAATACAACCTGAGTTTGCCCTGAAATTATTTTAACAAAGACAGACAGCCATCTGAACAAGCACAATGCAAAAAACTATAGGTTTATTTCTTATTGTTATTTATAAAACACCAACAAAACAAGAACAATGTGATAAATTATGATTATTGGTTATTATTAAAAATCACACACTAACAAGGAAATGAAGAGAAATAGTCACTTTAATACACAGGGAGGTAATCAACAGAACAAGAACAACGATGTGAACTTTAAAAATAAAAAAAAGACAGTATCATAAGAACAGGGAAAATAGTCACTTACCTCGGGGAGAAAATAATAAAGACAAGAACAATGAGACAAACATTTTAAGTTATTTTAACAAAGGGTGAGAATCATAAGAACAAGAACAATGGTCACTTAACACAGGGAGAAAGCTATAAAAACAAGAACAATAAGATGAACTTTACAAAGGGTGAGAATCATAAGAACAAGAATAATGGTCACTCACACAGGGAGAAAATAAAAACATGTAAATGAGACAAACTTTAAAGAGTTATTTTCGACAAATGGATAGAATCAAAACAAGAATTAATAGATGACCCCTATTTAAGTTATTTTAACATATTGTGCTGTAACCAGGTCAGGATTCAGCACAGCACATACAGATTGGCTGACCATGCCTAGGGTGGTCATGTTTCCCCCCACAGGTTTTGAGGGATTTCATTGTCAACAGACTCCAACCCAATGCCCACAGGAAAACGTGTTAAACACAACAAATGTGGGCAGACTGCATGCTACCATGGTTGCTGGTGCACCTCTTGGTCACGTACGTTGACTTCATGAGCTACCATGGTTGCTGGTGCACCTCTTGGTCACGTACGTTGGCTTCATGAGCTACCATGGTTGCTGGTGCACCTCTTGGTCACGTATGTTGACTTCATGAGCTACCATGGTTGCTGGTGCACCTCTTGGTCACGTACGTTGGCTTCATGAGCTACCATGGTTGCTGGTGCACCTCTTGGTCACGTACGTTGGCTTCATGAGCTACCATGGTTGCTGGTGCACCTCTTGGTCACGTATGTTGACTTCATGAGCTACCATGGGTTGCTGGTGCACCTCTTGGTCACGTACGTTGGCTTCATGAGCTACCATGGTTGCTGGTGCACCTCTTGGTCACGTACGTTGACTTCATGAGCTACCATGGTTGCTGGTGCACCTCTTGGTTACGTACGTTGGCTTCATGAACTACCATGGTTGCTGGTGCACCTCTTGGTTACGTACGTTGGCTTCATGAGCTACCATGGTTGCTGGTGCACCTCTTGGTCATGTACGTTGGCTTCATGAGCTACCATGGTTGCTGGTGCACCTCTTGGTCACGTACGTTGGCTTCATGAGCTACCATGGTTGCTGGTGCACCTCTTGGTCATGTACGTTGGCTTCATGAGCTACCATGGTTGCTGGTGCACCTCTTGGTCACGTATGTTGACTTCATGAGCTACCATGGTTGCTGGTGCACCTCTTGGTCACGTACGTTGGCTTCATGAGCTACCATGGTTGCTGGTGCACCTCTTGGTCACGTACGTTGGCTTCATGAGCTACCATGGTTGCTGGTGCACCTCTTGGTCACGTATGTTGGCTTCATTAGCTACCATGGTTGCTGGTGCACCTCTTAGTCACGTATGTTGGCTTCATGAGCTACCATGGTTGCTGGTGCACCCTCTTGGTCACGTACGTTGGCTTCATTAGCTACCATGGTTGCTGGTGCACCTCTTGGTCACGTACGTTGGCTTCATGAGCTACCATGGTTGCTGGTGCAACCTCTTGGTCACGTATGTTGACTTCATGAGCTACCATGGTTGCTGGTGCACCTCTTGGTCACGTACGTTGGCTTCATGAGCTACCATGGTTGCTGGTGCACCTCTTGGTCACGTACGTTGGCTTCATGAGCTACCATGGTTGCTGGTGCACCTCTTGGTCACGTATGTTGACTTCATGAGCTACCATGGTTGCTGGTGCACCTCTTGGTCACGTATGTTGGCTTCATTAGCTACCATGGTTGCTGGTGCACCTCTTAGTCACGTATGTTGGCTTCATGAGCTACCATGGTTGCTGGTGCACCTCTTGGTCACGTACGTTGGCTTCATTAGCTACCATGGTTGCTGGTGCACCTCTTGGTCACGTACGTTGGCTTCATGAGCTACCATGGTTGCTGGTGCACCTCTTGGTCACGTATGTTGACTTCATGAGCTACCATGGTTGCTGGTGCACCTCTTGGTCACGTATGTTGGCTTCATGAGCTACCATGGTTGCTGGTGCACCTCTTGGTCTCGTACGTTGGCTTCATGAGCTACCATGGTTGCTGGTGCACCTCTTGGTCACGTATGTTGACTTCATGAGCTACCATGGTTGCTGGTGCACCTCTTGGTCACGTATGTTGGCTTCATTAGCTACCATGGTTGCTGGTGCACCTCTTGGTCACGTACGTTGGCTTCATTAGCTACCATGGTTGCTGGTGCACCTCTTGGTCACGTACGTTGGCTTCATGAGCTACCATGGTTGCTGGTGCACCTCTTGGTCACGTACGTTGGCTTCATGAGCTACCATGGTTACTGGTGCACCTCTTGGTCACGTATGTTGACTTCATGAGCTACCATGGTTGCTGGTGCACCTCTTGGTCACGTATGTTGGCTTCATGAGCTACCATGGTTGCTGGTGCACCTCTTGGTCACGTACGTTGGCTTCATGAGCTACCATGGTTGCTGGTGCACCTCTTGGTCACGTACGTTGGCTTCATGAGCTACCATGGTTGCTGGTGCACCTCTTGGTCACGTACGTTGGCTTCATGAGCTACCATGGTTGCTGGTGCACCTCTTGGTCACGTACGTTGGCTTCATGAGCTACCATGGTTGCTGGTGCACCTCTTGGTCACGTACATTGGCTTCATGAGCTACCATGGTTGCTGGTGCACCTCTTGGTCACGTACGTTGGCTTCATGAGCTATTACCTCCTATGGGCAACAATCCCTTTCAAATTAATTTCCAAAATGTGACCGATTTGGTCACAGGATTATTAATGTTGAGGCTGGGATGTGATTCTCTTCTGAGGATTAACGGGGTAGGGGTAATGAAAAAATGACATGATATTAGCTTCAGCACCTGCTCTTGTTTAAAGACAGTGTGCTCATGTCACCTCGCTCACCAACTTTGGGAGAGTTCATTTTAAGCTTACCTATTGTCCCATCTGGTCTCCCACTTGGGTTAGTACCAACCCTTTGTGAAGATTACTGGATAAAATCAGATCTGTCACAGGTAAGTGAGCTTGGCCTGATCAGGGAAGACTAAGAAACAATGTGAGTCTTGTTTGAAAATCCCTGTCCCATTAGGACCTCAGGACATTTAGGTCAATAACTATGCTAACCTTATCACGTTGAGCACTGTCCTCCAACTGGATCACCTGAGACAGTTTTATTGTAATAGAATTGATAATGTGGTAGAACTGATCCCGATGCTCTACAAATGTCTCTTTCCTATAAGAACATAAAGTAAAGAACAGGACAATTTGAGATGCATTTACTTCCTTGCAGTTCACTTTAGCTTAGAAATCAAGAATGAGATAGGCAAAGCAAATATCATCCACATATGGGTTAAAACCCTGGTGCAACAAAGTCGATCTTATGTCTGTAAACCCTCTGTAAATATCATCATCATGTGCCCTGCTGCTGGACATAGGTGTTCATACATCACAGATGTCGGTCGCTGGTTCTCTGGATCAATTCCACTGATGATATTCATACTCCTCCATGCCATCGTCCCAACTCATCCAGCATCATTTGTCAAAGTTTTCCAATGTCTCTCTTCTCATTACATGACCAAAGCATGTTTGTCTCCTTCTTATATTTATATACAATGTTCTACTTTCATTATCCATTCCAAGGCAATTGTTGTTAGTGACTCTGGCAGTCAAAGGTATTTGCCAAATTTGTCTTAGAAACTACATGTATATTTTCCTCCAAGCTCTTTCTAATTTGTTTGAGCACATTCCATGATTCACTGCCATGCAGTAGTGAAGATTCAAAATAACATTTCAGCACTCTTTTTCTAAGTGTAGTATAACAATGTGTAATATAAGTGTCATTACATCAATGTGTGATTGCGCAAGTGCCATACCAATGTGTGATTATATTAGTGTCATTATACCATTGTGAGATCATACACATATACCAAGGTGTGAGTATATAAGTGTCATTTTACCAATGTGTGATTATATGCATGTCATACCAATGTGTGATCATACACATATACCAATGTGTGAGTATATAAGTGTCATTTTACCAATGTGTGATTATATGCATGTCATTATACCATTGTGTGATCATACACATATACCAATGTGTGAGTATATAAGTGTCATTTTATCAATGTGTGATTATATGCATGTCATTATACCAATGTGTGATTATATGCATGTCATTATATGAATGTGTAATCAAATGCATGTCATACCATTGTGTGATTATATAAGTGTCATTATACCATTGTGTGATCATACACATATACCAAGGTGTGAGTATATAAGTGTCATTTTACCAATGTGTGATTATATGCATGTCATTATACCAATGTGTAATCAAATGCATGTCATACCAATGTGTGATTATATGAATATCATTATACCAATGTGTGATTATATGCATGTCATTATCCAGTGCCGCCCACCGGGCGCTGGAGCGCAAATTATTCCTCCCCACAACACTTAACGGCAGAAGTGGAAGAAGATGATGATGATGATTATACCAATGTGTGATCATATGAATGTCATACCAATGTATGGCTGTATGCATGCAAAATTCAAACAACTGGATATTATTTTGTGATTTTTTAGCGCAGTAACCCAGTTTTTAGTTGATTTTTTATTTTTAAAATGGCCAGCTTTGAACCCGAAGACATGCTAGCATTGACTAGCTCTGATAGTAGCGATTTTCACACTTCAGGACTGTCAGATAATGATTGCAGTGATACTGAAAGTGCCGATGAAGATTCCGACCTCGTGCTGTACTGTTATCTGGATGAGAGGAGGACTGTGAAGTATTGGAAGAAATTAACTTTCAATATTCTCTCAAGAATGATGCTGAATGCGTACATTTTGTACAAAGCTCATTTGACTGTAAATGTGATGGCTAGATACAAATTCACCACACTAGCAACTGAAGCACTTTGCGAGGAATATCGTACCTCACAGGTAATCGATGAAGTCCCTGAAGTTAAAGGGGTAAGTTCCATTCCAGATGGAAAAGATAAAGACTTGTCTGTGTAGTGACCGAAAAATGGAAACCAACGCAAGGCGGTCTGCTTCAAAATTGCCTGCTGATGTGTTCCAAACGCAGTATGATGGATTATGATTTGCATTCGCAACCCTTTCACCATGGAGCCGGATAAAGGTTTAATTTCAAACAGACAAATTATTGATTCTTGGATAAACCTAAGGTTGTTCTCTCTCTCTCTCTCTCTCTCTCTCTCTCTCTCTCTCTCTCTCTCTCTCTCTCTCTCTCTCTCTCTCTCTCTCTCTCTCTCTCTCTCTCATAAAATGTAAGTTGTGGATGCTGATTGATTCAGTAACACATTGATTGTGCATATGTTGGATCCGTCCACTCATACAACACTTCTTGTTGGAACCACACTTGAATCCAAACTCAGATATGTTGTTTCCTTCTGTTATTGTTTGTCATTAGCCAGCAGTTCTTCAAACTATATCTCCCTTGTCCATCATGAGTGGTGCTCCAACAACTGGTGATCTTGAAGCCAACAATCCACTCATCTCACACTCCAGCATAACCTGGTCAGTACTTCCATGTAAGTCTTTGTAAGAAAGAAGTGTTTATACTCAGAACCCACTCATGCCACATTTGATGATTATGAACTCTTTGAATACGGACAGAACAGTACAATGATTGAACTGGTGCCTCATATACCTACCATCTACCTCAAAGCCACTATGGTCACAGCCACCTCTGTTTTCATACTGGAGATTGTAGGCCTATCAAGTATCCACCATCCACCTCAAAGCCACTATGATCACAGCCACCTATTTTTATTCTGGAGATTGTAGACCTATCGAGTACCCACTATCCACCTCAAAGCTACTGATCACAGCCACCTCTATTTTCATATTGAAGATTGTAGACCTCTAGGCTCCATTCTGCTCAGCAATGACTTTACCTTTGAGTCCAACTGAGAATTCCCTAGCAAATTTTGTCCAAGATGAAATAATCATCAGTATATGCTATTACATCATTTCTGTCTGCATTTTCAGTTAATTGTTAGACCACCAATCCTGTCAACCAACTACACCACTCTCTGCCCAATGTAATTATGACTTGATGGAATAGCCTTTTGTGCCTGCCATTGTAAATACATTTTTCTGAGTTAACACATCCGGTGTACTGAAGCTAATTAGGTAGTTGTAGATGCAATAACTAGATGAAATAACATATTTAAGTACGCATGAAAGGACAAATCCAATGTGTTTACAACCAGTGTGTTACGATAGCTGCTGAGTGTTGAAGTGGTGCATCTATGCGTTTGCCCAGTAAGCTTTGATATTGATTATTAGATCAATCAATCATTCAATCTTTGGATTAAACATTATTACTGAGGATCAACATGGCCAAATAGTTAAGATTAAGCTTAAACTTCCAGTGTACTGAAGTTAATCAGGTTCAACCCCTACACAAGTCAGTTGGGACTTCTCGCTTGACTTGGGGATGTAAATTACAAGTACCTTAGAAGTCGGAATGGATTCACCTGATGGCGAGGGACTTTGGTAATAGTGAAAGCTAATCCACATGCAAAAATCAGTCTAGTGCACTTTCCAGTAGTAGCAAATTAATAGCATGTGTATGGACTACACTTGAGTTCAAACGCGAGCGAAAACTAAAAACAAAAACAAAAACTTGCTAAGATTGCTGTTACAAGATGAATTTACTATAAATGATGGATCTTTTGCAGGGGTTCGTCTAATGTCAGCAAGTAAAACCTGCCTCAGCTGTCTGGATCATATCAATAAAACATTTAGTATGCAAGCAAGGGTGTAGTTTTGAGATTCAAACCAACACAGTGCCACAATCTTGCTGCTTATTGTCATAATAAATGCACTACTGGTCTGCTCAATGATTCTGCCCGTGAGAATTGAAGTTTGAACCCGAAAAGGACTGGCATCTGTCAGAGTGAGGTTGTTTTTGTAGAGAACACCTTCATGAATCAAAACTAAAGTACCAACTAAACAATGTGTTGCATTGCTTCTTATTCCTCTCTCCAAACTCGTAAACCAATGTGGTATGCAATAAATCTCCAACATTCTCTGCCTCTCCCTCCTGTACACACGAACAGACTGCTGTTCACTGATCTCTTGATGTTATCTTACCACTTGTATTTCTGTCAACCTCTTGCTCACCTGCCTTCAATTCTTCCCTTCATCTTTCCATTCACAGTTTTTACCAGTGCAATAAATACAAAACAATACAGATCTTCCTTGTCACAGTTATTACTGAGATTCTTGATCCCTGCCATGAGATGTCACTCTGTATCTCTTGTCATATTGTATATGGACAGAACAAGTAAAGGATCCTTTAACATGTCTGAAGGTGTAGGTCAGCATGGCCCAATGGATAAGAACGCATGTTCTTAAACATTTGGTGTGCTGATTCTGGGGTCAGGGATTAACCCCTACACCAGACAGTTGGACTAAAATGTTGAGCTATCGTCCTTGACATGGGACGTAAATTACAAGTACCTCTGAAGTCAGAGTGATTTTGCCTGATGGGAAAGCTAATCCACACATAAAATTCAGTCCAGCACCATTAGAAGTGTGAATGGACTACGCTTGAGTTCAACAAAGCGAGTGAGCACCCAAAAAAAAGTTTGAAGGTACAGTGGACATGTGTTGCTAGACCCATGCCCATATGTTTATACAAGGTGCAGTGGAGATGTGTTACTAGACCCATGCCCATATGTTTATACAAGGTGCAGTGGAGATGTGTTGCTAGACCCATGCCCATATGTTTATACAAGGTGCAGTGGTGATGTGTTGCTAGACCCATGCCCATATGTTTATACAAGGTGCAGTGGACATGTGTTGCTAGACCCATGCCCATATGTTTATACAAGGTGCAGTGGTGATGTGTTGCTAGACCCATGCCCATATGTTTATACAAGGTGCAGTGGAGATTTGTTGCTAGACCCATGCCCATATGTTTATACAAGGTGCAGTGGACATGTGTTGCTAGACCCATGCCCATATGTTTATACAAGGTGCAGTGGTGATGTGTTGCTAGAACCATGCCCATATGAATATGTTTATACAAGGTGCAGGGACATGTGTTGCTAGACCCATGCCCATATGTTTATACAAGTTCGCACTCTGGGGGCGATGTTGTCTGTATCAAGCCAGTCAACTTTACTTCCCAAGATATTTTTGGTACGAACTGTTAGCTCTCAACTTGGGAGAGATGGCGCGGATAGGAACCTATGACAAATCGGCCGGCAGGTAAGAATCTGCAACTACGCTTCCCTGACTCCCATGGACAGAAATTATGTCCTTAATTAATGGATGGCGCTATGACCATTTTGTTTTGTATCTTGGACCGACATCTTCTGGCATTATATTTGAATTTCATATCTCAGATAATAAAATTGAATTTTCAGCGACGAAACTAAAACTTTTCACTTCTAAATGTTGACAGAAAATATATGTCATGTTTTAATCAGACACATAGTTATAACAAGAACAAAACAAATTACTTTTAACAGAAGTTTTAGCTGCAAGTTTGGTTTGATTGAGATTCTGTGTCCCCTTATATTTGTAGAGATCTTGGCGAGCAGACGACAGTTGCCATGATGCCGCTAGAACAGTCTGTGATTGTACAAAACTGTGACGAAATATCACGAAACAAAATGTTTCGCTTTGTGAGCACAAGTCAAGGCACGGATAAAATCAGCACTCGAATGAGTAGCACGTGAATGGCCTACGCTTAAGTTCACATCAAGCGAACGATTAAAAAGAAAAAAAAATACACTTCCAGTGGTTAAGCTGTGAAAATGTCAATAATATAAAAGAACAGGGGTAATGCAGCTTGACAGAAGAAAATTGCGGAAAACAAAGGACGTCTGTGAATTGCGGAAAACAAAGGACGTCTGTGTGAGTTTAAGTCTCGGGTTCTGTGCAGTGTTGCCATTTTGACGCTTTTCGCACCAAATTTAGTGATTTTTCAGGTCATTTAGTGCCAAAACTTTGTATTTAGCGCGGCCGCGCGAATTTTGTGCTTCACACCAAATTTTGGTGTTTTTTAGTGGTTTTTTTGGGGTGGGTAAAAATTACTTTAAACATCATATTGGGAACACTAAAAAGCCGAATCTGAACTGAAGCGAGGGAGTAAAACAGTCTTAGTACATTACCGCGCAATATTCAGGTAATTTAACTCCCTTTATTACGATTTAGTTGAAGTGAGTGACTGCAACGCGCAGCCAGTATGCAATGCGTTAAAAGATTGTTTAAACAAGAATGGACTTGAGTTGCAAAGACTAGTTGCACTCGGCACTGACAATGCATCTGTCATGACAGATGTAAACAATGGAGTATATACAAAATTAAAATCCGAAGTTACTCATCTGGTACTAGTTACTAGTTAGGTGTGTATGTCATTCCCATCAGCTGGCAGTGTCACAGGCTGCAGCTGCTTGTCTGCCCAGGAACATAGAGTTCGTGATTAGAGAAACATATGACTGGTTTTCTCACTCAAGTCTTCGTCAAGCAAAGTACAGGGAACTTTTTGATTCAATAAATGATTGACAACATCCGCTGAATGTTGTTCAATTAAGCCAGACACGATGGATGTCCACTTCAATCTGCCTATTGTCAGAATATTGCAGCAGTGGGTCGAGCTCAGAACCCATTTTGATATAGCAAGAGTCAATGAGCGCTGTTATCACTTTGCTGACCAACTTCGACGATCGACGAATTTCTGGCTATATGCCTTGGTGACCAACTTCGACGATCGCCGAATTAGCGACATGTGGATTTCAAATAGACGGCCTTACCGATAGCCACCGAATCTGACTTTATCGGTGATAAAGAAATTCGTAGCAGATATACAGGATCCAACAAAACTACTCAGCGATCTTGTTCAATTTACTGATTCTATCAGTTCAAAGATTGCTATTCCTGGCGGGGGGGGGGGGGGGGGGGGGGGGAATTAACAGAAAGTGATGCTGTTCAAAATTATTTAGATCCTAATCCCAATCTAGGTTATGAATTTGAGAAAGAAATAGCAAGCTACCAGGTTCCTGATGAGAAAGAAATTCGTGGAAGGCCCATCCAGTTTTTAATAGAGCTGTTAACACAGCTGCTTTTACGTTTGCTCGATAACGTTTGAATGTTGCAGTCTATGTCATGTCTTAGTGGAAGTGAATGTCTACAGCCAATGACGCCCTGTATATTGGATCTTGCTAAAATGTTTGTAGAAGATGCAGCTACTCTCACCCGCATTCGATTTCAAGTGGAGATAACTTCATCATATGTGTAACAGGATAGCCTCGGTTGTTGTGAATGAACACAAGCCCTGAGGTGCCCCAGTCACTCACGTGTATACTAACCTCAGGCGTTGGACAGGTAGATACACTGATACTACTATTATTGACCCCCTCTGCAAGGTGACATTTGTTATTAGTCTACAGGCCCCTCCCAGATCCTAAACCTCTACCATCTACCCTCTACCTTGGAACATTAAAATCTCAGGCCTCGTCAAAGATCACACTCAATAACTGTATAGAAGACATGTCAACAATTCAAAATGTTAATGTACACTATAGACACAGGTCTGAAAGGAACGTCCTGGTAGGAGAGGATCTATATCTTCTTCTTCATCTTTTCGTTCATCCGGAGTGTTTTTTCAGATGTGATTGCGGTGTGCGTTAGGCACCCTTGGGTTTAAAACCCTTAGGTCAACACATCCGGCTTTTGCGTGCATTTTTGACCAGGTTAGCATTCCTGGGAGACTCACTTTTGTGGTACCGTCCACATCTCAGCTGGTCAAGTTGGAACAGTCGAGGACTTCGGTCATCCCTCAAGAGAAGGAAGGGACAGTCCATAGCATTTTCCGCTATCCAAGGTTGCTTCCATAGTTGCAGGGCCGACACATAGCGCCCTGGTACTGGGCTCACCAAGGGAATCGTCACGTCCTGCTCATGGCTGCTTTAATTCCTCACTTCAATATATTGGGCATTTCGTTCGCCCCGGGCCGTTCCCGCACAAACCAGACAGGTCTGCAGACGGTATCCACTCAGCGAGTTTTCGGACATGTGCTTGTCGTTGCGCCCGTCAGAGCTGTTCCAGGCACGACAGACATTCGGAAAACTACCTAGTCAGAGCTGTTCCGAACAAGAGCGGCATTCGGAAATTAGGTAGTCAGAGCTGTTCCTAGCACGAGAGACATTCGGATGAGACATTTCACTCGGACGTAAATGCGTAGTGCCATTTTTAGTTTGCCACCCGTAGGACGGCACTTCCGACTTCAGCAGGCATTTTTAATGAGGTTAGCTTCCTCGGGTTTCGAGGCACGTTAGACTTATTGTTGTGATGTCGCCCACATCTCAGCTGGTCAAGATAGAACGATCATCGACATCACGGTTAACCCTCAAGGGAAGGCAGGGGTAGACCATGGGCCTATCCAAGGCTATCCAAGGAGGCTTCCATAATTGCAGAGCCGGCACATATTGCTCTGAGACTGGGCTCACGCAAGGAGTTGCGACGTCCTGCTCATGGCTGCTTTAGTTCCTCACTTCCATATGTTGGGCATCTCGCTTGCCACTGGTCGCTCAAGCACACACCAGGAACGGTCAGACTGCGGGCAACATCCACTTGGTAAGCTTTTGCTTTTGACTTCGGACCACGCAATGGATTCGCTAGCCGTGCGTTCCATTTCGTGTTATTGAGACGTTTTTGTTTCACTTTTGTCTACACTCTATGTGTTAGATACAGACAGTTTTCGTAGCCATTTCATTCGACTGAGACGCTTTCTGCATTTTTATTCTCGCTCACGAGGTAGGCTACATGTGCTGCCGGCTCAGCACCTTACCTCCGTGTAGCAGTGAGCGAGAAACGGCCAGGCCCTCTCATCCGGGAATCCGTCATATCCCCCAGCTGAGAGCCTTCAAATAAGTATCAGAACTGGGCATGTAGCGTGCTCAGTATCTCACCTCTATTTATCTGTAGGTGTGTATCGGCCCGGCTCTCAGATCCGCGGGTTTGTGGCTTAGAGGCGTTCAGCCACAGCCCTCAACAGAGAGCCTTATAGTATTGTCCGGACCAAGGTCTTCTGCCTTCGTGTATCTGATTTAATCTTTTGACTGTTATCCTCAGTCTACCTGCAGAGCAGCAGGTTGTTCCTCTCTTAGTCTGGTCCCTATCCCAAGAGCTGTCAGATATGTAGTTTTCATCCATCGGCAAGCACATGGGGTCGATGGGACACGCAAGCTCCCTCACCACGGCAAGGTGGAGACACATCGGGGGAGGGATCTATATAAAATACATAGAAAAGGTTAGAGACAGAGTCAGAGATGATCCTTGGGTCATCATGAGGCGTAGTGACAATTAATGTTCATTTCCTTGTTAGTGTATACTTTTTAAAAATAACCAATAATCAGAAATTATCATATTGTTCTTGTTTTATTGGCCTAAAAAAGACAAATTACAATAAGAAATAAACTTTGTTTTTTTGCTTTGTGACTGTTCAAATGGCTGTCTTTGTTAAAATCTTAATGGCAAACTACCTTTACAGATGCCAAGAAAATTGTTTTACAACCTCATCGAAAATCAGAAACAGCGTAAATGGGTGCTCCATAGGAGCAGCCTCGCCTGATATGAGTCATGTGCACCAGGTGACTCCAGACCGTCAACAGACTACTGACTGCAAAAGGTTACTATCATTGATTGATTGATTTAGGAACCGACATCACAGCATTCGGAACATTCCTATAAACGCTCCGTCCCCATCCTCAGCAGTGAGCGAAGAGTTCCAACACTAATAGTTCCAGTAGCAATCTGATTATATGTATGTCTCGCCTTTCCTCTGAGCGTCGAGCATCGGCCAGATCCTCTCGTCACACCTCGCTGCCTCATTCTTACCAGACTATGGTGATCCATTTGCTCCTCCGAGGTGTACACGTTACTATCATTGAAAGTAGGGACTTGTTAGAACAATGAGTGCAGATGGAAAATTGGATAGCATCAAACAAGACATTGCTAGAGAGAATATTAACATGTTAGGATTGTGTGAGACGAGATGGAGAGGGACAGGGATTAAGACAGGAGAGGATTTTAAGATTATATATTCTGGATGAGAGGAGAGGCAAAGAGGTGTAGCAATTTTCTTAGATCTGAAAACATCAAAATCTGTTATAGGATATTGGGCAGTCCCAGACAGGGTTCTATTGGTAAAATTAACCGGCAGACCTTTTCATGTAAACATCATTTAAATATATGCCTCAGTGAAGATAGTATAGAGGAATTGTATAGTAATATGGAGAATGTATTGAAGAAATGTAAAAATTCAGAAATAAAACATCATGATGGGTGACTTCAATGCGAAAGTAGGAAATTGGATGCACACTGGGTAAAAATGGGTTGGGAGAACGAAACAAGAGAGGAAACAGATTTGTAGAATTGGCAAAAGAACATGAACTGATTGTCAGAAACACATGATTTAATGGACATGGAGAAGTCCTGACAGCAGGTTTAGAAACAGATCAATTACATCCTGATTAACAGAATTTTTTTGAAATGCGTTAACAGTCACAAAAGCAGTTTCAAATGCAAACTGTTAAAGTGATCACAGATTGATCATAGGCAAAGGTAAAATTAAACAAAGCCAAGTATACACCAGAGAACACTAAATATGATCTGTGTGCATGAAAAAATGGCATGGAAATACAAGACAATTTTAACATAGAAGTAAAGAACAGATATGATGTATTGTCTGATCTAGAGATCTTATTTCAAGATGTGGATGATCAATGGCATACGTTGAAGAATTCAATCATTTTAGCTGCAGAAACAATTATCCCAAAATTAAAGAAAGTAGGTCGTAAGAAATGGATGACTGAAGAAATTTAAAGACTAATGGAAACAAGAAGACACAACAAAACCAATCCTGACAAATATGAAGAGATTCAGAAGGAAAATCAGAACATTATGTTAAGAAACAAAAGAAGCATAGCTTGAAAAAAAAATTGCATAGAAATTGAAAAACAACACAACAGTAAAAATACAAAATTAATGCACAAAAGAATTCAGGAGCCTACTAATAAAAGACACCTACATCAACAGGCTGCCCGAAAACAAAAGATGGAAAAATCAGAATAGAAAAACATGAGACTGTACATACATGGTCAGATTATGTGAAACACGTTTATGATGATACAAGAGAAGAAGAATATGATATTCAAAGTAATAATGAAGGACCATCAGTTCTGAAGATAGTTCAGAATGCTTTTAACCATATGAAATCTGGCAAGACCCCGGGTCCAGACATTTCAACAGAAATGATCACTCTTGTCTTGTCTTGTCTTTCCTCTCGTGCCTAAGTTGGCGCATAGGGCAGAAGTCGTGGCTCTCTATGTTTAAAACATTTGGAGCCAGAAATCTGATTCTGTAACAGTTGGGAGTTTTATGATGGTGGATTGTCAGGCCGCCGATCAATCGTCTTTAGTCAAGTTGACGCAAGTCGGAAACTCTGTAATATAGTGACTCATTACAAAACAACTGGTAGCCTAGAGTCTCGTGCAGTGCCTCTTTGCAAACAAAAGGTAGCCTAGAGTAAATACACTGCAGCATATTCGCGTCGCAAGCCGACACACACGCGACCAGCGAGAATTAGTCCGCAGAGATATTGCTCGTCTAGGTTGCGAACAAATCTCCTGCCCTCCAATAGATCCTCGTTAAAGGGTTTAAAGTGTACTCATTCCAATTACGGGGCCTCGATAGAGTCCCGTATTGTTATTTTTCGTCACTACCTCCCCGTGCCGGGAGTGGGTAAGTTGCGCGCCTGCTGCCTTCCTTGGATGTGGTAGCCGTTTCTCATGCTCCCTCTCCGGAATCGAACCCTGATTCCCCGTTACCCGTTACAAACATGGTAGGCATGTCACGTACCATCGACATTTGATAGGGCAGACATTTGAAAGATGCGTCGCCGGCACGTAAGGCCATGCGATCAGCACAAAGTTATCCAGAGTCACCAGTGGGAACGCCGCGCCCCGCGAAGGGCAACAACGATTGGTTTTGAACTAATAAAAGCGCTCTTTCCGCGAGGGTCGGAGCTTGGTAAGCATGTATTAGCTCTAGAATTGCCACAGTTATCCAAGTAGGATCGTGTCATCTAAGGAACCTCGACTGATTTAATGAGCCATTCGCGGTTTCACCGTGAGACAGTGTGAACTTAGACATGCGTGGCTTAATCTTTGAGACAAGCATATGACTACTGGCAGGATCAAACAGATATCTAACGGACAGACAGACTATTCACGCACACGCAAGCCAAGAGTAGCATCGCTAAAGCGCGCCCTCCCGGTACAAGGTGATACATGCAAAACCACTGGACGCCTACCGACGAGCTTTCAAGCTACGCCGGCAGGACTGACCGAAAAAAAGCTATTTTAGCTTACTGACTGCAGGCCCACTACTCATCGAGAGAGAGTGGGCGCTTATCGAGACATTGTCGAACGGTCGTACAAATTTTGCTCAAACCACCACAAATATTGCTCAAATCACCACCCTGGCTGCACGATGCGGTTACATTCTCGAAACGCCTGCCTCAGAATAATATGGAATAGGTCAAGTCACCAGACTGCTGAACACAATATATGGTACTGGAGATCTACCTCCTGAATTATGTAATTCTATATTTATTGCAATCCCGAAGAAATCAGGAGCCTTGGAATGTGATTAATATCGAATAATTAGTATAATGAGACACATCACAAAGATTTAGCTAAGAATTAGCATGCAGTGTGTTGTGATAAAATTGTTGGTGAAATAAGGTTCAAACCACACTGATATTCATTGTTGACTTTCATGTGTTTGGAGAACACTAACATGTTCATCAGTATTTCCATGGTGTAAATGCTTTTTTGAAGGTCATGAGTCCATTGAGGATGAACCCTGCGAAAGGTCACCTGAAAAGTGTCTTTACAAGTGAAGTCATACACAGTGTTTAAAAGGTTGTTTTCGATGATTGACAAATTACTTTTCATGAAGTAGCAATGGCTACTTCATGAAGTAGCAATGGCTACTAGCATAAGCAACAGTTATGTGGACATTATCATCAGAGATTACCTCAATTTTTGTAAAGTTTCTTGTTGATGGGTGCCGAAACAGCTTAATTTGACAAAACAATGGCAAGATTTGCCAAGAACTGTTAGGTTGGTACGAACCTGAAGGTGATGATTTTCTGCACTGCATCATTAACAACCGATGAGACATGGGTGCATCACTAGATGCATGAGACAAAGAGATGCCATGCCGTGGAATCATCCAGGATCACCGCCACCCAAGAAGTTTTGCACCGCACTTTCAGTGGGTTGTTCAGGTTATGGCTCCATTTTTTCCGCTTATCCTTTACAGGACATCGCTGTCAACACCAGCATCTTTCGGCTGATTGTTGATTTCTTGGCAAGATTACGCTCAGTAGTTTGCCATTACTTTCTGAGCGACCAGCTCACATACCCCTAAGTTACTAACGCGGCGAGAACCGCTACTGATTCTCGCTCAGCTTACGTTCCTCACGTAGATGTACGGGATTACAGAGAAAGACATTAAATCCTAGGCCAGGGAGACCGGCCAAGGCCTCATACAGCTGCCAAATCTATGGCAATTATTGAGGATAATTATAGGTGATAATGAGTATATGATGATCATTTGGAGAAGTAACGTTTGTGTTAATAATGAAAGTACCACCACTTTTTGTTTATTTTAATGAAGCTAATGTAATTCTCTTGCTTCCCAGCAGAGCCAAGCTGTCGTGTGTTAGTCATGTGTCAGCCTCAACTTCTCAGCATCACCTTCCAAATGTGTCAGTCCACTGACAAGAGCCGGATATTAAATGTGAGTATCTGCCTTGATATTGTTGGTTTCCCAGTTATTAAAACACATTTTAACATAAATATCAAATGTGGCAATGCAGAGGTGAAACAATATTAAGGGCTTATTGCACAACACCAGTAAACAAATTACAGTAAAATTATTGAGAATATGCACATGAATTTGAGTCATGGACCATTTTGCAGTCACTGGAAAAGAA
Organism: Cepaea nemoralis; assembly: GCA_014155875.1. NCBI lineage: Eukaryota > Metazoa > Mollusca > Gastropoda > Stylommatophora > Helicidae > Cepaea > Cepaea nemoralis. The sequence continues at coordinate 181,137 of JACEFZ010023472.1, forward strand.
ATTTGGGGGATTTTGAACTTAAATGTTACAGAAAAATTCTTAGAATACTGACATTCTACAAAATCTGGACATTGAAGAAAACTGGCTCATAATCATCTTCATGTCTTGGGAGCTGAATTACTTCAGCATCTTTTAACGTCACATTGGTTTGGGGAGAACAGAGATGGAAGGTGTGGTTCCTGGAAGAAGAGTTTGGAATCAACCATCAAAATGATGGACACACAACACTGCAGGCAGCTTTGGCATGAAAATACACGAGGAAAGGGAACTGCCACAGGCATCGGGAATCTTTGGCATGTTGTGTTGTGTTTTTGTTGTGTTGTGTTCTGCAAAGGACGCACTATATGACCTGCTATATGATGATGATTTTTTATCATTCACTTGATTTGAACTCGAGCGATGTCTATGCTGAACTGATTTATTTTGCGCATGAGTTAGCGCAACTAATTAATATTACCATGTACCTGGCCATCAGGTTAACCCACTCCAACTTCTGAAGTATTTGTAATTTATGTCCCCAAGTCAAAGATGAGACTTCATTTTATTCCACCTGACCGGAGTAGGGGTTGAACCCGCTACCTTGTCATCAGCACACTGGAAGTTTAAGAGCAAGTGCTCTTATACATTCAGCCATGCTGACCTCCGTGATGATGATTCTGGTATGATTGTTGGTTATTATGATTGATAAATAGGGGTGGGGCAGTCTTAGAGTTTGCCTTGTTTGAAAAGACCAGTTTCAGTGTGGAATATATAGTATAATGAACCTGTGGATAGTAAATCTCCCCTTGATCCATGAGTTGTGGATTGAATGTCTAGTCTTCATGGATAAGAACAAGAAACTAGGATGCCCCATTCATTCATTTACATACAAGACTGATACTGTGTTATAATCAGTAACTGCCATTTATGTCTATCTGTATTATTAAATTAATATACTTTACATATCAACTTTCATACATTTATTTATACTTCCATACTGTCAATAACATCAATCTTGCAACTGTTTTGAAAGATAGGCCCACAGGTTTAGGCCACATCAACAATAACCATGAGTCTTCAGCACGCAGGCCTGCCAACGCTTAGGTATCAACAACTTTCATATTGCCTTGATCTGTCAACTGACACGCAGCCTTTGACCCCATGCTGTGTGTTTAAAATCCTTTAGCAGTTGGAAATATAAAAGAGTAGGTCAACTAAGCTACTTCTTATTCTTTTCTTTTTTTCTACCTTTTTTGCCATGAAGCAATGCAGAGAGGATGTAGATGTAATTTTCTGTTTTCCGCTTGTCTTGTTGCATGTGCTAACGTCATATTTGATTTTTTTTTCAATGTCTCTTTTACTGCATCTAGCAGACTCTACCTTCTCTTAGGCATCTCCAAGTTTTTCATCAACTTTCAAAGAACATTAGAATGAACGCATAAAAGATCTTTTTCATTCTATCTAAATGTCCAAACTACTTAATTCTTTGTTCTGTGAAGTCACTTCCAAGGTAAAATGTGTAAAAAGCTAGAAAAAACTATCCACACAAATATTTATAGCATGTGTGTGTCCAATATCCACACATTTTGGATTCTTGCCTGTGTCATGTAGTTCAGACACTGTTGAGATTCTCATTGTGTATCTGTAAGGAAGAAACTCATTACTCATGCAGTTATCTGAGGATGCAATCAAGGTTAAGTAAAAACCAAACCAAGAACTAACATTTAAGCACTGAGGACATATCACTTCAGCCCAGCCGAGAGAGTGTGGGGGTCAAAGATGGAAGGTAAACCTGTCACATAGAATGTATGCTGGAATCATGGTCAGAACTATTAGTGCATAAGTGCTCGGATCCACTCATTAACTCCCTCAGCGTGTAGTGACTGACGACATCAGTTCTGTGTTGGCTGACTATTCTTCTTTGGCTTCCCACATGACGCTCTTGTCTAAGCTTGACCCCGTTTGACTTGCTGTTCTTGCATCCTGGTCGATATTGCAGGATTAAGATTAACAAGTCTACTTTCTATTAAGAAGCGATTGTTGTGACATTGATCTCTGGGGGATGTCTCTTGCTTTGTTCTGTCTTATCCAATTCTCCCTCTCTCCCATTACAACAGGGACGTAATTGCAGAGATTCAAACACCGTTGATCACAGTCATATAGCTTCATTCATTTGGTTTATGACGATGAATGTTGCTCAGAATTACTAACAAAGGGATGTTGAGATGTCACCAAAAAGTCAAGCAGCCGACAGATAATTGTTATAGTTTCAAGTTTGTGACAGGAGGAAGAGGATCTCTTTATAGAGACAGTGGCAGATATCACTGACCAGTTTGGTTATTTCCAAGAAGGAAAGAATGACAGGTACTCGTCTTTACAGATGACTAGAAAAGTATGATAATATAGATAACTAATAAACTTGAAAATTGTGTGACAACTGGCAAAATTAATAGAAAAAGAGTAACATAAAGACGAAGAGATAAATAGCTGTATGGCTTGAGCGGTCATGATTTAATTGGGATAACAACACAGACCTGATCCAAGACAGGTGCTAATCGTGTGAGATGGTGAACTATCGCCATTCACACTTATCAATAGGGCACATGATGATGATAATAATGATTCCAAGTAGAAAAGTATTTTAAGTGAATGTGTATTGTTACTGTCTGTAGGCGCTGTACCTGTTAGATGCCTCTTCAAAAGTGTCCACATGGATATGTCGGTTCCTTGTTGAACATAAGGCATTGAGCTTACTGGTTCAGTTGCTTGCTAACCCAAGGCTGAAGGTTCTAGAAGCTGCACTGGACATTCTAGTGTACCTTGTTACTGGAACCGAACTGGTTTGTGATGTCACCATATTGCAGTTTTTCTTCTTTTGCATTCATTTGATTTTTTGTTTTGGATGTAATTGTGTTGTGCCTATTTATAGCAAAGCTGCGATATTTACACCTTAGTTTTTTCATTTGTTGTTATTTTATGTTCTCATCATCATCATCATCAAGTGCCGTGCCGGCTGGCGTAGGCGTTCATGGCTCTTCATAGATCTCGGTCTTTGGTTTTCTGGATCAACTCTGCTGCTGATATTCCTCCATGCCACCGTCTCAATCCATCCAGCATCACTTCTCTTGTCACTCTCTACCTCTGCCTCTCTTCCCCTCGATCTTTCCATTCGTTACGATGTTCTCCAATGCCTCTCTTCTCATCACATGACCGAGGAAAGCTGTTTGTCTCTGTCTTATTGTTGTATATAATGTTCTTGTTTCATTAGCCTGTTTCAGGCAGTCGTCGTTAGTTACTCTGGCAGTCCAAGGAATTCGCAACATTCGTCTCAGGAACCACATCTCTGTTGCTTCTAATTTCTTCTTAATTTGTTCATTCACATTCCAAGATTCACTGCCATACAGTAAAACTGGTTCTACATAGCATTTCAGCACTCTCTTTCTTACATTCAGTGATAGTGACTTATTGCACAAGATACTCTTCATTTTCTGAAATGCGGCTTTTGCCTGCCATATTCTGCTCCTAATCTCTGTTGTACATCTTCCATCTGATGTTATAAATGCCCCTAGGTATCTAAAATTATCAACTTGGTTAAGAATTTTCCCTTCTATTTCTATGTCACATTTTGGTGTCACCATTTTCTTTGATATTACCATTGTTACTGTTTTCTTGATATTCAAGGAGAGTCCTTTCATTGCACTCTCTGTTACTACAACGTCTAATAATTGTTGTAGGTCTGTTGAATTATCCGCCACCAATACTGTGTCATCTGCATAGCGTATATTATTTATATTATAACCTCCAACTAGTATTCCTGGCATCTCTTTGATCTCTCTCATTATTACTTCGCTATACAGGGAGAAAAGATCTGGTGACAAGACACACCCTTGTCGTACTCCTAGCTTTATCTGTTCGTAACTACCCTCTTTTTTTCCCATTTTAATTGCTGCTACTTGGTTCCAGTAAATATTCTTTATTATTCTTAAATCTTTTCCATAAGTGTTGATATCTTCCAACATTTTAATCAGTTCATCATGTTTTACTTTATCAAATGCCTTAGTATAATCTATGAAGCACAAATATATGTCTCTCTGTTTCTCTATTGACCTTTCTATTAGTGTCCGTAATGTATAAATTGCATTGTTTTTGTGCCCTTTCCTTCCACAAATCCATACTGTTCTTCACTAATTTCCATTTTTATTTTCTTTTTGGTTCTTCTCATTATGATTCTGAGTAGAAGCTTAGTGATATGGTTTATAAGGTTAATTGTACGAAAATCTTCACAATCAATTGCTCCTGGTCTTTTTGGTATAGCTATAAATACAGATTTCAGCATATCACTTGGTAAATATCCACTGCTGTAAATATCATTCAACATTTTGGTTAATATATCTACTCCAAATTCTCCCAATACTTCTAATTCTTCTATTGTGATTTCATCTGGCCCAGCTGTTTTTCCTTTCTTCATACGTTTCATAGCGTCAGCGACTTCTTCTTTCATAATAGGTGGACCTTCTAAGTTACTATCTTCTGTTAATTCTTCCCTTTCTCCTTCATATAATTCTCTTATATACTCATACCACCTCTTCATTATAGCATCTTCCTCTAATATTATCTTTCCTGTTTTGATTTCAAACACCCTGTATTTATTCTTATTTTTCTTCCTGTAAGCTCACTGATTTGTCTGTGCATATTTTTTGTATCTTTAATGGAATTTAATTCAATTTTTTTGCATTGCTCGTTTAACCAACTTTCTTTAGCCTTCCCACATTTATCTTTTATTTCTTTATTTATCTTAGCGTATTCTTGTTTGTCATTTTTACTCTGTTTTCTTTTGTCCATCAGTTTTAAGATATCTTCATTCATCCATTTTTTTCTTAGCTATTTTGCCTCTCTCCGGTAATACTTCTTTGCTAGTTTGATGAATGGAGTCCCTTAACATTTCCCATTGTTCATCTATACTCTGTATTTTAGTTATTGCATTGTACCTATTTTTCACAGTCACTCTGTATTGTTCTTGCATTTCTTTATCTATTTTCAGAACCTCTTTATTAAGTCGCATGTTCTTAACCATTTTTTTCCCTCTCTTTAATCTTACTTTTATTTGTCCACATAGTGGTACATGATCGCTATTACAGTCAGCACCAGGCATTGTCTTTACATTAATTAAAGCATTTCTAAATCTTTTATCAATTAGTATGTAGTCAATTTGGTTGCGTATTTTCTTACCAGGGCTTACCCATGTGTACAGTCGTCTTTTATGGTGTTTAAACCATGTGTTTCCAGTTATCATATCATTGATATTTGCCCATTCTATTAGCTTTTCCCCTCTTTCATTTCTTGTACCTAAACCATAATCACCCACTACATCCTCCATTTTTCCCTTTCCTAATTTTGCATTAAAATCACCAAGTATTATCTAATTATCTCGGAACAGTAATAACATCTGATGGGAGATGCCTTGAAGAGATTAGAACAAGAATCGCCATGGCAAAAGTAGCCTTTAGCAAGATGAAAAACATATTGACCAATAAAAAGATGTCAATTGAAACGAGAAAAAGAGTGTTGAGATGCTACATAGAACCTGTACTTTTATATGGATGTGAAGCGTGAACAATGAGCAGTCAGGCTGAAAAACATCTGATGGCTGTAGAGATGTGGTTTCTGAGGAAAATGCAAAGAATACCATGGACAGCCAGAAAGACCAATGAACAAGTCCTTCAAGAAACAAATGAAGATCGTAAATTGATTAGAGAAATTAGACGTAGACAGTCAAAATTCTTTGGGCATGTTATGAGAAGAAATGGATTGGAGAATTTGGTGACAACTGGTAAGATCGAGGGGAACAGACCAAGGGGAAGACCTAGAAGCAAGTACCTGGATGGCTTGGCCTTGTGGCATGGTCGAGACAGAAACACGGAGCTGATCTATGACTCTGGTGATCGAGTGAGATGGCAGAACATGACCGCCCACGCTTACCGGCATGGCACATGATGGATGGATGGATTATCTTTATTTCTTGTGATCCAATTTGAGCCATCGCCATTTCTATTTCGTCGTAAAAGTGTTGTATTTCTTCATCACTACTGCTTGCTGTTGGTGCATATACTTGTATAATATTTATGTCTATTGGTTTGCTTTTGATTTTTACCATAATAACTCTATCTGAAATACACCAGTATCCATTAATTGACTTGGCTGTTTTTTCGTCTAATATTATTCCTACACCTTTTTCATGTGTATCCCCCTCCAGAATAAATTATTGTGTGATTGTCAGCTATAATTTTGCCCGATCCCTTCCATCTCATCTCACTAACGCCTAGTATATTCATTTTCATGCTATCCATCTCTCTTAGAACATTGGTCAACTTTCCTAGCTCATTTAATGTCCTAACATTCCATGTTCCTACTCTAAATTTATTTATTTTAGTTAAGATAATGTTGTATGTTCTATTCAATTATATTTTTAAATATATTTTTATTAACACGCCACTCATCAACGAAATTATTGCTGGTTAATTTTACTATGGAGCTGCAATGACACATTGCTAGTTTACTTGTCTGCCAGTTGAAATCCCTCTTCAGGTGGAATTTCTTTGTTTAATAACATTGCTTCAGAGCTGGTCTAGCCAAATAAACTAATATGTTTGCATGATACTGACTGCATGGTGCTGACCATATCACAGATCAAGTGCCCTGTGACACAGGAGATATATATTATTATATTATTTAGGAGCTGTGGTAGTGGAAGTGGCCAGCATGCTTGCCTGGCAGCCTGGTGGTCATATGTTCAAATCATCAAGACAGGGATTGTTTTTCATTGACCTAGGCTACCAGGTTGGCCCAGCCTTAAAGTGGGTACCAGGGAATGTTCTCGAAGTAAACACATCTGATACAGTAGCCTAGAGGCTAGCACCCTTGCCTGTCGGCCCAGAGGTCATGTTTTTAAATTGAATGGAGGCAGTTTTTAAAACTGGACCAGGCTCTCAGGTCGACCTCGCCAACAATGGGTGCCAGGAAATGTCTTGAGAAGTAAAGGCGGCTGGCGTGATATTGACCACATTGAGTCTAACTGGCCTAAAAATATGAACTTAGCACCATATACCCAATAGCCTCGATGGTGTGAACAGCTTACTTTGCTTACTTTACTATTTCCTCCCTTTTCTCCTGTTTTGGACACATGTTAATAAAATATGTAAGTGGGAACTTGTGGTCAAGAAGAGAATAGTGATGGCCAACATGACAGTAAAGAAAATCAAACAGATGTCTACACTTACGCTGGTCATAATATGTTTTATATATACCTCATTATTATATGACACAATGAATTAGGAGCTGGATGGCGAGGACTTTGATATATGGCTGTATAGAAGTATTGGAAGAATCATGTAAACAGAGGACAAGACAGAGATATGTTAGAGAACTTGTGTATGAAGACAACCTTAATGAATGGCTAAGATGGATAGAGAAGCAACAAGTAAAGAATTTTCTTCAATATGCTTCATATTGCTGGTTCCAATGCAAAGGGGTTACGGACACAGTTCGTGAACCAGTTTCGAAACACAGCTTCGCACGATTTGGCAACAGACCGCATTACGTTGGTTTTTTACAAAATGATGTGGGTGCCGGTCATTCAGAAAGCAATGGCAAACTACTGGTAAACTTGCCAAGAAATCACAACAGCAAAAAAAAAAATGCTATGTCCTGTAAAGGATATGCAATTAACTTTTTTTTTATGCTTCATATTGCGTTGTGTAAACTGAAAACATTAAGCTAGATAAACATGAATATGTTTCTGTTGTTCCAGGGAATGACAGCATTACTAGCTGCTGATGGATTGGCTCAGCTACAGGCAGCAGCTCTCAAGGAAAGTATCCCCCATGTGAAGGAGACAATCAGTACACTTCTCCAATCTCTGCAGACACAAGAAGCTTCATGAATATGTTTCTGTTGTTCCAGGGAATGACAGCATTACTAGCTGCTGATGGATTGGCTCAGCTACAGGCAGCAGCTCTCAAGGAAAGTATCCCCCATGTGAAGGAGACAATCAGTACACTTCTCCAATCTCTGCAGACACAAGAAGCTTCATGAATATGTTTCTGTTGTTCCAGGGAATGACAGCATTACTAGCTGCTGATGGATTGGCTCAGCTACAGGCAGCAGCTCTCAAGGAAAGTATCCCCCATGTGAAGGAGACAATCAGTACACTTCTCCAATCTCTGCAGACACAAGAAGCTTCATGAATATGTTTCTGTTGTTCCAGGGAATGACAGCATTACTAGCTGCTGATGGATTGGCTCAGCTACAGGCAGCAGCTCTCAAGGAAAGTATCCCCCATGTGAAGGAGACAATCAGTACACTTCTCCAATCTCTGCAGACACAAGAAGCTTCATGAATATGTTTCTGTTGTTCCAGGGAATGACAGCATTACTAGCTGCTGATGGATTGGTTCAACTACAGGCAGCAGCTCTCAAGGAAAGTATCCCCCAATGTGAAGGAGACAATCAGTACACTTCTCCAATCTCTGCAGACACAAGAAGCTTCATGAATATGCATTTTTTATTTTCAAGTTTTAACTTTTTCGTATCTGTTGAGGTTTGAACCCCAGTCCTGAGAGAAAAGGGGAGACTTGGTAGCGCAGTGGCTAGCATGGTTGCCTGTCAGTCTGGTGGCTGTATGATCAAATCTCCATGAGATGGGATGTTTTTGCTTTAATTGACCTGGACTCCCAGGTTGAGCCAGCCTAAAATGGGTGTCAAGAAATTAGCTGGGAAGTCAAGGCGGTTGGGGAGATATTCACCCACATCAGCTATTGAGTGTCAGTTGGGGAGATATTCACCCATATCAGCCATTGAGTGCCAGTTGGGGAGATATTCACCCATATCAGCCATTGAGTGCCAGTTGGGGAGATATTCACCCATATCAGCCATTGAGTGCCAGTTGGGGAGATATTCACCCATATCAGCCATTGAGTGCCAGTTGGGGAGATATTCACTCACATCAGCCATTGAGTGCCAGTTGGGGAGATATTCACCCACAGCCATTGAGTGCCAGTTGGGGAGATAATCACCCACATCAGCCATTGAGTGCCAGTTGGGGAGATATTCACCCACATCAGCCATTGAGTGCCAGTTGGGAAGATATTCACCCATATCAGCCATTGGGTGCCAGTTGGGGAGATATTCACCCACATCAGCCATTGGGTGCCAGGTGGGGAGATATTCACCCACATCAGCCATTGAGTGCCAGTTGGGGAGAGATTCACCCACATCTGCCATTGGGTGCCAACATTGGCACCTTGCCGTCTTGACAGGCGATAGTTTGTGCTTTAAAAAGGCATAATAACTTTTACCTATGGCGGTAGCGAGTGTGACTGATAAGGCCAATTTGCGCTGTAAATGTCCGTTCACAGTGGGTGCATGTGAACACGTGGTCATTTCCACCATCATGCACCATCTTACGTCTCAAACGCTCGGTGTGTGACTTATCTGCAATAATTTTCTCCTTTGTCTTTATTCCATTTCTGATGTTTGCCCTCCATGCAACACGTTCAGCGGCGACTTGCTCCCAATGTGCATTATCAATGCCTGTATCAATCATGTCCCGCTTACACACATCTTTGTATCGTAGTAGAGGCCGACCCTGAGATCTCTTACCCATCTGTAATTCACCAAAAAAGATGTCCTTTGGTATTCTACCATCATCCATCCTCCTAAGATGTCCTATCCATCTAAGTCTACGAAGACTGAGCATGGAATAAACTGTCACACAACCTGATCTTTCCAATACTTCAGTATTTGTGATTTTGTCTTGCCACTTAATACCAAGAATTCTTCGCAGACACCGCATATGAAAGCTGTTTAAATTGTTCTCTTGGTGTGAGTAAGTTGTCCAGGTTTCACTGCCATAGAGAAGAGTACTAAGGACACAGGCTTGATAGACAAGGACTTTTGTTTTGGCAGTAAGCTTCCTGTTCTCCCAGACTCTTTTTCTTAACCTGTTCATTGTTGTTGCTGCCTTACCAATCCGGATGTTGATTTCCTGATCTAGGGATAATTTGCTATTTACCACTGATCCTAGATATGTAAAATGGTCTACTATCTCTAGTTCGGCGTCGTCAATAAAGATTGATGGTACCCCATGTGCACCTTGTGACATAATCTGTGTCTTCTTTTTGCTAATTGTTAAACCAAATTCAGAACAAGCATTGGAGAATGCAGATAGTAGACATTGCAATTCTTCCTCAGAGTGGGTCGTAACTGCAGCATCATCTGCAAAAAGCAACTCTCTGATCAGTACCCTCCTAATTTTGGTCTTAGCCTTCAATCTCTGAGCATTGTAGAGGCCGCCATCTGAGCGTGAGTGAATGTATATACCACCATCCTGATCACGAAATGCATATTTCAGTAGAAGTGAAAAGTATATTCCAAAGAGGGTGGGAGCTAGTACACAACCTTGCTTAACTCCACTCTTGATTTCAAATTCTTCAGAAGTTGCACCATCAAACTTGATTATACCCTTCATGCCTGTGTGGAACGATTCCACAATGGACAGAAGAGTTGGTGGGCAGCCAATCTTCTTTAGTGCCTTGAACAGACCCTCACGACTGACCAAATCAAATGCCTTTGTGAGGTCGATGAAGGCAATAAACAGTGGTTGATTCTGTTCACGGCATTTTTCTTGCATTTGTCGCAATGAGAATATCATATCAGTGGTAGACCGGTTCTGTCGAAAGCCACACTGTGATTCGGGGTAGACTTGATCTCCTAGGACTTGAAGTCTGCGCAGAACAATTCTGGCAAATACTTTTCCAACAATACACAGAAGTGAGATACCCCTATAGTTGTTGCAGTCGCTCCGATCGCCCTTGTTCTTGTACAGTGTTATGATGCTTGAATCTTTGAAATCCTGTGGGACTTGTCCTTCACGCCAGCATAGCTCTATTAGCTGGTGGATCTGTATAGTGAGTGTGTCTTGCCCACTCCTGATAACCTCTATTGGAATCCCATCCTTACCTGGAGCCTTGCCAGATGCAAGTTCATTTATAGCACACTTAACTTCTGTTATGGTGGGAAGTGTGTCCAGGTGGTCAAGAGTTGGTAGAGCCTCTATGGCGTTGAGGGCATCATCCGCTAGTTTGGTCTCACTTGAGTAAAGCTCCAAATAGTGCTCTACCCATCTGTCCATCTGCTGTTTCTTATCAGTGATGATTTCTCCAGTCAAGGTTTTCAATGGTGCACTTCTTTTGATCACTGGACCACAGGCTTTCTTTATTCCTTCATACATGCTTCTTATGTTTCCCTTATCACTTGCGATTTGAATTGACTCACATAACTTGATCCAATAATCATTTGCACACTGCCTGGCAGCCTTTTGCTACATCCTTCCTAGCTTGCCTTAGCTCACTCAGAGTGTTACGCGTTGGTCTTTCCTTGTTTCTTAAGAGAGCTTTCTTCTTCTATCAATCAAGGGCTGCAGAGTCTCGCTGTTTGCCGCAAACCAGTCCTGCCTCTTATGATCCACAGTGCCGTAAACCCCTACGGCAGTTTTATAAAGAGTTTCCTTAATTTGACCCCACTTGTCATTTACTGTACAATTTTCTGGTGTATCAGTGAAAGCGTCTTCAAGTTGCTGTTGAAACTGAAAGCACTTTCAGGATCGTGAGTGTTAATAATATTAATCCTGGGGCTAGATTTGTGTTTAGCTGTGTAGATTCTCTTTGATCTCAGTCTAACCCTTGCAACAACAAAAGAATAATCAGTACTCACAGTTCAGCCTCTGGTAACTTCGAGTCAATGATATATGGTTCAGATTTTGTTCTCCGTGGTGATGATGAAGTCCAGCTGGTGCCAATGGCCGGGATCTTGGATGTTTCCATGTGCACCTTATGCAATCTCTTTTGTTTTAAAAAAGGAGTTTGTAATACATGGTCATTACGGGCGCAATGCTCCAGCAGGCCTTTGCCCATTTCTTAATGCGACCGATGTTTATTTTCCGAGGCACCATGGTCAGACTCGAGTCCTTGCCCACACGATGCATTGAAATCACCGAGCATATAATGTAGGCAGATTTTGGAACTGCCTTGACCATGGAGTCTAACTCCTCATAGAACGAATCCTTCACATCATTAGAGGAATCGAGTGTCGGTGCATATGCTCCAAAAAGACTCTTCCTCCAAAAGATTACACACAAAGACATTCTTGTTCTAATCCCCATCAGATTTCCTGTTCCAAACTAGTTTTGATTCACTTGTTTGTGAATTTTCTTATTTACATGAATGTTAAATCAATTGCCTTTCATGAAAAGAAGACCCAAATCCAGTATGTCTTCTTAGCTTACCTTCAGACGTCCATATGAATTAATCGAAAAGAAAGCAGCAGTCAACTCAAGCTTGTTGACATCTCGATAACATGTGTCTGTCTGTTAACGAAACATACGAGACAACAGATGCTTTTCTGGTCGAGTAAACCACATGATCTTGCTCAGGGCAAACAGCACAGAACAGTGGAACTTCTTTTATACAGATTTCCGCTGGTCCCGTCATTCTGCTCAAACGTGGACTCAGGGCCGTGCCGTGTTATGATAGAGAGACAGCCGCATCAGGCGGCACCGTAAGGGGGCGGCATTAGCAGCGAAATCAAAATAGATTAAACTTTGAACTATTCAATAATTAAAAATCTATAAGGGGCTGCATGTCGAAAAGAAATAAACATTTAAGAGGCGGCAATTCGAAGACTTGCATCATACTGGGAAAATCTACTGCACGGCCCAGCGTGGACTGGCAGAACAGATAACTCAGCATATCCTTAGGAATTGTCACATAGTCTGATCATCGGCCCGTAGAGACAAACACTGCCACAAAACTGTTTTGGGAGTCTGAGCTGTTAAAAATGGTAACATATTTTACTACAGGTCCTGGTCTGGAGCAGACATCGGTGATCATAACTTTCCGTCATCAGATATTATATGGCCGAATGGAACAGAACGTGCGTTCTTAAGCATCCGGTGTGCTGATGCCGAGTTAAGGGGTTCAACTCCTACACCGGACAGTGGGACTAAAATGTTGACTTCTCGTCTGACTTGGAGACGTAAATTACAAGTACCTCTGAAGTGGGAGTGGGTTCGCCTGATGACGAGTGATGCTAGTAATAGAGAAAGCTAATTCACACGCACAATTCAGTCCATTGCTACCAGAAGTAGTGTGTATGGACTACGCTTGAGTTTAAAGCGAGCGACCGCAGAAATAAAAATAAAAACTATGATGAAGTTGGTATGTTGCTCTAATTTCATTACTTGTAGCTCAGCTGTTTATGCTGTCCATATACACCTGTCTCAGTTTTTCTCTGCCTTTCTTGTCTAGTATTTTTTAACATACGGTCAATTTCTCTATTTCATCTCTTCTGTTGATGTTCCCCATACTTATCATTTGTGTTTACCTGATGGTTTTGGTCAGTAATCTTGTAACACATCCAGCTCTCAGTATTTTAACATGTGTTTTCCTCTCATTCCGCAGTATTCACAACATTCGTATCAAAAACCACATATCCACTGCCTCCTATTTCTTCACCATTATTATACTTATAGTACAGCATTCGCGTCCCTCCTGAATAGGCCACACCCAAGTTTTTTTTTCCAAGCAGATTGTTGTACTTGTGATATTGCCATTTTCCTTTGTTGCCCGTTTGACGTTGCCTTTTCGATATGGCGACTTTTCTTTATCTCTGTCACATCTTCCATTAGACGTTACGATGTAGACTACATATTGTAAACTACGGTTGATTGTTTTATGCCTTTATTGTATATAAAGCATATTGGGTTGTGTTTTCTTATAAACTACCATTTATTCAATTTGCTAATGTTATTGATAATTCCCTTCTTTTTTGCTCTCCACAACCTTATCTAGAATGGATTGTAGATTACTTTCAGACTGCTTTTAAAATTGGATGATTAGAATATCTCACAATAATTTGACCACCAGCTTTAGATGTTCGATGTCTCTGAGTATTGTCTTGCTGAAAACGTTGAAATGATCATGCGATAAAACACATCCTTGCCTACCTCTTCTTTTACTTGTTCGGAATTCAGTTCTCCTTCACATCAGAATTAAGTTCTCCTTCACATCAGAATTAAGTTCTCCTTCACATCAGAATTAAGTTCTCCTTCACATCAGAATTAAGTTCTCCTTCACATCAGATGGCCGATAACTGATTCAGTGCCAAACAACAAGTAGGTCTGGACCAAGCAGCATACACAATCAAATGAACAAATATTAGTGCAGACCCGATAAGGCGAACTCACCTGGGACCCCAGAAATAGTTCTTCTTATCAGAAATTTATCTTATAAGAGTTCAAGCATGTAGTAAAGCATTTACAACGTACAGTACAATATTTCTTCGCAATAGAAATTCGAAACATCTGAGATCGCCTTAAGCAGTTTGCACTATGTCCATTCACTGAGCATTACAATTGCGGAAGATGATACGAAACGAAATAAATAATCTGATAACCTTAGTACGGCGATATATCGTCCTTCTGACCAACTGGGAGGTCACATTTGGGGATATATTATCCTTCAGCACTTAAACAGTTACCAGCAACAAAATACCCCACCCCCATAAGCATATTCCAGCAACAAACACCCCACCCCCATAAGCATATTCCAGCAACAAAATCCGCACCCCCACCATAAGCATATTCCAGGAACACACATCTCACACCATAAGCATATTCCAGGAACATACACATTAAACCAGACTTGTGTATACATAAGTAGATTTTAAAAATCAAGACTAGAAAGAAAAAAAGAACGAAACAGACTATTACTCCTTCGGGCGTTAATTTCCAGGCACAATTGTTTACAATGTTCAGTAGATTTTGCACTGAAATGTACGGATAAACCAACGCCAGGGCGTTCGTGAATATTAAAATGTCAAGGCTAATCTAGCACTAGAGCGTTCGTGGATATTGAAATGTCAAGGCTAATCTAGCACTAGGGTATTCGTGAATATTGAAATGTCAAGGCTAATCTAGCATCAGGGCGTTCGTGGATATTGAAATGTCAAGGCTAATCTAGCACCAGGGAGTTCGTGGATATTGAAATGTCAAAGCTAATCCAGCACTAAAGCATTCGTGGATATTGAAATGTCAAGGCTAATCTAGCACCAGGGCGTTCGTGGATATTGAAATGTCAAAGCTAATCTAGCACTAGGGCGTTCATGGATAATTAAATGTCAAAGCTAATCTAGCACTAGGGCATTAGTGGATATTGAAATGTCAAGGCTAATCTAGCACCAGGGCGTTCGTGGATATTGAAATGTCAAAGCTAATCTAGCACTAGGGCATTCGTGGATATTGAAATGTAACGGCTAATCTAGCATTAAGGCATTCGTGGATATTTAAATGTCAAAGCTAATCTAGCACTAGGGCATTCGTGGATATTAATATGTCAAGGCTAATCTAGCACTAGGGCATTCGTGGATATTGACATGTCAACGCTCATCTAGCACCAGAGCGTTCGTGGATATTTAAATGTCAAAGCTAATCTAGCACCAGGGCGTTCGTGGATATTAAAATGTCAAGGCTAATCTAGCACCAGGGCGTTCGTGGATATTGAAATGTCAAAGCTAATCTAGCACTAGGGCATTCATTGATATTGAAATGTCAAGGATAATTTAGCACTAGGGCATTCGTGGATATTAAAATATCAAAGCTAATCTAGCACTAGGGCATTCGTGGATATTGAAATGTCAAGGCTAATCTAGCACCAGGGCGTTCGTGGATATTTCAATGTCAAAGCTAATCTAGCACCAGGGCGTTCGTGGATATTGAAATGTCAAAGCTAATCTAGCACCAGGGCGTTCGTGGATATTGAAATATCAAGGCTAATCTAGCACTAGGGCATTCGTGGATATTGAAATGTAACGCCTAATCTAGCACTAGGGCATTCGTGGATATTGAAATGTCAAAGCTAATCTAGCACTAGGGCATTCGTGGATATTGAAATGTCAAGGCTAATCTAGCACTAGGGCATTAGTGGATATTAAAATGTCAAGGCTAATCTAGCACCAGGGCTTTCGTGGATATTAAAACGTCAAAGCTAATCTAGCACCAGGGCGTTCGTGGATATTAAAATGTCAAGGCTAATCTAGCACCAGGGCGTTCGTGGATATTGAAATGTCAAAGCTAATCTAGCACTAGGGCATTCATTGATATTGAAATGTCAAGGATAATCTAGCACTAGGGCATTCGTGGATATTAAAATATCAAAGCTAATCTAGCACTAGGGCATTAGTGAATATTGAAATGTCAAGGCTAATCTAGCACTAGGGCATTCGTGGATATTTAAATATCAAGGCTAATCTAGCACAGGGGCGTTCGTGGATATTGAAATGTCAAAGCTAATCTAGCACCAGGGCGTTCGTGGATATTTAAATGTCAAAGCTACTCTAATACCAGGGCGTTCGTGGATATTGAAATGTCAAAGCTAATCTAGCATTAGGGCGTTCGTGGATATTTAAAAGTCAAAGCTAATCTAGCACCAGGGCGTTCGTGGATATTTAAATGTCAAAGCTAATCTAGCACTAGGGCATTCGTGGATATTGAAATGTAACGCCTAATCTAGCACTAGGGCATTCGTGGATATTTAAATGTCAAAGCTAATCTAGCACTAGGGCATTCGTGGATATTGAAATATCAGGACTAATCTAGCACTAGGGCATTCGTGGATATTGAAATGTCAAGGCTAATCTAGCACCAGGGCTTTCGTGGATATTGAAATGTCAAAGCTAATCTAACACCAGGGCGTTCGTGGATATTGAAATGTCAAAGCTAATCTAGCACTAGGGCATTCGTGGATATTTAAATATCAAGGCTAATCTAGCACAAGGGCGTTCGTGGTTATTGAAATGTCAAAGCTAATCTAGCACCAGGGCGTTCGTGGATATTTAAATGTCAAAGCTACTCTAATACCAGGGCGTTCGTGGATATTGAAATGTCAAAGCTAATCTAGCATTAGGGCGTTCGTGGATATTTAAAAGTCAAAGCTAATCTAGCACCAGGGCGTTCGTGGATATTTAAATGTCAAAGCTAATCTAGCACTAGGGCATTCGTGGATATTGAAATGTAACGCCTAATCTAGCACTAGGGCATTCGTGGATATTTAAATGTCAAAGCTAATCTAGCACTAGGGCATTCGTGGATATTGAAATATCAGGACTAATCTAGCACTAGGGCATTCGTGGATATTGAAATGTCAAGGCTAATCTAGCACCAAGGCTTTCGTGGATATTGAAATGTCAAAGCTAATCTAACACCAGGGCGTTCGTGGATATTGAAATGTCAAAGCTAATCTAGCACTAGGGCTTTCGTGGATATTTAAATGTCAAAGCTAATCTAGCACCAGGGCGTTCGTGGATATTGAAATGTCAAAGCTAATCTAGCACCAGGGCGTTCGTGGATATTTAAATGTCAAAGCTAATATAGCACTAGGGCTTTCGTGGATATTTAAATGTCAAAGCTAATCTAGCACCAGGGCGTTGGTGGATATTGAAATGTCAAAGCTAATCTAACACCAGGGCGTTCGTGGATATTGAAATGTCAAAGCTAATCTAGCACTAGGGCTTTCGTGGATATTTAAATGTCAAAGCTAATCTAGCACCTAGGGCGTTCGTGGATATTGAAATGTCAAGGCTAATCTAGCACCAGGGCGTTCGCTGGATATTTAAATGTCAAAGCTAATCTAGCACTAGGGCTTTCGTGGATATTTAAATGTCAAGGCTAATCTAGCACTAGTGCGTTCGTGGATATTGAAATGTCAAAGCTAATCTAGCACCTAGGGCGTTCGTGGATATTTAAATAGTCAAGGCTAATCTAGCACTAGGGCGTTCGTGGATATTTAAATGTCAAAGCTAATCTAGCACCAGGGCATTCGTGGATATTGAAATGTCAAGGCTAATCTAGCACCAGGGCTGTTCGTGGATATTTAAATGTCAAGGCTAATCTAGCATTAGGGCGTTCGTGGATATTTAAATGTCAAAGCTAATCTAGCACCTATGGCGTTCGTGGATATTTAAATGTCAAGGCTAATCTAGCACCTAGGGCGTTCGTGGATATTTAAATGTCAAGAGCTAATCTAGCACTAGGGCATTCGTGGATATTGAAATATAACGCCTAATCTAGCACTAGGGCATTCGTGGATATTAAATGTCATAGCTAATCTAGCACTAGGGCATTCGTGGATATTGAAATATCAAGGACTAATCTAGCACTAGGGCATTCGTGGATATTGAAATGTCAAGCTAATCTAGCACCAGGGCTTTCGTGGATATTGAAATGTCAAGCTAATCTAACACTAGGCGTTTCGTGGATATTGAAATGTCAAGCTAATCTAGCACTAGGGCTTTCGTGGATATTTAAATGTCAAAGCTAATCTAGCACAAGGGCGTCGTGATATTTAAATGTCAAAGCTAATCTAGCACCATGTGCGTCGTGGATATTTAAATGTCAAGCTAATCTAGCACTAGGGCATTCGTGGATATGAAATGTCAAGGCTAATCTAGCACTAGGGCATTAGTGGATATTGAAATGTCAAAGCTAATCTAGCACTAGGGCATTCATTGATATTGAAATGTCAAGGATAATCTAGCACTAGGGCATTCGTGGATATTAAAATATCAAAGCTAATCTAGCACTAGGGCAGTTAGTGAATATTGAAATGTCAAGGCTAATCTAGCACTAGGGCATTCGTGGATATTTAAATATCAAAGGCTAATCTAGCACAGGGGCGTTCGTGGATATTGAAATGTCAAAGCTAATCTAGCACCAGGGCGTTCGTGGATATTTAAATGTCAAAGCTACTCTAATACCAGGGCGTTCGTGGATATTGAAATGTCAAAGCTAATCTAGCATTAGGGCGTTCGTGGATATTTAAAAGTCAAAGCTAATCTAGCACCAGGGCGTTCGTGGATATTTAAATGTCAAAGCTAATCTAGCACTAGGGCATTCGTGGATATTGAAATGTAACGCCTAATCTAGCACCTAGGGCATTCGTGGATATTTAAATGTCAAAGCTAATCTAGCACCAGGGCGTTCGTGGATATTTAAATGTCAAAGCTAATCTAGCACTAGGGCATTCGTGGATATTGAAATATAACGCCTAATCTAGCACTAGGGCATTCGTGGATATTTAAATGTCATAGCTAATCTAGCACTAGGGCATTCGTGGATATTGAAATATCAGGACTAATCTAGCACTAGGGCATTCGTGGATATTGAAATGTCAAGCTAATCTAGCACCAGGGCTTTCGTGGATATTGAAATGTCAAAGCTAATCTAACACCAGGGCGTTCGTGGATATTGAAATGTCAAAGCTAATCTAGCACTAGGGCTTTCGTGGATATTTAAATGTCAAAGCTAATCTAGCACAGGGCGTTCCGTGGATATTGAAATGTCAAAGCTAATCTAGCACCAGGGCGTTCGTGGATATTTAAATGTAAAAGCTAATCTAGCACTAGGGCATTCGTGGATATTGAAATGTCAAGCTAATCTAGCGCTAGGGCATTAGTGGATATTGAAATGTCAAAGCTAATCTAGCACTAGGGCATTCGTGGATATTGAAATATCAGGACTAATCTAGCACTAGGGCATTCGTGGATATTGAAATGTCAAGGCTAATCTAGCACCAAGGCTTTCGTGGATATTGAAATGTCAAAGCTAATCTAACACCAGGGCGTTCGTGGATATTGAAATGTCAAAGCTAATCTAGCACTAGGGCTTTCGTGGATATTTAAATGTCAAAGCTAATCTAGCACCAGGGCGTTCGTGGATATTGAAATGTCAAGCTAATCTAGCACCAGGGCGTTCGTGGATATTTAAATGTCAAAGCTAATATAGCACTAGGGCTTTCGTGGATATTTAAATGTCAAAGCTAATCTAGCACCAGGGCGTTGGTGGATATTGAAATGTCAAAGCTAATCTAACACCAGGGCGTTCGTGGATATTGAAATGTCAAAGCTAATCTAGCACTAGGGCTTTCGTGGATATTTAAATGTCAAAGCTAATCTAGCACCAGGGCGTTCGTGGATATTGAAATGTCAAAGCTAATCTAGCACCAGGGCGTTCGCGGATATTTAAATGTCAAAGCTAATATAGCACTAGGGCTTTCGTGGATATTTAAATGTCAAAGCTAATCTAGCAACAGGGCGTTCGTGGATATTGAAATGTCAAAGCTAATCTAGCACCAGGGCGTTCGTGGATATTGAAATATCAAGGCTAATCTAGCACTAGGGCGTTCGTGGATATTTAAATGTCAAAGCTAATCTAGCACCAGGGCATTCGTGGATATTGAAATGTCAAGGCTAATCTAGCACCAGGGTGTTCGTGGATATTTAAATGTCAAAGCTAATCTAGCATTAGGGCGTTCGTGGATATTTAAATGTCAAAGCTAATCTAGCACCATGGCGTTCGTGGATATTTAAATGTCAAAGCTAATCTAGCACCAGGGCGTTCGTGGGTATTTAAATGTCAAAGCTAATCTAGCACTAGGGCATTCGTGGATATTGAAATATAACGCCTAATCTAGCACTAGGGCATTCGTGGATATTTAAATGTCATAGCTAATCTAGCACTAGGGCATTCGTGGATATTGAAATATCAGGACTAATCTAGCACTAGGGCATTCGTGGATATTGAAATGTCAAAGCTAATCTAGCACCAGGGCTTTCGTGGATATTGAAATGTCAAAGCTAATCTAACACCAGGGCGTTCGTGGATATTGAAATGTCAAAGCTAATCTAGCACTAGGGCTTTCGTGGATATTTAAATGTCAAAGCTAATCTAGCACAAGGGCGTCCGTGGATATTGAAATGTCAAAGCTAATCTAGCACCAGGGCGTTCGTGGATATTTAAATGTCAAAGCTAATCTAGCACTAGGGCATTCGTGGATATTGAAATGTCAAGGCTAATCTAGCACTAGGGCATTAGTGGATATTGAAATGTCAAGGCTAATCTATCACCAGGGCGTTCGTGGATATTAAAATGTCAAGGCTAATCTAGCACCAGGGCTTTCGTGGATATTAAAATGTCAAAGCTAATCTAGCACTAGGGCGTTAGTGTATATTGAAATGTCACGGCTAATCTAGCACCAGGGCGTTCGTGGATATTAAAATGTCAAGGCTAATCTAGCACCAGGGCGTTCGTGGATATTGAAATGTCAAAGCTAATCTAGCACTAGGGCATTCATTGATATTGAAATGTCAAGGATAATCTAGCACTAGGGCATTCGTGGATATTAAAATATCAAAGCTAATCTAGCACTAGGGCATTAGTGAATATTGAAATGTCAAGGCTAATCTAGCACTAGGGCATTCGTGGATATTGAAATATCAAGGCTAATCTAGCACCAGGGCGTTCGTGGATATTGAAATGTCAAAGCTAATCTAGCACCAGGGCGTTCGTGGATATTTAAATGTCAAAGCTAATCTAGCACTAGGACATTCGTGGATATTTAAATGTCAAAGCTAATCTAGCACCAGGGCGTTCGTGGATATTGAAATGTCAAAGCTAATCTAGCACCAGGGCGTTCGTGGATATTGAAATATCAAGGCTAATCTAGCACTAGGGCGTTCGTGGATATTTAAATGTCAAAGCTAATCTAGCACCAGGGCATTCGTGAATATTGAAATGTCAAGGCTAATCTAGCACTAGGGCGTTCATGGATATTAAAATGTCAAGGCTAATCTAGCACCAGGACGTTTGTGGATACTAAAATGCCAATGCTAATCTAGCATTAGGGCTTTCGTGGATATTAAAATGTCAAAGCTAATCTAGCACTAGGGCGTTCGTGGATATTTAAATGTCAAGGCTAATCTAGCATTAGGGCTTTCGTGGATATTAAAATGTCAAAGCTAATCTAGCACTAGGGCGTTCGTGGATATTTAAATGTCAAGGCTTATCTAGCACCAGGGTGTTCGTGGACATTGAAATGTCAAGGCTAATCTAGCACCTGGGCGTTCGTGGATATTGAAATGTCAAGGTTAATCTAGCACATTTCACTAGCTTTCACTAGATTCATAGGAAAATTAGGAAGCTATACAAAGAGGCAAAAAAAAAAACATGGCTTGAGGAAAATTGCAAGGAAATTGAACACCAACACAACACCCGGAATACCAAATTAATGCACAAAAGAATTAATGACATCACTAACAAAAGAACACACACATCAACGGGTTGCCTAGAAACCAAAGATGGCGAAATCAGAATAGAAAAAGATCAGATTTTACATGCGTGGTCAGATTATGTGAAAGACCTTTATGATGATACAAGAGAAGAACAATATGATCATCGGAATAATAATGAAGGACCATCAATTTTGAAGATAGAAGTTCAGAATGCTCTTAACCATATGAAAACTGGCAAGACCCTGCGTACAGGTAACATCACAGTAGGAATTATCAATGCCTTAGAAGAATATGGAATAGACCAAGTCACCAGACTGCTGAACGCAATATACGATACTGGAGATATACCTCCTGAATTATGTAATTCTATATTTATTGCAATCCCGAAGAAATCAGGAGCCATGGAATGCGATCAACATAGAACAATTAGTATAATGAGCCACATCACGAAGATTCTGCTGAGAATTATCATGCAAAGAGTTAGGAAGAAAATACAACCCGAAATAGGAGAAGAACAATGTGGGTTTGTAGAAGGCAAGGGCACAGTAAATGCTGTGTATATACTGAGAACAGTAATTGAGCGTTCTATAGAAGTAAACAAAGATCTATATCTTTGCTTTATTGACTACACAAAGGCTTTCGATAAAGTGAGACATGTCGACATGATAAGGATGCTTGAAGATCTACAAATTGATGGAAAAGACCTTAGACTTGTAAAAAACATATATTGGAAACAACAAGCTGCCATCAGAATTGATAACGATGTAGGTCAATATCAGCCTATTAAAAGAGGTGTGAGAAAGGGATGTGTAATGTCTCCAGACCTTTTTTCCCTGTACAGTGAAAATATATTCAGAAATATAGAAGATATGGAAGGAATCAACACTGGGGGAAGACACATCAATAACATTAGATATGCAGATGATACAGTCTTGATTGCAGACAATGAACAGGACCTGCAAAATTTAGTAGATGCAGTTGTTGCACACAGTGAACAATTAGGGTTAGGACTGAATATTAAGAAGACACGACTATGGTCGTCACTGGGAAGAAGGAAATACCACAATGTGATATACGAGTAGATGGGCATATTCTTAAACAAGTGAATCGATACTGTTATCTCGGCACAGTCATAACATCTGATGGGAGATGCCTTGAAGAGATTAGAACAAGAATTGCCATTGCGAAGGTAGCCTTTTGCAAGATGAAAAACATACTGACCAATAAAAAGATATCAATTGAAACGAGAAAAAGAGTGTTGAGGTGCTACATAGAACCTATGCTTTTGTATGGATGTGAAGCGTGGACAATAAACAGTCAAGCTGAAAAACAGCTGATGGCTGTGGAAATGTGGTTTCTGAGGAAAATGCAAAGAATACCATGGACTGACAGAAAAACCAATCAATGAGCATGTCCTTCAAGAAACAAATGAAGATCGTAAACTGATTAGAGTCATTTGACGTAGACAGTCACAATTTTTTGGGCATGTTATGAGCATGTTATTTTATTATGTTGGGCATGTTATTTTATGGGCATGTTATACTAAATTACAAAGATTAGACCCAACATATAACAGAGAAAAACTACAAGACATTACAGTCAAAGAGAAATTTACAGGTGAAATAAAATGTAAACTTGAAACTCTGCAAAACCCTTCGGAGGAAAGCGTTGACCAAACTTGGTTGAACATCAAGAATACAATTCAATCTACCGCAGAAGAATGTCTCGGTGTGTTAACCACGCATAGAAAGAACAGATGGTTCAATCAAAAATGTGAAGAAGCAGTCATTAGGAAGAAGAATGCCAGACATGTATGGTTAAATGACATCAATAACATCCAAAAGGAAGAGCATTATAGAAATGAATGTAAAGAGGCTACAAAAATAGTCAGACAGCAGAAGCGAGAATATATGAGTAATATAATCAAAGATATGGAAACTAATCACCAGAAAAATGAATCCAGAAAATTTGTTAAAGAACTGAAGTCAATGAAACGAGGGCACCAACAAAACACATATGGTTTAAAAGACAAAAATGGGAATATGATAAATACCAATGAGGAAATGTGCAACACATGGAAAGAATATTTTATTGAATTACTAAATTGTGAAGCTCCAAGTAACATTTTCCCACAGGAAGAGGTTCTAACATGCGAACCACAAATTGAAGAACCTACATTTGAAGAAATCCTATATGTAATCACACGACTTAAAAACAATAAGGCAACTGGGACTGATGGAATTGCTGTGGAATTTATAAAGGCAGGTGGCCATGCATTACATCTAAAGCTATATGAACTAATAATAAAAATCTGGAGGACAGAAGAATTACCCCATGACTGGAAAGAGTCATTATTGATACCTATCTTTAAGAAAGGAGACAAGTTCCAATGTGGAAATTATAGAGGAATATCACTACTGTCCACAAGCTATAAGATACTATCCGCAGTATTACTAAATAGACTAAAACAATATTCAGAAGACATATTAGGCGACTACCAGGCGGGTTTTAGACAAAACAGATCAACAATAGATCAGATATTTATCTTACGACAAATAGCCGAGAAAAATTGAGAACAACAAAGAGATCTCCATAATATTTGTGTGGATTTTAAAAAGGCTTATGATAGTGTCCATAGGAATAGTCTATGGAATGCTATGCAGGAATTTGGAATACCAAGGAAGTTAATCAACATGACCAGACTATGCATGGAAGATACTTATAATATAATAACATATAAAGGCAGGAAATCAGACCCCTTCCAAATAACATCTGGCTTGAAACAGGGTGATGCACTATCGCCGCTACTCTTCAATCTGGCTCTAGAGAAAGTTGTAAGGAAGATAAAGGAGGATTGTGATTTTGGAGGAACATCCAAGCTGCTTGGTTATGCAGATGATATAGATATTATAGGGAAAAGTGAACAAAAGACATTGGAAATATTGACTCACTTAAAGGAAAAAGCCCAACAGATGGGGCTGGTTATCAACCAAGATAAGACATACATACATTGGCACCTTGCCGTCTTGACAGACGATAGTTTGTGCTTTAAAAAGGCACAATAACTTTTAACTATGGCGGTAGCGAGTGTGACTGATAAGGCCAATTTGCGCTGTAAATGTCCGTTCACAGTGGGTGCATGTGAACACGTGGTCATTTCCACCATCATGCACCATCTTACGTCTCAAACGCTTGGTGTGTGACTTTTCTGCAATAATTTTCTCCTTTAACTTTATTCCATTTCTGATATTTGCCCTCCATGCAACACGTTCAGCGGCGACTTGCTCCCAATGTGCATTATCAATGCCTGTATCAATCATGTCCCGCTTACACACATCTTTGTATCGTAGTAGAGGCCGACCCTGAGATCTCTTACCCATCTGTAATTCACCAAAAAAGATATACTTTGGTATTCTACCATCATCCATCCTCCTAAGATGTCCTATCCATCTAAGTCTACGAAGACTGAGCATGGAATAAACTGTCACACAACCTGATCTTTCCAATACTTCAGTATTTGTGATTTTGTCTTGCCACTTAATACCAAGAATTCTTCGCAGACACCGCATATGACAGCTGTTTAAATTGTTCTCTTGGTGTGAGTAAGTTGTCCAGGTTTCACTGCCATAGAGAAGAGTACTAAGGACACAGGCTTGATAGACAAGGACTTTTGTTTTGGCAGTAAGCTTCCTGTTCTCCCAGACTCTTTTTCTTAACCTGTTCATTGTTGTTGCTGCTTTACCAATCCGGATGTTGATTTCCTGATCTAGGGATAATTTGCTATTTACCACTGCTTGCTTGCTTGCTTGTGGTCGTTGGCTTGAGCTCCAACGCAAAGCCATGTATGTCGGATGAAGGCATCTCGTTGTCCAACATCAGTGTGATGTCATACAGGACCTGAGGTTTGCGTGAGTATCCGTTGTCCCATGTCTGGCTTATTGGTGCGCAGACTGGTGGTTCCTCGCCGTACAGGCAGACACTCTCCGACTTCGGAGGAATCGGCGATCCTATTGACTTCAGCCAGGACCCCGAAGGGACCTGTTGCCCAGGACGCTCGGCGAGGACGCGTCAATAGGTCTTGGCCAGTATATAACCCGGCCCTGGTGCCTTGGAAACACCTCTGCGTCCCGCTATTTACCACTGATCCTAGATATGTAAAATGGTGTACTATCTCTAGTTCTGCGTCGTCAATAAAGATTGATGGTACCCCATGTGCACCTTGTGACATAATCTGTGTCTTCTTTTTGCTAATTGTTAAAAGATAAGACAGAATATATGGTAATTTCAAGAGTCGGAATGGCTAAAAACTCTGGCCACATACAAATAGATAATATGACCATTAAAAGAACGGAAACATACAAATACCTGGGTACAATCTTCAACTGCTCCAACATCATAAGGGAAGAAATACAAACTAGAATCAACTCTGGAAATAAGATATATTATGCACTACAACATCTACTAAAATCAAAGGCGCTATCTCGTAACACCAAAATCACAATATACAAAACACTGATCAGACCAGTTGTGCTGTATGGCTCTGAAACCTGGAGTACAACAAAAGGAGACGAAGCCTTGTTACAACCCTTTGAGAACAAAATTTTAAGACGCATCTTTGGACCCATTAGGGATACACAAAGTGGAGAGTGGAAAAGAAGGAGTAACAAAGACATTTATGAGCTGTTTAAGTCCCGCTAATCACTGGTATCATGAAGGCTAATAGACTACAATGGCTGGGGCATATAGAAAGAATGGAAGATAATAGGGAAACAAAACTCGCTTACACTCAGGAAATAAATGACCGTAGACCCCGAGGTAGACCAAGAAGACGGTGGAGAGATAATACATGTACAGACCTACAAGCACTTGGAATCAACGACTGGCAAGAGAAGGTCCACCAGAGAGACGAATGGAGACGGATTGTATTTGCAGCAAAGAACCTTAATGGCTCGGAAAGCTGAAGAAGAAGAAGAAGAAGAAGAAGAAGAAGAAGAAGGAGAAGAAGAAGAAGAAGAAGAAGAAGAGAAGAAGAAGAAGAAGAAGAAGAAGAAGAAGAAGAAGAAGAAGAAGAAGAAGAAGAAGAAGAAGAAGAAGAAGAAGAAGAAGAAGAAGAAGAAGAAGAATGTTATGAGAAGAAATGACTTGGAGAACTTGGTGACAACTGGCAAGATCGAAGGGAAGAGACCAAGGGGGAGACCGAGAAGTAAATACCTGGATGGCTTGGCCACGTGGCATGGTCGAGACAGGAACACGGAGCTGATCCACGACTCTGGTGATCGAGTGAGATGGCAGAACATGACCGCCCACGCTTACCGGCATGGCACATGATGGATGGATGGATGTATATATAGACCATCTCTTCAAGGCATCTCCCATCAGATGTATATATACATCAGTGAGGTACAAAAGTCATCAGAAGAATAAAGTGTTGGTATTAATTGCTTCTTGGTGATAATTCTTCAGGCTTGCTGTGATTAAATGCTTCTTGATATCTTCGTTAACACCGGGGGTATCCGGCCTATGTCCTGTTCATGTTGCACGTATACACGTTCCTGCCTGCCCATGTCTTGTTGTTGTTGTCCACCTGTTGATGTTGTCCACCTTTGTGTTACTGTCTTCATCTTACACGCATCGCCTACACAATAGTAACATCGATACGACAAGGACATCAGTTGGAACATCGAAACGACAAGGACCTCAATAGGAACATCGACACGACAAGGACATCGACACGGCAAGGACATCAATGTGGAACATTGACACGACAAGGACATCAGTGTGGAACATTGACACGACAAGGACATCAGTGTGGAACATTGACACAACAAGGACATCAGTGTGGAACATTGACACGACAAGGACATCAGTGTGGAACATTGAAACGACAAGGACATCAGTGTGGAACATTGACACGACAAGGACATCAATGTGGAACATTGACACGACAAGGACATCTGTGTGGAACATTGACACGACAAGGACATCAGTGTGGAACATTGACACGACAAGGACATCAATATGGTAAGGACGTCAATAGGAACATCGACACGACAAGATCATTGATATGGCAAGGGCGTCAATAGGAACATCGATATTGCAAGGACATCAGTGTGGAACATTGACACGACAAGGACATCAGTGTGGAACATTGACACGACAAAGATATCAGTGTGGAACATTGACACATCAAGGACATCAGTGTGTAACATTGACACAACAATGACATCAGTGTGGAACATTGACACAACAAGGACATCAGTGTGGAACATTGACACGACAAGGACATCAGTGTGGAACATTGACACAACAAGGACATCAGTGTGGAACATTGACACAACAAGGACATCAATGTGGAACATTGACACGACAAGGCCATCAGCGTGGAACATTGACACGACAAGGACATCAATATGGTAAGGACGTCAATAGGAACATCGATATGGCAAAGACATCAGTGTGGAACATTGACACTACAAGTACATTAGTGTGGAACATTGACACAACAAGGACATCAGTGTGGAACATTGACACGACAAGGACATCAGTGTGGAACATTGACACGACAAGGACATCAGTGTGGAATATTGACACGACAAGGACATCAGTGTGGACCATTGTCACGACAAGGACATCAGTGTGGAACATTGACACGACAAGGACATCAGTGTGGAACATTGACATGACAAGGACATCAGTGTGGAACATTGACACAATAAGGACATCAGTGTGGAACATTGACACGACAAGGCCATCAGCGTGGAACATTGACACGACAAGGACATCAGTATGGTAAGGACGTCAATAGGAACATCGATATGGCAAAGACATCAGTGTGGAACATTGACACTACAAGGACATCAGTGTGGAACATTGACACAACAAGGACATCAGTGTGGAACATTGACACGACAAGGACATCAGTGTGGAACATTGACACGACAAGGACATCAGTGTGGAACATTGACACGACAAGGACATCAGTGTGGAACATTGACACGACAAGGACATCGGTGTGGAACATTGACACGACAAGGACATCAGTGTGGAACATTGACACGACAAGGACATCAATATGGTAAGGATGTCAATAGGAATATCGACACGACATGGACATCGATATGGCAAGGGCGTCAATAGGAACATCGATATTGCAAGGACATCAGTGTGGAACATTGACACGACAAGGACATCAGTGTGGAACATTGACACAACAAGGACATCTGTGTGGAACATTGACACAACAAGGACATCAGTGTGGAACATTGACACAACAATGACATCAGTGTGGAACATTGACACAACAAGGACATCAGTGTGGAACATTGACACGACACGGACATCAGTGTGGATCATTGACACAACAAGGACATCAGTGTTGAACATTGACACAACAAGGACATCAGTGTGGAACATTGACACGACAAGGCCATCAGCGTGGAACATTGACACGACAAGGACATCAGTATGGTAAGGACGTCAATAGGAACATCGATATGGCAAAGACATCAGTGTGGAACATTGACACTACAAGGACATCAGTGTGGAACATTGACGCAACAAGGACATCAGTGTGGAACATTGACACAACAAGGACATCAGTGTGGAACATTGGCACGACAAGGTCATCAGTGTGGAACATTGACACGACAAGGACATCAGTGTGGAATATTGACACGACAAGGACATCAGTGTGGAACATTGACACGACAAGGACATCAGTGTGGAACATTGACACGACAAGGACACCAGTGTGGAACATTGACATGACAAGGACATCAGTGTGGAACATTGACACAACAAGGACATCAGTGTGGAACATTGACACGACAAGGCCATCAGCGTAGAACATTGACACGACAAGGACATCAGTATGGTAAGGACGTCAATAGGAACATCGGTATGGCAAAGACATCAGTGTGGAACATTGACACTACAAGGACATCAGTGTGGAACATTGACACAACAAGGACATCAGTGTGGAACATTGACACAGCAAGGACATCAGTGTGGAACATTGACACGACAAGGACATCAGTGTGGAACATTGACACGACAAGGACATCAGTGTGGAACATTGACATGACAAGGACATCAGTGTGGAACATTGACACAATAAGGACATCAGTGTGGAACATTGACACGACAAGGACATCAGTGTGGAACATTGGTATGGCAAGGACAACAGTGTGGAACATCGATTGACACGACAATAACATCAGTGTGGAACATTGACACAACGAGGACATCAGTGTGGAACATTGACACGACAAGGACATCAATAGGAACATCGATATGACAAGGACGTCAATAGGAATATCAACTTGGCACGGAATATTTAGATCACCACCTACTCTCAAAGAAAGTCGCAGAGACACTATGGCTTTAGTTCTAAGACAAACTCTGCCCAACTGGACTACAAGATCTTGTACATCTGTAGTGTTCACTCTAGCTGGGCTATCAAGTCCCGCACATCAATCACGTTACACTACAGCTGGTCTAACGCTTTCGCACACCAGTCACGTAAAACTCCAGCTGTGCTACTAGGTTTGGCATAGGTCATGTCAACTCCAGCTAGGCTACCAGATCTCACACATCCGCCACGTCACACTCGGACTGGGCTACCAGGACTGGCATCAGTCACATCACACTCCAGCTGGGCTAAGAGGTATCACACATTTGTCATATCACACTCCAGCTGGGCTACGAGGTATCACACATTAGTCACGTCACACTCCAGCTGGGCAACGAGGTATCACACATTAGTCACGTCACACTTCAGCTGGGCTACGAGGTATCACACATTAGTCACATCACACTCCAGCTGGGCTATGAGGTCTAGCATCACTCATCTCACACTCCAGCTGGGCTACGAGGTATCACACATTAGTCACGTCACACTCCAGCTGGGCTACGAGGTATCAAACATTAGTCACATCACACTCCAGCTGGGCTACGAGGTATCACACATTAGTCACGTCACACTCCAGCTGGGCTACGAGGTATCACACATTAGTCACATCACACTCCAGCTGGGCTATGAGGTCTAGCATCACCCATCTCACACTTCAGCTGGGCTACGAGGTATCACACATTAGTCATATCACACTCCAACTGGGTTACGAGGCATGACATATTAGTCACGTCGCACTCCAAATGGGCTACGAGGTATCACACATTAGTCACGTCACACTCCAACTGGGCTACGAGGTATCACACATTAGTCACATCACATTCAAGCTGGGCTACGAGGTATCACACATTAGGCACGTCACACTCCAGCTGGGCTACTAGGTCTAGTATCACTCATCTCACACTCCAGCTGGGCTACGAGGTATCACACATTAGTCACGTCACACTCCAGCTGGGCTACGAGGTATCACACATTAGTCACGTCACACTCCAGCTGGGCTACGAGGTATCACACATTAGTCACGTCAAGCTCCAGCTGGGCTACGAGGTATCACACATTAGTCACATCACACTCCAGCTGGGCTACGAGGTCTGATATCAGCCATGCCACACTCCAGTTGGACTACGAGGTCTAGTATCACTCATCTCACACTCCAGCTGGGCTACGAGGTATCACACATTAGTCACGTCACACTCCAGCTGGGATACGAGGTATCACACATTAGTCACGTTACACTCCAGCTGGGCTACGAGGTATCACACATTAGTCACGTCACACTCCAGCTGGGCTACGAGGTCTGGCATCAGTCGTCTGGCAATCAATAAAGTAGAGCAGTCATACTACCTTTAAAATCTTCCTGTCCAAAGCAACACCATGTGCGAAGGCAACTTTACGTGCATACCACTCAACATGTCACGTTCCGATGCCATGTCTTCATGTGTACCAGTCAACTTGTCACGTTTGGTTGCCTAGTAATCATGTATACCAGTCAACATGTCACGTTTGACTGCCCATTCTTCGTGTATACCAGTCAACGTGTCACGTTTGATTGTCTAATTTTCATGTATACCAGTCAATGTGTCACGTTTGGTTATCTAGTCTTCATGTGTACCAATCAACATGTCACGTTTGGTTGCCTAGTCTTTATGTGTACCAGTCAACATGTTACGTTTGACTGAATATTCTTCGTGTGTTCTGGTCAATATGGTATATGTGTAGTACTTATTACATTTAGTCAGGGGATATAAAAGAAATCGGACCATGTTTTTTTCCCATCATTATTATATCTGCTTCAGTGCCAAACAAAAGGTAGATTTGGATGAAACATGGTGAACAAATGAACAAGTCTTACGGTGTAAATTTCCATTTACTGAGCATTGAAACTGAGGAAGATACTGTGAAACCAAACAAATAACACGATGACACTACTATGTCGACATACCGTCCTTCTGTCTACATGGGAGATCACATCAGGCAATATGTTATCCTTCGGCGTTGAGTCTGATATAATAAGCGCACGTTACCTTGGATGGAATCTGTCTAGAGGAAGCAAACCCTGCACTCATGCATGTCGAAGAGGTGTATAACTTCGTGTGACGCACTCATGTCGTAAGAGGAATGTAGAAGAGGAAGAAGAAGATGTAGCAAGTGTTTGCATAACGTTGCCCTCAACACAATCAACTGGAAAGACTCTCGATCCTGCGCCAGTTCCCATGCCTCGTGGATTGTTCGCCCATGGTTTTCTGACTGCTCTGTCTCCACCATCATATATATGTCTTCCCCAGCCTCATTCCCAATGTGTCTTCAATGTCCTTTGTCCATCGTCATGCTGGTCGACGCTTGCCTCTTCCTTTAGAGGACCAAGCCTTCCGTTGTCGTTATTTCTCAACCACTCTGACATTTTATATGTCCAAAATATCGTGCTGTTCGTGAGTCAGTTTTCTTCTATCTTCAGGTTTGGTAAAAATACTCACACAGCGCGCGCGAGTGCGCAAGCAGGCACACACATACACACATCAATCAAAGCGTCTAGTTGTGTATCTGGTAATCAGTCGTGATGCAGGCACTCTCCTTTGATTCTTATTATACCGCCCGCCAGCTTTAGTGCCTCAAACACCAATCTAAATTTAACCAAGCTCCATTTAGAGTTGTTCCAATGGTTGAAGCTCAAAGAGGACAGTATAGCACATGACCCTTTTCCGTACCTATATGCGTGGTCGTTATGTGTGGTGCTAGCCCATAATTTTGCAGATACACAATATCACGCCTGTCGCTTTTAACCCTCTGAGCATTTCCTTGTATCTCTTTAGGCTGAATCGATCTATACACCCATGTCAATTGTAATCTTATTAATAGTAAAATATAATAATGGTTTTTGTTAAGTAAGCGTCTTTAGATATTCGAACACATGATTACAGTGATCCAAAAGAAAGAGTGCTATTCACAGTGTTACCGTGGTAACCAAAAACAATCATAGCGGAATATATTTATTTGTATTCCATTCGAAAATATCCATGAGACACTTTCGGTAACCTGTGTTTGACGTACTGTGCCATTTTAAAAGTTTTATAAGATAAAACAAAAATACTTTGCAAAGGGGCTGCTTCGGATTTTTTTTTCTTTGGGGAGAGATCACGATTAGAATTAAGTAAGTAAATACCATTTTACACTCCTTAAGTGGGTATATTATGGGTCTATGATACTAGATTAGATCGTGGAGATTCTTGTGTTCGAATCCGTTAGATTAAGATGGGGAATGCAAGCTTCGTTAGGAAGTTCAAAAGAAGTGTTTGGCAGAAAAGCACACAAAACAGTGGACATCTTCTTTAAGCTTTCATGTAACCATTAAGTACGGGCTGTTTCATTTGTGTTAAATTATAGGTCATTTTATGGACATCGCAAAGTCTTTATTATTATTATTATTATTATTATTATTATTATTATTATTATTATGGTGCTAGTCGCGTTTATGGGGATATTGGTGACATTAATTTGTTGTATTTACAATCCATGTGGTGTGCTGCAAGTCAGTCTGTGATAACATAATTATGAGTGGCGAATAACCTTAGCTAAAAGGCCACCACGATAATTTATTATTAACACCCACCCTATACCCCAAATAAAAAAACAAAACACACACTACAAGTTAAGCTGTCTTATCATTATAAAGAACCGTAACAATTGCACACATGTGCTTGTGATAAAAATAAATTCGTTGACCTCATTAAAAAAATGTATATTAAACAAGAAATACCTCCATGTTATCTTAAAACATAAAATGTTTGCATTGAAAATATCCTTTAAAATAGTATGCGTTGAGTTACTTCCGTTTGACAGTGAATTTATCTTTCAAGGTACATAACAATGCAATTTCAAGGGATATAATCATATGAGAAAAATCAATTTTATTAATTTTTTAAATTATTACCGTCAACTGTGTAAAAAAAATGTCCCATTATCTCATCTCATCTCATCATGTTCCTCTTGTACCTTGCGGTGTCGAGGTGAAGTATAAACTTCGTGAGAGTGCCCGGTTATGGGCTTCGTATATCGACATTCCCATGGATTCTGTTATTCCCTCCGTCCAACGTTTACGTGGTCGGCCTCTTCCTCTGTTTACATCTGGTTTGTACATCATTGCTTGTTGTGGCATGCTGTTGACTGGCAGCCTACTTGCATGGCCAAACCATTTGACTTGCTGCTTTCTAATAAAATCTAGAGCAGCTTTAACCCCCACTTTAGTCCTGATTTCTTCATTTCTGATCTTATCTCTTCTTGATACGTTGAGTATTCTTCTCAGGAACCTCATTTCTGTTGTTGTGATTTTTCTTTTCTCTTTTTCTGTCATTGTCCAGGTTTGGCATTGGTAGCACAGAGTTGGTAGGAAGATTGTGTTGTAAAGTGCTTTCTTAGTAGTTATTGATACATGTTTGTTCTTTAGTATTGGTGCCATTTGTCCAATGAGTTGATTTGCCTTATTGCACCTATTTTCGATCTCGTCTTCTGGTCTGCCATTTGATGATATTATACTTCCTAGGTGCTTGAAGCTCTTTACTTGTTTCAAGGGATGTTCTTTTAGGTGAATTGTTGGTGTTTGTTCTTCTTTAGTTATAGTCATTACCTCTGTTTTGCTTGTGCTAATTTTCATGTTATGTTCCCTACACATTTCGTTTAGACTATTCATGTGGTCTTGTAATTCAGCTTCTGATTGTGCTATTAGTGCTTGGTCGTCCGCAAACAGGAGTTCTCTAATGGTTAGATTTGCAGATGGTTCTTCTTCTGTGTTCTCGTCATGCGGTATTCTTGCTGTCTCTGCTTGGCTGGTTTCTTTACATATGTTTACATATGTTCCATTATTGAACTTAATATTTGGCTATCAATGCTGTCACCTTTAAATAACTTAATTATTTGAAACTAGCATCAAATAATTAAGGCGTGCATAAATGAATCGTTATCATTTAAAACAGTTTTACCAAAGCAATTCTACACAGGTAGTTATGCTGGTATATAAGGAAATAGGGATGTATTAGTGATTGTGAGGGAAACCTGGTTGGTTACTTGGCAGGATGCCCATGGTATGTGGAGACCACGTGACATCGGTCACATGTCCGTCCATCCGATACCTCGCCGGTCTGCCCGTCGTCTGTCCGTGACCTCGCCAGTCAATGTCTGTCCGAAAGTGGTCAAGGTCCTCGCAGAGTCAGTAAATAGCCTGCCTGACTTGGAAAGTTTAGGGTCGCGCGGGGTGCACTAATTGTTGTTGGAAAAAAAAATCCTTTGTACACTTCTAACATTTGAAAGCCTTTTATGCTTATTGTCAAACGCCAAGAAAAACCTGGGTTGAACATGTTCGTTGCAGGACTATGATGTGTATGATTTAGGGCTCCTCGTCAGCTAAGCAGCTAACGCTGATTGAGCTGACCGTTCCGTATGAGTCAAATATTGAGGAGCAGCATACGTACACACTGAAGAAGTACGAGGACATGGTCGTTAGTCTTTGGCTGCAGGAGTACACCGTCAGGCTATTCGCCGTTGAGGTAGGCGCCTGAGGTCTAGTCTCCCACTCTGTTTGATGTGCTAAAGCGAATGGGCATTACAGGACAAGCATGAATTCTGGCCCAGAAACAACTGTGTGAGGCAGCCGAAAAGGCCTCGTGCTGGCTATGGAATTGTCGGAACCAAAAGTGGGATGAGTCTCGGAACTAGTATGGTTAGAAGGCGTAACTGCAGGACTACTAAAAATATCTCAACCAAGACCACAAACTTGCAACGTCTCTTGTCAGCTCTTTAGTCTTTCCTCCGAGCGTTGGTGGCGAATATGAGTGCAGTCAAACCATGCAAATGTCGGCCGAAGTCCAACCTCCGTAACATAGCGATAAACGTCCGTAAGTCGCACTCATTCAGCTACAGCGACCAAGAGGTGGGTCGTGAAACGTAAAGGAAGTACCGGCTTCCTAGTAGAGTGCGACGCCGTGAACGGGACACGAGGAAGGAACACGGCAACGGAGTCGAATGGAGGCGATACCTGCCGTGGCGAGGGATGAAGCTGGCTCCCCACGACCACATGTGCTAAGGGGCAAGCACAGACTACACGGACTCTCCTCACCGAGGGAAGGAGGGCTTGAGAGTGGACATGGTAACAACGAAGGGACAAACAACAACAGGGATAACGAATGTGACCAAACGTCTCCACAGCAGGTACAAGACGCCCGGAGTCATGACCCGGACGGGACCGCCCCCAGAGAGTAACAAGAGTATAAAGCTCCGAAATACTTGGGGAAGGGGGTACACTTCTGACGATCAGAAGCCCCCAGCAGGATTTGCTCCGCGGCGGAGTTTTTACGACTAGGGCTAGAGTAAAACTCGATTCCTTTGTATACTTCTGTTTCAAAGCTTTTTACACTTCTTATAGACACTAGGCTAGACTGCTGCGTACACTTTTTAATGGTTTGTCGCAACACATAGCTTTGTACACTTCTTTTTGAACGAGGAAATAGCTGACTCCTTTGTACACTTTTTTAATATTGCATATTTGCTACTCAACTGCTATGTATACCTCTTTGAATTTATTCTTGTGCATGTAAACAATTGGAGCCTTCCAACGAGCTACAAGCTGCGTCGGGCACAAATAAATGAAAAGCCAGCTTTACGTTCACGATTAGTTAAGAGACGGTCCTTCTATAGACTTTATCGAAATATCGTACAATCATTGCCTTTCTACAAAACTTGGGCTTCGTGCCGTGGCACATTCTAAAATCGACTGCCTCACTACATCTTTTCTGCTGGGAAGAACCACTGTAGGGTTAACCACGCACAGCCTTTCGAAACAACGCCTGACACGGTGGGTTTAAGCATATGAACATACTTAAGGATCAACCCCCATATCAATCGCACCGTACTATAGACGCTACATGTGCACACAGGCCAGTGAGACATCGCACAGCGCGCCCCAACCGGGTCCCAGTGACATGTAATCCGCTGGACGCCTACCGACAAGCTACTGCTGCGCCGGGCAGGACTGACCGTAAAGCTATGCCAGTTTACTGACTGCAGGACCACAACTCGGTGAGCCCTTCTCGAGACCTTCGTCGAACAAATATCGCTCGATTTCTCGCTCACATGGTTGTCCGCTTCCAGCTGCGGTCACATTCTCAAAACGATTGCCTCGATAATTTGCGACGGCTGGGAGAGACCACTTTCGGGTCCACCACACACCGCTTTCCGAGACATGGAACGCTAGACGCTGGACTGCTAGTCACGAACCAGACAAGCCCTATATAATACTTAACTCGTAGCGTTGTGAAGGCCTCGTAAGACTTCCAGTTATGCTATAACTGTGTGCTGCCGCAAATTGCTCTGTCGTGGCAGATAACTCGCGTTAAAGTTGACATACAGATATGACATTTAATCGTAAAAACTCCGCCGCGGAGCAAACACGACAGGGGGCTTCTGATCGTCAGAAGTATACCCTCTTCCTCAATTGTTTCCGACTATTATTCTCTTAACAATCTCTAGGGGCGATCCCATCAGGGTTATGACTCCGGGCGTCTTTCCCCTACCGTGGAGACGTTTGGTAAAATTCGTTGTCATTGTTGTGCTTGTCCCTTCGCTGTTACCATGTCCACTCTCAAGCCTCGCACGCGTGTGTTTGTATTTTTTTTTTCTAAACCTGAAGATAGAAGAAAACTGACTCACGAACAGCCCGATATTTTGGACATATAACATGTCAGTGGTTGAGAAATACGAGCGTAAGTTAATAAGTAAGCCACAAATGGCTGTAGAAATATAATTAAATATGATAACTTGAAACCAATTTATTTTTATACATACATTGTCCCTTTATTTCTCAACATAATTTCCACCAACAATGATGCACTTATCCCATTGTTATATCAGTCCTTCCAAGCCCGCTGCATAGAAAAGCGTGCCCTGTTGTAATTTACCTACCATCCCACAGAACTGTGTGACTTACTTATTGACTCTCCCTGGTAACTTTTTCTACCCAACTATGCACCGCTTTACGGGAAAACATTTGTTAGCATAAACACTGAAAACCCACCTTGGCGGGAGACATTTCGCGAATGAACGCCGAAGTTGAATGTGAAGTGAAAACGTGATTTAGAAAACGGAGCACGTAGTTCTATGCAACCGGTTTTGGAGGGCAGATATAGCAATGGGATAAGTGCATCATTGTTGGTGGAAATTATGTTGAAAAATAAAGGGACAATGTATGTAATAAAATAAACTTATTTTAAGTTGTTATCATCTTTAGTTATTTTTCTACAGCCATTTGTGACTCCCTTATTGACTTCCCCTCGTAACGACAATGGAAGGCTTGGTCCTCTAACAGAAGGGGCAAGAGTCGACTATCATGAAGATGGATACATGACATTGAAGACACTTTGGGCATGCGGCTGGGGAAGACAGATATGATCGTGGAGACAGGGCAGTCAGAACACCCTGGGCGGACAATACATGAGGAAGGGGAACTGGCGCAGGTTCGAGAGTCTTTCCAGTGAGTTGTGTTGAGAGCGACGTTCTGCAAACACTTGCTGTATCTTCTTCTTCCTCTTCTACGTTTCTGTTACGACAGGAGTGTGTCACATCAAGTCATGCACCTCTTCTACTTCTACGTTCCTCTTACAACAGGAGTGCGTCACATCAAGTCATGCACCTCTTCTACTTCTACGTTCCTCTTACAACAGGAGTGTGTCACATCAAGTCATGCACCTCTTCTACTTCTACGTTCCTCTTACAACAGGAGTGCGTCACATCAAGTCATGCACCTCTTCTACGTTCCTCTTACAACAGGAGTGCGTCACATCAAGTCATGCACCTCTGTTACATTCCTCTTACGACAGGAGTGCGTCACATCAAGTCATGCACCTCTTCTCCGTTCCTCTTACGACAGGAGTGCGTCACATCAAGTCATACACCTCTTCTACGTTCCTCTTACAACAGGAGTGCGTCACATCAAGTCATGCACCTCTTCTACGTTCCTCTTACGACCGGAATGCGTCACATCAAGTCATGCACCTCTGTTACATTCCTCTTACGACAGGAGTGCGTCACATCAAGTCATGCACCTCTTTTACGTTCCTCTTACGACAGGAGTGCGTCACATCAAGTCATGCACCTCTGTTACATTCCTCTTACGACAGGAGTGCGTCACATAAAGTCATGCACCTCTGTTACATTCCTCTTACGACAGGAGTGCGTCACATCAAGTCATGCACCTCTGTTACATTCCTCTTACGACAGGAGTGCGTCACATAAAGTCATGCACCTCTTCTACGTTCTTCTTTCGACAGGAGTGCGTCACATCAAGTCATACACCTCTTTTACGTTCCTCTTACGACAGGAGTGCGTCACATCAAGTCATGCACCTCTGTTACATTCCTCTTACGACAGGAGTGCGTCACATCAAGTCATGCACCTCTTCTACGTTCTTCTTTCGACAGGAGTGCGTCACATCAAGTCATGCACCTCTTTTACGTTCCTCTTACGACAGGAGTGCGTCACATCAAGTCATGCACCTCTGTTACATTCCTCTTACGACAGGAGTGCGTCACATCAAGTCATGCACCTCTGTTACATTCCTCTTACGACAGGAGTGCGTCACATCAAGTCATGCACCTCTGTTACATTCCTCTTACGACAGGAGTGCGTCACATCAAGTCATGCACCTCTGTTACATTCCTCTTACGACAGGAGTGCGTCACATCAAGTCATGCACCTCTTCTACGTTCTTCTTTCGACAGGAGTGCGTCACATCAAGTCATACACCTCTTCTACGTTCTTCTTTCGACAGGAGTGCGTCACATCAAGTCATACACCTCTTCTACGTTCTTCTTTCGACAGGAGTGCGTCACATCAAGTCATACACCTCTTCTACATTCCTCTTACGACAGGAGTGGGTCACATCAAGTCATGCACCTCTTCTACGTTTCTCTTACGACCGGAATGCGTCACATCAAGTCATGCACCTCTTCTACGTTTCTCTTACGACCGGAATGCGTCACATCAAGTCATGCAACTCTTCTACATTCCTCTTACGACAGGAGTGCGTCACACGAAGTCATACACCTTTTCTACGTTCCTCTTACGACAGTAGTGCGTCACATCATGTCATGCACCTCTTCGACATGCATTTGTGCATGGTTTGCTTCCTCTAGACAGATTCCATCCAAGGTAACGGGCACTTATTATATCAGACTCAATGCCGAAGGATAATATGTTGCATCTCCCCCGATGTGTCTCCACCTTGACGTGGTGGGGGAGCTTGCGTGTCCCATCGACCCCATTTGCTTGCCGATGGATGAAAAACTACATATCGGACAGCTTATGGGATAGGGACCAGACTAAGAGAGACACAACCTGCTGCTCTGCAGGTATAGACTGAGGATAACAGTCAAAAATTTAAAAGGTGCACGAAGGCAGACGTTTTTGGTCCGGACAAAACTCTTAAGGCTCCCTGTCGAGGGCTGTGGCTGAACGCCTCTAAGCCACAAACCCTCGGATCTGAGAGCCAGGCCGATACCAGTCTACCGGAAACTCTTAAGGTTCACTGTCGAGGGCTGTGGCTGAACGCCTCTAAGCCACAAACCCTCGGATCTGAGAGCCAGGCCGATACCCGTCTACCGGAAAATAGAAACATGATACTGAGCAAGCTACATGCTCAGGTCTGATATATGTCCGAAGGCTCTCAGCTGTGGGATATGAGAGATTCCCGGATGAAGGGGCCTGGCCGTTTCCCGTTCACTGCTGCACGAAGGTAAGGTGCTGAGCCGGCAGCACATGTAGCCTACCTCGTGAGCGAGTACATAAAAGTCAAAAAAGTGCCCCAGTCGAAGGGTTATGGAAACTGTCTGTATCTAACTCATAGAGAGTGTAGACAAAAGTGGAAGAATGTCTCATCAACGCGAAATGGAACGCACGGCGAGCGAACCTATTGCGTGGTCTGAAGTCACAAGCAAAAGCTTACCGAGTGGATGTCACTCGCAGTCTGACCGCTCCTGGTGTGTGATTGAGCGATCAGTGGCAAGTGGGATGCCCAACACATGGAAGTGAGGAACTAAAGCAGCCATGAGCAGGACGTGGAAACTCCTTGGGTGAGCCCAGTCTCAGAGCAATATGTGCCGGCTCTGCAATTATGGAAGCCTCCTTGGATAGCGAGATAATGCCCATGCCTTCCCTTGAGGGCAGACCACGATATCGTTGATCGTTCTATCTTGACCAGCTGAGATGTGGGTGACATTACAACAGTCTAACGTGTCTCGAAACCAGAGGAAGGCTAACCTCACTAAAAAATGCCCGTCGGAAGTCGGAAGTGTCGTCCTACGGGTGGCAAACTAAAAATTGACACTACGCATTTACGTCCGAGTGAAATGTCTCGTCCGAATGTCTCCCGTGCTAGGAACAGCTCTGACTATCTAGTTTCCGAATGCCGCTCTTGTTCGGAACAGCTCTGACTAGGTAGTTTTCCGAATGTCTGTCGTGCCTGGAACAGCTCTGACGGGCGCAACGACAAGCACATGTGCGAAAACTCGCTGAGTGAATACCTTCTGCAGACCTGTCTGGTTTGTGCGGGAACGGCCCGGAGCGAACGAAAAGCCCAATATATTGAAGTGAGGAATTAAAGCAGCCATGAGCATGACGTGACCATTCCCT
Organism: Cepaea nemoralis; assembly: GCA_014155875.1. Classification (NCBI taxonomy): domain Eukaryota; kingdom Metazoa; phylum Mollusca; class Gastropoda; order Stylommatophora; family Helicidae; genus Cepaea; species Cepaea nemoralis. Next base: position 223,371 of record JACEFZ010023472.1, read on the forward strand.
CGGTGAGCCCAGTATCAGGGCGCTATGTGTCGGCCCTGCAACTATGGAAGCAACCTAGGATGGCGGAAAATGCTATGGACTGTGCCTTCCTTCTCTTGAGGGATGACCGAAGTCCTCGACTGTTCGAACTTGACCAGCTGGGATGTGGATGGTACCACAAAAGTGAGAGTCTCCCAGGATTGCTAACCTGGTCAAAAATGCACGCGAAAGCCGGATGTGTGACCTAAGGGTTTTCAACCCAAGGGTGCCTAACGCACACCGCAATCACATCTGAAAAAAACACTCCGGATGAACGAAAAAAGAAGAGATATGTTGCATGATGTAAGCTCCCATTTAGACAGAAGGACGATATGTTGACATAGTAGTGTCGTCGTGTTATTTGTTTGCTTTCCAGTATCTTCCGCAGTTCCAATGTTTAGTAAATCGAAATTTCCATTGAAAGACTTGTTTATTTGTATACCGTTTTATGCAAACCTACTTTTTTGTTTGGCAGTGAAGCAGATATAATAGTGAAGCATTATGGCACTGAAGCAGATATAATATTGATGATAAAAAATATGAAACACAAAGCTGTGAACTCAAGTGTAGCCCATACACCTGCTACTACTTCTAGTGTACTGGACTGATTTTTGTGTGTGAACCAGCTTTCCCTATTACCAGTGTCACTCGCCATCATCACCCACTCCGACATTTGAGGTACTTGTAATTTACGTCCCCAAAAATATTTGACCAAGTGTCGGGGTAGATGCCCCGCAACTACGGCTTAAGAGTTAATGCTCTCATCAATTTGGACATTAAGAATTCTGGGCCTTTACAGACCGGACAAAAATTTTCATCTTGACTATTTCCAGTGACCACATAATCAGTGAGAGAACAAAACATATAATGATTTGTCAAGAAAGAATAGAAAAATGGGTTATAAAATTATCATTGTTAAAAAATAAAGTCATTAATTTTACGCAAACTTTGAAGATACCTTATAATTGTTATCTCATCGTATATATTGTATATAGCTGCCGCTAACGTTTATAAAAAAATATAACAGATTAAGAGAAATACTACAATTATAAGAATTACGCTGCTTTCACAGTAATGTCCCTTGAAATTACTGTTATGGTGTTATGTTCCTTTCCACTACTTTGAATACACATGATCCTTTCAGTGTGGTTTTATTGATGTACCGGGTGTTTGTGAAGTCTCACTGCACGTTGTATGTAGAACAAATCTGAAAAATAAAATATATGATGTCACCAAAAAAAAATGCTAAAGAATTCATTAAATTCGTTACAATAGTTACTGCTATGGTATAATACATTTTTTCGGAAAGTACCAATGCAGTATTCATTATAACAGGTGTTGGAAATGTCTACCACAGGCTTCAAGACATGGCTGTACATGTCTCTTCATATCGTCAAATACCTTCTATGAATGGTAATTCTTATTGCTTGTTTTAGGTCCTTAACTGAGTCTGCATTATATTTGTAAATATTTCCTTTTAAGAAACCCCATAGATAATAATCTAATGAAGTTAGATCTGAAGAACGAGCAGACCAAATTCCACGTGATATTTTGCGATTTACGAAAAGCACCATTTGGCTGGAATCACGGCTTCTTCAATTTCGCGTTCATTCAGGGTTCTAAAAATGGTTTCAGAATGTCAGTACGGTACCGATTGGCATTTATAGTGTTGTTGAAGAAAATTGGTTCAATAAAACGTCTTCTACTGACGGCACACCATTCCCTAATTTTCTCAACGTGTTGAATCTCATGAAATGCATTGAGATTAAGTGTGCTCCAATTACGATTATTTTGGCTATTAACGTATCCAGAAAGATGAAACCATGCTTCATAAGAGAAGAAAGTTACACCGAGAATTGACTCGTCTTATTCAGTTAACAATGCTTGAAACCACGTGGTGTAGTTGACTCTGGATTGATTATAACACTCTTGTAGCTCAGACATCAATCCTGTATGGATTAACATTCAATCCTTGTTTAAGAACTCTATGCACTGTGTTCACTGATACGTTCACTTATTGCGACATTTTCCTTAAGGACTTGCTTGGAATTTTCAGGATTGTGTCTTTGTGACAAGACCGCCTGGGCTTGGACTGGCTTGCCACGATAGATACTATCCCCTGCCTTTGCTCCAACCACCTCAATAGCACTCTACATCTACCAGGCCCCACACAAGCCGGGACAGCTTAACTCTTTCGCTACCGTGCTCCCATCTGTGGACAGAATGGATTTGCTGTAATGGCAGTCCGCCCTTTTCGTCCCACAAAATGATCAGTGGTTTATTTCACATATTTCTGCTCCGTTTCGGAATTTTAAGTTACAGTAAACTAAAAAGTAGTACAGCCGAAAGATCTCTACGCCATCTTGGAGCGGTCAATCGTTTTCTAATTTTGGATTCTTGTGAATTTTCAGTTTTAAGGTAGTGTTAATTTGTTTGTTTTGGTTTTTCACAATGGAAACGCCCACCAGTTTGCGTCCACGTAGTATGACTTGAGATCAAGCTAGATTATTGTTTATAATAATATGTGAATGTGAATATTTAGAAAGTAGTTTTAGTTGTGTCTAAAGTTTTAGCACGTGGTGATAAAGAAAACCCAGTGAATGTTCGTCAACAGCTGAGTGTTTGACAACGAAGCACGAATGGCTGAAGTTTACGTCTGTCATTATTGCTATGGGACTTGATCCAAGACCATGTATCAAAGACTACCGGTGTACAAGTGCACATTTATATACTCCTTGGTATGTGGCACTGCCACTACGTTTCCCAGTAATCAATTAGAAAATTATAATATATTTATCACACCATGTTTCATGTATGTCAACCTGAGGGTACCCAAAAAAAAAAATTTATCCTCTTGTTGACTCTGAAGAATATCCAGGAAGCATTTTACCCATTTGAAAATGTGTCCATTGATGATATGATTATTTGGTGGAAGGGCTAACCAAAGCTAAAAAAAACCATGCATTGTTGTCTCTACCAAGTCTGTAGTTAGAATTGTTGAGAGCGGATTGCGAAAACCGCAAAGCAAGCTGAAGATGGTCTCCATGAAAATAACACGGCGATGAATGGCTGCGGACAGAATGGACCAAATGGTTGGATATTATAATATCCATGATAGGAAAACCATTTACGTGGTGGAATGAATATCTACTACTAGATCTTTGAAATTGCACAGATCAATGCTCACATCCTACATTCCATATGGCAAACAGAGAAAAGGAGGAAAAAAATTGTTATAGAAGGATTTCAAGTAAAGAAAGTGCTCATCGCGAAGTAGCTCAGAGTATTCCTGAAAGTTTGACACTCTGCCTGCCGAAGAATTTCAGTCTGTTGCAGGAAATTATGCCGAAAGATTTACAGGAGCCAAGCATTTAATAGAATTTGTCCGGTGTCAATAGAGACTGTGTTTTTTTGCAGCACTCGAACTAAACGACACATATCATCTTTTGTTTGCTCCGGCTGCACTAATAGACCAGACTTGTGCGCCAAAGTTGCGTTGCAGCCTATCACAAATAGACTGCCACATATAGTAAATAAAAACAAACAGACATGACAATTAAATGTAAATCTGCCAAGTGTTTTCCTAATTTTTGTCTGAAAAAAAAAAATACATGATTCAGAATCTGCGGCGAAACTTCTTTTCGGATGGTTGATTGGAAGCAATGGTGTTTATAGTTTAGAATAGTGTTGTTTGTTCAGTAAATTCAATTGGATTAGCAGTGATCAGGATATTGGATAACAACGCCCCCTCGGTAAGTACAATGTTTACATTATTTTTACCTCTTTTTAACAAATTATTTTAGAAGTTATATTATTATTTGTATTTTATTTTACAACATACAGCAAAAATTCTCCTACCAACATATTCCTTGTGCTATCTCCTTTATTTTGATATATAATACAACATTTCTGCTACAATTTTAACCATTTTCATAACATTATTGCGACATACACCAATTTCCAGATTTCGGCCATTAGTTTTTTTCATTTGTGTGAAAAGACATGGTTCAGAATATGCACCAAAACTTCCTTTTGGGTGATTTAAATGAGCAATACTGTTTATATTCTTGAAGACAAGTGGTGTTTGTTTGATTATTCAGTAAATTAAACATGATTAGCAGTATAGGAGTGTAGAAAACACATTCTAAGTGCAATGTTTACATTATTTTTACCTACTTTTGTCCAATTATTTTACAAATTATATTATTATTTTTATTTTATTTACAACCTAAAGCAAAAAATTCTCCTACCAACATATTCCTTGTGCAATCCCCTTTATTTTGATATATAATACAACATTTCTGCTACAATTGTAACCATTTTCATAACTTTACTGTGACAGACCCCACCTTCAAGATTTCAGCCATTATTTTTTGTCATTATTTGTGAAAAATACATGGTTCAGAATATGCACCAAATCTTCTTTTTGGGTTACTTTAATGCGCAATACTGTTTATATTCTTGAAGACAAGTGGTGTTGTGTTTGATTATTCAGTAAATTAAACATGAGTAGCAGTATAGGAGTGTAGAAAACACCTTATATGTGCAGTTTTTAAATAATTTTTACCTCTTTAATTTCATTTGTTATTATTAAACCTCTCATTATTGTCATAATATTTGTAACCTATCAATTAATTATTAACACTGTCATGTTCCTTGTGCAATCCTCTTTAATTTGATATGTAATACAATAGGTCTTCTACCACCTTAACCATTTTAAAAGCATTATTGTAACACACCCCTAGTTCCAATTTTCTGCCATAAATGTCTGTTTGGTCACAGCCCAGTTTTTGTTTGGTAGTGAAAGAGTTAACCTCCCCTCCCTCACCTAGGGTTCCAAACCCCAAGGGGGCTCGGACCAGACACCAGGTCATATCACTGCACAAAGTCATAGCTAAGAGAACAAAATTTTAATTCTGAACTACGTCAACCACAACACAGAGAAGGATGGCTGAAAGCCAGACTAGAAGAACTATGTACATGAGCACATATGCAGATGAGGATTCTTCATCATGGAGACGGACGATAGCTCGTGCGGTTGTCCAGTCGTGGTAGCGACTCACCCAGGCTCCTCCAGTGGACCGGAACTCCAAGGTCTGCTGCCTCTCCAAAGTTCCCTCTTCACACAGAGAACCAATCAAGGGCTGATCAAGCGCAGTACCACTGCCTGACTGACACTGCACCGATGCACAAGGATCCTTCCTTGCTGTCGTACTATTCCTCTCGTCACACTCCTGATGAAGTCTGGGCCGACCCTAGAACATTAGCGGTCTCCCATTTGCAGAAAAAGTACAGGTAGCACCGTCTCAAAATACACAAGAGCCTGGTCACTCTTCTATCTCATAAGTGACCCACACACTGATATGTCACCTACACAATGAGCGGTTGCTCCACATGAACACACAATGTCACTGGCAAAGTCTATCAGGTGACTAAACACTTCACCTTATTTCCATGTCCTTGGACAAATAGATCTTCACACAGTATCATGTAACTACCCTGATCAATGGGTAGTAATCACAACCTAGCATACACTGTCAACAGTTCATCACGATGGCATGAGGTAGCTCCCTACCTTAACAAACATTGTCAACAGTTCATCACATTGGCATGAGGTAGCTCCCTACCTTAACAAACATGTCACTCTGGTGTTCCCACCAATGTTGTAATCAATGTCCTAGGTCACTGGACCACATGTTGGCTTCATAAAGGTAACCAATGTAGAAACACTATTTAAGCATCAACTGATACATGGTGTCCCATAACCCAGCCGGGCCAGAAGCATATCACACAGGCCATGGTGACCGGTAACACTGATCACTTTACTCAACTTGAAAGTTCCTGACCTTGCAATCACCAAGGTTTACACTGAGGTTGAATGTCACCAGTGCTTCACTGGCTAGAATCACCAGACGTTTCAGTGTTGGATCCTCTCAGGATCGGATGACACTCGTCGGACTCTTGACGGAGGTCCTAACCTAGACCTACCGACTTATTCAGCACTCAGCTCCTTCCAACATTGATCTCGCAGAATCAGACGACCACTCCCAGTATGGCCTCAATCAACTTCTGGATAGGCACTGGAATGAGTGGGCCCATAGAGCTCATGGTGAAGCTCTTGAATCTTCTTCTGTATAGTAATAACAGATCCTGAAACACGGAGAGGTTGGTGTGAGTACTCAACTACAACAAAGACTACCAGCATCTCCACCATGTCACCTGCCTCTCAGACATTCCTGATGTCTACCAACATGAGTATGAAATCATCACATCATAGATCTACTAGGAATCATAATGTATAGGCATAATGATATTAGGAAAAGCAATAGCACCCCTGTTCAGTCAAGTAACACTTCTGGGCTACAAATAACCCCTAGCACCAGAGTCGACTGTATGACTCTGTCAAGCATCCTTCGCCTGGTGCCAGTCCAATTCGGTTTCATCTTCCATCATCAATCAACATATACACCTACTTTCCTTTCAGTGTAGGGATTACTGTATCGAGAAGGTGTCCAGCCGGACATCTCCTTCCTGACAGACTCATCAATTCATCAATCCCTTAACCCATGGACTGATCAATTACACACATTAATAACTATATGACTATAATGAATTATACTCCTGATAATTCATTACTATAGCATTAACCAAGGAGAACTCATGAATTGTCACACTTAAATAACAAACTCATTGCACAGCCATAGTGTCAGGTCTGGGATCCCTGCCCCAGATCCTGAGTTGCCCTTGTATTCACTGACTATCTTTCAGGTCAGTCATACCTGTGCCGGTCGAGCACAGCTGTGGTGGCCATCCACCATTACACTTTCCCACAGCTACTGTGGGTCCCGTGTACCTTGTCCCGTGACGACTTAAGTCACGTCATCCAATACCAAACTCTGACTCCACCTTTTTTTTTTTGGGGGGGGGGGGGGAATTATTCCTCTCATATACTACTACTTCACGGCAGTACTCCAAGTACTCCATGAACCGAGTCAGGGTTCCAGAAGAGTAGAATATTAGAGACAAACGGTTAGGTTCAAACCTCGATCTATCTAGACACCACGGCCTCGAATTACGGAGTGCCGCATCACCCTCGATCGGGTATGTTCACTCATCGGATATGCACGATTGCATTGGGTCGGACCTGTAACCTAACAGGTTGGGCGTACCGGCCTACCTCCCAGTCAGCTACCTAGACAAACGTGTGATGGAACAAGCACGGTCATGCTAGCGGACGGACATGACAACCAGCAGTAATAATAGTATCATGAATACTTTCTATCAACTGTTATCCTATCGAGGTAACACCATCCGGCTTACACGGAATAACACTGCTATCTTCACACAGTAAATACACCACGGCTGATCTCACCTTGATTCCTCGAAAAATCACCATCACTGATAGAACAATTAAGTTATAATTCTAATGTCACGAAGCACATTACACATCTCTAATAATAAGCTCTACCTTATTATTTACAGCGTCTAGCATGTTGATGTAATGACTGACAAACTATCGCCTTGCATGCGTAATTAATAAACCCAACAAGTAACTGCTACACACTGTAAAGCACATCGTTCGGCCTATTTTATTTACACATCACTCCCTGTGGAATACGGCTTGTTCCGTCAGGTAACACATTACATCGCTGATCGATAAAGCCTACTTAAATATGCAGATAGCCTGCTGTAACTTGTAACGCTACGCGACGACTCAAGTTTCGACGGCAATAAATTCGTTCGGGAGGTCGGCGAAGCATATAGACAACAGTTAAATAATATAATAAGTATTCAACTAACCTGTGATTGAACAATCACAAACTTGACTGCTGATGTCCGCTCTGGCCGCGAATATTGACATCAAAATTACCGCAGCCTGTTGGCTGTGAACTGTCTACGCTGAGGTCTGGTGGGCGACTGATCACGACTAAGTCAGTGCGCCTTCAAATCGCCTACACGGGCCGCGTGACTTTCATGACTCATGAAGAAAACCAGAGTCACGATAAGTTCCACCAACCCGTGCTGCATGAAGCACTCGTGAACTTAGAGATCTCTACCACGTACGCACTTGAGGGAACATTCTAGATTTTTCTATAAATAACTAGAATAGCTCCGCCCCGCACTACGTTTCTAGGGGAAATCCCCTATTAATTGATATTAATTTCAAGGGAGACCAACGCCTCGCACTCCCTTCAAAGGGATATTATGCAGAGATCTGAAGATCTGCAGCCATTTCGTCAGAGTCTTGGATATCTATATATATTTCTTTAGACACAGCAGGCCTACCAGATAACGGAGCATTTTCCACATTTCCCATAGCAGGAAACTTATTCAACATATTTCTAACCATAATAAGATAAGGAGATTGTTTATCAGGAAATTGTGCTATAAGTCTTTGAACAACTATCCGTGTTTATCGACCGCCACAAAAAAGGAGATATTGGCATATGAGACTACGACCTCCAGCATGAGATGGAGGTGGAAGTAGTAACAGCGGCATACCGTTGGTTAGAGGAGACTACTGCAATACACATTGTATTCGTTACGGATTCAAAGAGTATGCTTAGTAAGGTGGAGAAAGGAATGTTTCGTGTGGAAGGCTATGGTCGCGTCAGAGGTCACAGATTGTGAGAATTATATGGGTATTTTGCCCTGTCCATGCGGGGGTGCATGGAATGAACTTGCTGATAGGCTGGCAGGGAATGCACCTCTTGGTGGTAGGTGGCCTATTGACAAGAGGGGGGGGGGGCGGTCATGCGTTTGTGGGACCAGGTGGAGAAGGCGCAGGAACAGATTGAGAACCAGTATGTGGAAAGAATGAGATTGCGGGGGATCGGTAAGGGTTCTGGAAGAATCTCAAAACTGAGAGGGAAGATCAGGAGAACTTTAAATCAGATAGAGGTGGGAACGATTAGTAGTATGAGTCTTCGCTGGCTGTTGAACGAGGGGACGGAGCACATATGGGAATGTCCTGAGTGCAGTGATGTCGGTTGTTATCTCAGCTTAACTCAACAGAGTGAGAATGTTGTTGGCAGCCAAGAACTGCTTGGTCAATCGTGCACAATGGGGTATGATGTTGTCCTGATGAAACGGCAGGATATGGGGTCGAAGAATTGCATTGACGTATCGTTGCGCATTCAAGATTCCTTCAATGTGCACTAAATGACAACTTCCGTTGTAACTGATCATTTCCCACACCAATGCACACCCACCACAGTGCGGTGGGACTTCATCAACGCAATTGTGGGCAAAACGTTAATTACGAACCAATGAACGAACGAAAATCTTTATTTTCAAAGGGTTAAGAATCGGGCACGCAGGCCCGTCTGACATTCTGCCCTTCTTCTCTATTTCCTCTCATACATTACGCCCACGGTAGACTCTTCTCCGTCTATCATGACGCTGCAACAAAAAGAAAGATTGTCACTAAACCAGACACATCTCCATTGATTGTCAGTTGCACTGGGACGATACTGGTTGGCCAAAGACGTCGATTTTGGCGATGGCCGAGCGTAAGGACAGGTTCTCGGTGAGGTCGTTGTGCCCGAAGCCCATCGTCATGCAGTCTATTCTGGACAGTTTGATCAGCACATGACGTTCTGCAGGAAATGACTGATCAGTTGAAGCTATGGCAAACCTGTCTCTGAGGTGACGAAGCCGAATTAAACTATCCTCAGCTGCTGTTGACACTCAGGGTCGTCCACTACGATATCGGTCTGCAACTGAGCCAGTGGCTTGGAACCGATGACAAAGTCGACTGATGGTACTCTGATACATATTTAGATGCCTGGCAACCTGACTTTGTCTTTCGACTGCTTGCAGTTGGCCAATAGGAATTTTCCTTAAATTTAAAAATAAAGACGCCATAACTATCTGCTTGAAAATGAACATAATTTGTGTGTGTGTGCGTGTTTGCGTTGTGTGTGCGTGCGTGCGCGCGCGTGCATGTGTGTGTATGTGTGTTTGTGTGTATGTGTGTGTGTGTGTTTGTGGCTTTATCCTTTTATATGGTTTTATTTGCCTAGTCAGTGAACAGTGTTTAACCCAAATTTTGCTGCTGTCACATGCACACATCATGATCTGTTGTCAAAAATTGAGTCATAAGCACAATTGACCACTGCGATGTAACGATTACATAACGAACGTAGTTCAGGTCAATACATGCGTTTTTTATTTGTGCATGTAAGCTTTGAACTCAAGCTTAGTCCATACAAACTACTTCTGGTAGTGATCTACTGAACTTTGCGTGTTGATTATCTTCCCTTGTTAACAGTGTCCCTCGCCATCAGGCGAACCCACTCCGACTTCAGCAATACTTGTAATTCACGTCCCCAAGTCAAGGACCAAAGGTGTACATTGTGTGTTGTACTTTACATTTGTGAATACAACAAATACATTCATATACACATGTGATAATATTATATTTATGGCAAGGTACAATTACTTATACTCTTAAACATTATTTGATGATGCCAATGGTGAAGTAATTATCTACTCTCATGCATACTAAGATCTTTCAATAGAAACTCTTTCATACTCCAAGTATTCTCATGACCACTTAGTTTTATTTAAACAAGTTTAAAGCGTCCCATTTTACAAGGCAATTTATAAAGAGGTACGTCTGGCGTTTGTGCGCGATAGAGAGAGAGAGAGAGAGAGAGAGAGAGAGAGAGAGAGAGAGAGAGAGAGAGAGAGAGAGAGAGAGACTGGGAGAGAGAATGAGAGAGGGACATGAGAATGAGAGAGAGAGCAAGAGAGAGAGAGAGAGAGAGAGAGAGAGAGAGAGAGAGAGAGAGAGAGAGAGAGAAATAGGGAGAGGAGATAACAAACCCCAAAATAGACAGACAGGGAGTGAGGATCCTCCTTGTTTATTGTCCTGTATGAGTGTTTTGTACCGTACACTGTGTACATACAAAAGTTGTAATTGTGGGCACCCTTGTCTTACAGATCTTGTCGGCCTGAAGCTAGCAGTCAGTGAATGGTTCACTAATATTTTGCTTTCAAGGTTGTTATATAATATGTGTATCCACTTTCTATAGTACTGTCCTATATTGCAGTGTTCAAGGATTTTGTGCAAATAGGAGTGTGCGATTCTGTCAAAGACCTTCTCTTGCTCCAAAGATAAGAGGGAGGATTGACAGTCTTTCTGGTGTGTGTATGTTATAATGTATGTAATGAGATGTGTGTGATTTTGTACATTCTTGTGTTTGTACACTGCATTGCTGGTGTGGGTGTATTGGTGTTGGTAGAAATTGTCTGATATTGTGTGCCAGTAATTTCGCCAGAATTGTGTAATCTGTGTTAAGAAGTGAAATTGCTCTGTAATTTTTAGTTGTGTCTTGTCTGTCTTTGCTTTGTGTATAAGTCTTTTGTAAGACATGTTGCAGCTACTAGGTAGTTCTTGTTTGTTAAATGCTTCTGATAGACTTTTGGGAAAAGGTTACCTATGATAGGAAAGAATTGTTGATAGAATTCTAATGTTAATCCGTCTGGTCCTGGTGTCTTGTTTTCGTTCATTGCACTGTGTTAGGTCTTCTAATGTCAGTTCTATGTCCAGTGTTTCTTTGTCTGTGTCTGATAGCTTCTTTGTGTATTGCAGGAAGCTATCTTGTATCTGTGTGTTTACTGTTTCTGCTGTGAATAAGTTTGTATAGTATTGCTGAAATGCCTCTGTTATGTGTGTGGTTTCTGTTTATGTGATTCCTTGCATGTCTATTCAATCATGTGCCATGCCGGAAAGCGTGGGCGGTCATGACTCGCCATTTCACTCGATCACCAGAGTCGTGGATCAGCTCAGTGTTCCTGTCTCGACCATGCCATGTGGCCAAGCCATCCAGGTATTTTCTTCTCGGTCTTTCCCTTGGTCTGTTCCCTTCGATCTTGCCAGTTGTCCCTAAGTTCTCCAATCCATTTCTTCTCATAACTCATGTCCAAAATATGTTGACTGTCTACGTCTAATTTCTCTAAGCAATTTACGATTTTCATTTGTCTCCTGTAGTACTTGGTCATTGGTTTTTCTGTCTGTCCATTATATTCTTTACATTTTCTTCAGAAACCACATTTCTGCAGCCATCAGATGTTTTTCAGCTTGACTGCTCATTGCCCAATTGTCACATCTATACAAAAGAACAGGCTAGCATGTCTATTATTGTGTTTATTTGTCTGCTACACTGTATGCTTTGTTCTATTTCCATGTATTGTTTGCTGGGGGACTCTTGTGTGATGGTGCTGAGTTTTGTTATACTTAGTGCACCCAGGTATCTGTGCTGTTGGTGTTGCATTTCTAATGCATGCATGTATGGTAAGTTTCTGTCGGTTTGCTTTGTTAAATGTATTGCTGTTTGTATGATCTGTTCTTGTTGCAGTCTATGCTTGTGTATGATGGATGCTAGTAGTTGGGTCCTGTGCTTTTCAGTAAGCTCCAGTATTGTCTAATGCTGCCCGTTGATAATATTACATTCATGGCAACACATATGGGGTAGTTCCCTATCAAAGGAGAGGTAAGGTGCCTCCTTCCCTCCTCTAGCCTACCGGATACCCCTGGGCAAGGTGGAGTACCCGTTTGGCCCCCCCCCCCCACCCGATCAGAGTTACGTGAATCCATAGGTGCAGGTAGTGGGTGAAGTTGAAAAGCAACCAACAGATAGTTGTAGGTTATGGTCTTCAGCTTCACGACGGTAGGCAGAGGATCTATTTTTTGGGGAGACAATGGATACGGTCATCGACCAGTATGGTCATTGCTAGGAAGGAAAGCAATGCAAAACTACCTTCTTTACAGATGCCAAGAATATTGATACTCATCGATACTCAGAGAAACGGCGTAAATTGGTGTTCCATAGGAGCAGCCTCGCCCGGTAGGGGTAGTCATTGCACCAGATGACCCCAGACCGTCAGCAGGCGACTGAGTGCAAAAGAATATCAACATTGAAAGTAGGAACTTGGAATGTAAGAACTATGAGTGGGGATGGAAAATTTGATAACATTAAGAATGAAATGAGAAGACTAAATATCAACCTGTTAGGTATATGTGAGACCAGATGTAGAGGAATGGACATTATAACATCTGAGGAATATAGAATAAGCTATTCTGGTGGGGAGAAACAACAGCGAGGAGGAGCAATTATAATGGATACAGAGAGATCAAATTCGATCAAAGAATATTGGACTGTATCAGACAGAGTGTTACTGGTGAAGTTGAGTGGAAAACCTTTTGATGTCAACGTCATAAAAGTGTATGCACCAACAGCAGATAGTAGTGATGGCAGCATTGATGAATTTTATAATGATTTAGAGAATGCCTTCAAGAAATGTAAGAACGCTTACGTAAATATCATAATGGGTGACTGTTTTGCCAAAGTTGGAAATCAACAGGATGGATGCATAGTAGGCAAGTATGGACTAGGGAAACAGAATGAAAGAGGTTGCAGACTTGTACAGTGGGCAAAAGAGCATGATGAGATTATTGGAAGCACCTGGTATAAAAGCACCCAAGGAGATTATGGACATGGAGGAGTCCTGATCATAAGATCAAAAATGAGATTGATTACATTCTCATCAATAGAAGATTTCGAAATGCCTTAAAAGTCGCAAAAAACTATACCAAACACAGACTGCTACAGCGACCATAGATTAATCTTAAGCAATCTTCTTCTTCTTCGTCAGCATTCCGAGCCATTGAGGTTCTTTGCTGCAGATACAAGCCGTCTCCATTCGTCTCTCTGGTTGACCTTCTCTTGCCAGTCGCTGATTCCAAGTGCTTGTAGGTCTCTATGTATATTATCTCTCCACCGTCTTCTTGGTCTACCTCGGGGTCTACGTTCTTTTATTTCCTGTTTGTAAGCGTGTTTTGTTTCCCTATTATCTTCCATTCTTTCTATATGCCCCAGCCATTGCAGTCTATTAGCCTTCACGATACCAGTAATTAGCGAGAACTTAAACAGATCATAAATGTCTTTGTTGTTTTTCTTTTCCACTCTGTGTATCCCTAAAGGACCCAAAGATGCGTCTTAAAACTTTGTTCTCAAAGGTTTGTAACAAGGCTTCGTCTCCTTTAGTTGTACTCCAGGTTTCCGAGCCATACATCACAACTGGTCTGATCAGTGTTTTGTATATTGTGATCTTGGTGTTACGAGATAGCGCATTTGATTTTAGCAGATGTTGTAGCGCATAGTATATCTTATTTCCAGAGTTGATTCTAACTTGTAGTTCTTCCCTTATTATGTTGGAGCAGTTGAAGATTGTACCAGGTATTTGTATGTTTCCGTTCTTTTAATGGTCATATTATCTATTTGTATGTGGCCAGAGTTTTAGCCGTTCCTTCTCTTGAAATTACCATATATTCTGTCTTATCGTGGTTGAAACCAGCCCCATTTGTTGAGCTTTTTCTTTTAAGTGAGTCAATATTTCCAATGTCTTTTGTTCATTTTCCCCTATAATATCTATATCATCTGCATAACCAAGCAGCTTGGATGTTCCTCCCTCCTTTACCTTCCCTACAACTTTCTCTAGCGCCAGATTGAAAAGGAACGGCGATAGTGCATAACCCTGTTTCAGGACAGATGTTATTTGGAAAAGGTCAGATTTCATGCCTTTATATGTTACTATATTATAAGTATCTTCCATGCATAGTCTGGTCATGCTGATTACTTTCTTAAACAATATCTGTATCTTTAGCAATATACTTATAAAATTAAAGAAAGTCAAATTTACACCAAGAAGCACATACTTTGATCTACGGGCAATGAAGAGTGAGGAGATAAAAGATAAATTCAACGTAGAGGTAAAGAACAGATTTGATACATTGTCCGATATCGAAATATTATTTCAAGATGTCAACGAAGAATGGGAAATATTAAAGAAATCAGTCAATCAAGCTGCGGAAACAACCATCCCAAAAATAAAGATAATAGGACGCAAGAAATGGATGACGGAAGACATCTTAGAACTCACGGAAATAAGAAGAAATAACAAAAATAACAAGGAAAAGTATGAAGCGATTCACGGGAAAATTAGGAAGCTATGCAAAGAGACAAAAGAAACATGGCTTGAAGAAAATTGCAAGTAAATTGAAAACCAACACAGCACCCAGAATACCAAATGAATACACAAAAGAAATAATGACATCACTAACAAAAGAACACACACATCAACGGGTTGCCTAAAAAAAACCAAAGATGACTAAATCATAATAGACAAAGATCAGATTTTACATGCGTGGTCAGATTATGTGAAAGACCTTTATGATGATACAAGAGAAGGACAATATGATCATCGGAATAATAATGAAGGACCATCAATTTTGAAGACGGAAATTCAGAATGCTCTTAACCTGAGTCAGATTACTTAAGACCTGGTTAACAGCAACATAGATTGTTGAAACATTAATAGTGATAAATAAGCACGGAGAGTGATAAGGAAAAAGACACCGGTAACGGGCTAAAGATAGTGGCCAATAGAATTGCGAGGAGGAGGCCACGTGATTAGGAGGGTCGAGCAGGGCGCACGGACAAAGGGAGTCAGTCGGAGTTGGGAAGCCATGACAGACAGATCACGAAAGCAGAGAAGTGTGTCGGCTGAGAACTGAATATCCCTTGTGGCGATGAAACGCCGAGAATCGTCGACGGCAAGTAACTGTGTACGCTAGATAATTCAAGCGTGTACCGATTGATGAGAACAGCGTTGCCGCGACCAGGCGGGTGGACATGTTACAGCACGGAGTCGAGTCGTGTGCCGTGGGCAGAGGTTGCCGGCCTGTGAATGTAGGCGCCATGCGACCATGTGTAACAGGACTGTAAGTAGGGTAGAAGAGTGTATGTGTAGACCATTGTAGTTGATTAGATAGCCTGGATAGCAGGACGTACTACAATCAGTGTGTAAACAAATGTCGTGGGTGTACATGTACCTTTGAATATCCCAGTGATTGTGTCGCATAGAAACAATACAAGATGCCATTCTATCACTCGGTGGTGACGAGTTGTGTTCACGGTGTATCAGTGTGTAATTCATAAAGAGTGTCAACGTAGCCGCATCTCAATACCCCTAGTTACGTCAGAAAGGGCTCGTTGGCAACGTGGGGGAATTCGTCCTTCGAAAGAACTCGGCAAAATTGAGGCAATGGTTATTATGGTAGTGAACAAGTATGTATGTATTGTCAGCTACAGATTTTTCAATTAACCATAAACAGTTAAGGCTATGTACACCAACAAGATAATAGCACAAGCGCATGGATTATAGATAACAGAAAACCATGGCTAGGTGTGGAACATAGGACGCTTGAGCTTATGTACAAGAAAGTAACCCGCAGTAAGCGAGGTTTAACAGCTCAGGAAAGTAATCGGTTGTATTAAATATTGAAGAGCATAAGTAAGAATATGGGGCAACTTGATTCAGGTGATGGTTTCAAAGTGAGGTATCATCAGTGAAGTTAGCATTCATGGTGCAAAGTACAATGGAGCAGTCAGCGCCAATTCTGCGAAAGCTAAGAAGATGAGTAGCAGCAATACAAACAACAGAACATACGTCGATACTCAACGTTATAATTTCTGATTAACTTGGCGTTGTGCATGAGCGACAACACTTTAATATTAGGAAATCCCGGAAAATAGAAATACAGAAACATTATGGCATCTTGCCACAAGAATTACAGTGTGAAGCCGTATTCAGGGGGCTGCATGCATTAGAATGCTGGCATAGACTAATTATGTCAAAACTAGTATCTGTTCCAGAAATGTGTTCCATGACAGTTAGTAGTACACTATGAGGTATCTACACCATTGATGTGGAGCTGCACCTGACGACCAAGTTTATCCTTGTCGACCTGTGAGTGAAACGGGGACGGCCACGCTGATTTGGATCAAGCCCGGAAGCAAGCGGAAGTGAACCGAGCATCAGGATCAAGCCACTGGAAACATCGCTGGATATATACAGGGCAAGTTAATTCCAATTAATTTTCTATGTGTGCTGCTCAATTACAGAGAGCTATTAGACACCTTTGTATGGTATTGTGCAATCAGCCTGATGAATTAGATTGTGCTTTCACAGGGATGATGGTGGTTAGTTAATCTTTTTCTGTTACAGGTTACCAAAACAAGATCAGCGACAACACTTACTGCGTGTACTGATAGTGATATATATAATCGGACTAATAGATAACAGATAATCATGTCTACCTTGGCAGACTTCATAGCTCTAGGTGAGAAGTGTGGTTTCACAGGAAAAGAGCTTATGACGTGGGCGGAGAATAAAGTGACTGAACATCAGAAGCAAGAACGGGAAGATAGAGCAGCAGTCAGAGAATTTGAAAGGCAGAAATTAGCAGCACAAGCAGAACTCGAAGAAAAGAAATTAGCAGCACAAGAAGCGGCAGCTAAAGACACCAAAGAACTTGAGCTACAGAAATTAGCAGCACAAGAGGCAGCACTAGCTTTCGAAAAAGAGAAACTGGCAGTACAATTAACATTGAAAGACAAAGATGTGGAGGGGAGTATTAAAGTAAAGATGCTAGAACTGGAGAAAGAAACTGAAGTTGAAAAAACTAAGTTGGCAGCCAAAGCATTGGACCCCATTCGAAGATATCAAGGTATCATCAGGAACTTTGCACAAGGGGATTCCATCTCTGCATGGGTTACCAACTTCGAAGTGTTGATGAACCACTACAAGGTGCCAGTTGAAGAGTGCGCGATCCTCTTCCATAAGCATTTGGCCTTGGAGCCATTGAAGGTGGTAGAGGGCATCCCAGAGCATCGGCGAACTGATTACAACTATGTCAAGGAAAGAGTCTTGGCACATTTTAGTTTAGATGAGGCGGGTCTGAGAACCGCATTTAGAGTTCTGACTCCAAAGTCGAACCAAACCTTCATGGATTTCATGGCCGAAACTCAATCTCTATATGACAAATGGCTGAAGGCAGCTAGAGTAGGCAACGACCCCGAAAAGCACAGAGACCTGATGCTGAGAGATAAAATTATTTCAGCTGTGCCAGACTCCATGGCAACGTTCCTGCTTGAAAATAAATGCGCCACAATATCTGAAATGGAGTCCAAGGGTGAGGCGTATTATAATGCCCATAGGGAGATTTTTGCAGAGGGGGCACAGCCAGAACTTATAGTAGGAGCAGCTGCCAGGTTCTCTGATCGAAGGCAATCATACGGACCCAGAAGTAAATATCAACCAATGAATAGATATACACAAATCCCACCGAGACAAGCGGACGTAGTTCGAACTGGCCCAGTAAGAGAATGTAAATATTGTGATCGCCAACACGGGTCGTTGGAAATGTGCGACCGAAATCCGGAGTATAAGTCATACCTCAAGAATATGTCGGTCAGAAAAAGCAATAGGTATGCAGACTATAGAGACAGTCTGAAATGCTGGTTATGTAGAAGCTATGGCCACTTGGCAAGGACGTGTAGTCTGAGAAAACTGAATGAAGACACCAACATGGCATACGCCATGTCCAGCAGCGACGAGGATGAACAACAAGACACAAATGCAACATACATATATGACTGTCAGGGCGACATGACTGACAACAAAGTGTATATGCAGGAAGCCAACTCTGCATACATAACAAACGGAAATCTGGACGTTCGACGAGCATTAGTGAATGGTTTTGCAGTGAAAATGGTTAGAGACACAGGGACAACAATTGTGGGGGTAGACAGGAAGATGGTAAGAGATGAAGACTATACAGACGACAGAGTGATGTGCAGAACATTTGGCGGGGCGTTAGAGCAGTATAGAGTAGCTTGGACAGACATTGACTGTCCTTACTACAAAGGGCGGAAAAAAGCGGCAGTGTTACCACATCCCACAACGGAGCTAATATTGGGCAATATCCCAGAGGTCAAAGAGTGCACACCCCAGGACATAAACAAATGGGAAAAAGAGAACTTAGAAATAGCAGATTGCGATGCGGCATGGACATTCCCGACAGAAGACATTAAAATTAAAGTAGATGATGACCCATCAGACATAGGAACAGACATTTACCATACAGGCGAAGAATACAGAAGAATTCAAGGACAAACAAGGGACCCTAGTACAGGGACCGTACAGGGAATGTGTCCCGACGGTAACGACACAATCATGGACGATAGGCATGGACCAGTTGATATTCGCGAAGAGCTAAGACAGTTGGCACAGCAAGAACTGACATGGGATACATTAAATTTTAGGCCAGACCTAACAGAGTACGAAAAGGAGAAAGTAATCTTTGGTGTGGAAAACTTTAGAGTGGATTGTCCACAGTTCAACGACAGCACAGCAATGGTGAAACAATTTTTTATGCCATACTTGACTCACACATGTGCTAACAGGTTAGAAAAACAAATGGTACAACAAGCATGTTCAGCACAAGAGAGTAGGTCAGTATCTGGGTATAGGTTACAGGACGAAGAGGGCGTATGCAACAAGAAAAACAGTCAAGAAGAAAGGTCAAAAGAGAAGGTGAAGATAAAACAAACAGATGTTACAGACTACACAGAATCGGGTTGGGAGAATGAAATTCCCCCAAAGAGGCCACACGTACGGTACATTGACACAGACGCTCTGTTAGCACAATGGCAACAAGAGGAAATTCCAAAAGATCAAATAAATAAACGAACACAGGACATCAAAATAAGGAATTGGAATAGGTATTGGAAAAGTATAGGGTTAACAGATGAGGAAAGGAAAGAAAAGACAAAAGAAATAGATAAGTTCAAATCAATAACAACATATATTACACAAGAAGATGCAAATAATTGTACAATACTACATGTTAAGGAGACATCACATGTTCCTACGTGAAACTCGTATCGTAGGATAGGTATATTGTATATACATGTTATATTTATGTTTATGTCGTATACATGTTTGTATATACTTGTAGTGTATAAAAGCTATGTGTATGTGATTGGTACAGGTAGAATTGTTGTAGTAGAATGAATGCATTGATAGGTATAAGGTTGATTGAAGTAACATGATGAGGTGGTAAAGTCATCAGAGGGAAAAAAAATACAAACAGTACAGAGGTGTAATAGTGTGGTTAAAATATATACATGAAGTCTGTGAATGCTAGCAATAACATGGCCTAAGAAACGTTACACCGACTATATGATAAAATGATCTGGTCAGATTAGGGACAAAATCCCGATAGTACAATAGGGCATACGGTAAGACTATCATCTAGGAAACCATGCGTTCATACAAGGGGATTGGTCCAGTGGTTGGCACGTTGTGGTACTGACCATGATAACATGTTAATGTAGGAAATGTGATAGGATTGCTGTAATATAATATGCCATTGTGAATGTAAATATGTATGTATGGATATATATATACACCCAAGGCTGTTGTTAATTTCAGATAGTTAAGGGGTGTAAATGACTGATCAGAAGAGATAATGTCGAAGGTACCTCAAAGATGCTACCTCACTAGCTGACTGAAGAGGCTGAGACCGACAGACGCAAGGAAGATTGGGAATCTGATGGGTAGAAGATACAGTTAGCGAAGACAGATACCAGCCAGAACCAACCAAGGGAGTAATAGTTAATAACATTCACAATCATTCAATAAACAAAACTCATAATATACGTAGATAGAGATAAATATAATTTTAATGGCTTTAAGTACATCCATAAACATCAGTACGTTCTTATGATCATGATCATCATGCCATGTATAGTTGTAATCAGTATGCATGTAATTTTAACAATAATTGTAACAGTGTTGATTGTACTATTACCTGATTGTAACACATAACGTATAGAATGAGATGTCGGTGCTAGAGATGCTAGAAACTGATGAATGATCATAACTGGAAAAAAGAAGGATCAACATCTACCAGAGCAGGAAGGTTGACAGTGGGTCTAAAACCACGATATATCACAGATGACACCCATAACATAAAAAGAAAAGAAGAAGAAGGTAACTGAGACATTACTACCAGTGATACATATTGATGTCACAAAGATGATAATGATAGGCGAGTGAAAGTTTGAATAGTGCTTGAAATATTACATGTGAGTCCAATTTTATATACTATTCAGATTTTATGACAATATTGTAAATTGGAAAGACAGACATGTACAATTGGTAGGAGAAACTTATGTGATTGTGGTAACAGATACATAACATGAGAACATGAGGAGTGACAGCGAAGTGAGAAAAAGGGGACGAGAAGACTGAGAGTAGGAATTTGTGCCAATGAGAATTAATTTGAACACAACCGGGATGCAACGGGATATTTGCACACCAGTATACAGGAAGCATAAAGGCATAGACGGAACATTTGAGGTTCTAGTATGTGTGTTGTAAGACAAAGTACAAAAAAAAAAAAAAAAAAAAGAGTGAGAGAGAAAGACAAACGATGAAAGGATGAAGAGAGGAAATGAGAGAGAGAGAACAGAGTGCAAGTGAAATTGAAAGAAAGGATACAAGGATAGTGTAGTAGGATTATTGGTAGTACCATTGATAATAGTACCAAGTGGTAGTACTGTGTACATATAAGATTTCAACATGTAGCACTTCAGCATGGCAGTAGATGTATATAAAGGTATATAAGGGTCATGGTATTAGGAACACTACAAGGAAAAAGTTGGTAGTAAGAACACCAGGCATAAACATAAGGCAAATGAAGGGAATAGATAGCCATAGAGCACAAGTAACTAATGGCAGCCGACCACGCACACTCGTTGACAAGACAAATACAAGAGTCATAGGTACTCACACCAAAGAGATCCCCAGTCGTAGCATAGACTACTCAGGAGCAAGATAGAGCTTAAACAAAATATGGGTGAAATTGATATGTCTGCAATACACACGTTCCTGCACCCAGGGCTTAAGGGCTGGGGAGGGTGTCAGTTGCTTGTACCGAGGTATAAATGAGGAACCTTATGGGAATGTCCGGGGTGGGACATTGGGACTCATAGTAGGTTGGTCCTCAACTTGCCGAATACAAAGGGGGTTGAGGCCACACGAGGTCTATTTGGGAATAGACGGATATTCGTGTCCGACATTATAATTTGTGTGAAGGTATGGCAGAATATCAACGTAACACAGAGGGAAGTTAAAGGGAACTGAGAAGCAAGCTCAAAGGCATGAGGCAGTAGACAGATATGTGCGACCAGGGACAGGCATGTGCGACCAAGCTGACTCATGTCAAGTGTAGAGATAAGGAAGAACCCAAAAATGTAGAACATTTTTGAAATTGCGGGGGGCATATGCCATGAGTCAGATTACTTAAGACCTGGTTAACAGCAACATAGATTGTTGAAACATTAATAGTGATAAATAAGCACGGAGAGTGATAAGGAAAAAGACACCGGTAACGGGCTAAAGATAGTGGCCAATAGAATTGCGAGGAGGAGGCCACGTGATTAGGAGGGTCGAGCAGGGCGCACGGACAAAGGGAGTCAGTCGGAGTTGGGAAGCCATGACAGACAGATCACGAAAGCAGAGAAGTGTGTCGGCTGAGAACTGAATATCCCTTGTGGCGATGAAACGCCGAGAATCGTCGACGGCAAGTAACTGTGTACGCTAGATAATTCAAGCGTGTACCGATTGATGAGAACAGCGTTGCCGCGACCAGGCGGGTGGACATGTTACAGCACGGAGTCGAGTCGTGTGCCGTGGGCAGAGGTTGCCGGCCTGTGAATGTAGGCGCCATGCGACCATGTGTAACAGGACTGTAAGTAGGGTAGAAGAGTGTATGTGTAGACCATTGTAGTTGATTAGATAGCCTGGATAGCAGGACGTACTACAATCAGTGTGTAAACAAATGTCGTGGGTGTACATGTACCTTTGAATATCCCAGTGATTGTGTCGCATAGAAACAATACAAGATGCCATTCTATCACTCGGTGGTGACGAGTTGTGTTCACGGTGTATCAGTGTGTAATTCATAAAGAGTGTCAACGTAGCCGCATCTCAATACCCCTAGTTACGTCAGAAAGGGCTCGTTGGCAATGATCATCGGAATAATAATGAAGGACCATCAATTTTGAAGACGGAAATTCAGAATGCTCTTAACCATATGAAAACTGGCAAGACCCCGGGTACAGATAACATCACAATAGAAAGTATCAATGCCTTATAAGAATATGGAATAGACCAAGTCACCAGACTTCTGAACTGATACTGGAGATATACCTCAAGAATTATGTAATTCTATATTTCTTGCAATTCCGAAGAAATCAGGAGCCTTGGAATGTGATCAACATCGAACAATTAGTATAATGAGCCATATCACACAGATTTTGCTGAGAATTATCATGCAAAGAGTTAAGAAGAAAATACAACCCAAAATAGGAGAAGAACAATGTGGGTTTGTAAAAGGCAAGGGTACTGTAAATGCTGTGTATATACTGAGAACAGTAATTGAACGTTCTATAGAAGTAAACAAAGATCAATATCTTTGCTTTATTGACTACACAAAAGTTTCCGATAATGTGAGACATGTCGACATGATAAGGATGATTAAAGATCTCCATATTGATGGAAAGGACCTTAGGCTTGTTTAAAAAACACATATATTGGAAACAACAAGCTGCCATCAGAATTGATAATGATGTAGGTAAATATCAGCCTATTAAAAGAGGTGTGAGATAGGGATGTGTAATGTCTCCAGATCTTTTTTCCCTGTACAGTGAAAATATCTTTAGAAATATAGAAGGTATGGAAGGAATAAACATTGGGGGAAGATACAACAATAAAATTAGATATGCAGATGATACAGTCTTGATTACAGACAATGAACAGGACCTGCGACATTTAGTAGATGCGGTTGTTGCACACAGTGAGCAACTCGGGTTAGAATTGAATAGTAAGAAGACACAGATTATGGTCGTCACTGGGAAGAAGGAAATACCACAATGTGATATACAAGTAAATGGGCATATTCTTAAGCAAGTTAATCGGTACAGTTATCTCGGAACAGTTATAACATCTGATGGGAGATGCCTTGAAGAGGTTAGAACAAGAATTGCCATTGTGAAGGTAGATTTTTACAAGATGAAAAATATCAATCAATCATGTGCCATGCCGGAAAGCGTGGGCGGTCATGACTCGCCATTTCACTCGATCACCAGTGTCGTGGATCAGCTCAGTGTTCCTGTCTCGTCCATGCCATGTGGCCAAGCTATCCAGGTATTTTCCTCTCGGTCTTCCTCTTGGTCTGTTCCCCTCGATCTTTCCAGTAGTCACTAAGTTCTCCAATCCATTTCTTCTCATAACATGTCCAAAAAATTTTGACTGTCTACGTCTAATTTCTCTAATCAGTTTACGATGTTCATTTGTCTCCTGTAGTACTTGGTCATTGGTTTTTCTGTCTGTCCATGGTATTCTTTGCATTTTCCTCAGAAACCACATTTCTGCAGCCATCAGATGCTTTTCAGCTTGACTGCTCATTGTCCAAGTTTCACATCCATACAAAAGAACAGGCTCTATGTATCCCCTCAACACTCTTTTTCTCGTTTCAATTGACATCTTCTTATTGGTCAGAATGTTTTTCATCTTGCTAAAGGCTACTTTCGCCATGGCGATTCTTGTTCTAATCTCTTCAAGGCATCTCCCATCAGATGTTATGACTGTGCCGAGATAACAGTATCGATTCACTTGTTTAAGAATATTTCTATTTACTTGTATATTACTGAACAATAAAAAGATATCAATTAAAACGAGAAAAAGAGTGTTGAAGTACTACATACAACCTCTTCTTTTGTATGGATGTGAAGCGTGGACAATAAGCAGTCAAGCTGAAAAATAGCTGATGGCTATGGAAATGTGGATTCTGAGAAAAATGCAAAGAATGCCATGGACAGACAGAAAAACCAATGAACAAGTCCTTCAAGGAACAAATGAAGATCGTAAACAGATTAGAGTCATTAGACGTAGACAGTCAAAATTGTTTGGGCATGTTATGAGAAGAAATGACCTGGAGAACTTGGTGACAACTGGCAAGATCGAAGGGAAAAGTTCAAGGGGAAAACCGAGAAGTAAATACCTGGATGGCTTGGCCACGTGGCATGGCCGAGACAGGAGCACGGAGCTGATCCACGACTCTGGTGATCGAGTGAGATGGCAAAACATGACAGCCCAGGCTTATCGGCATGGCACATGATGGATGGATGGATGGCAATACATTACTTATTGATGGTGGAGTAATCATTTGCTCTTATGTATCAGACCTGTTTTTTTTTTTTTTTTTTTTTACATTAAAATTTTTTTATTTTGAATCAACAGAAGTCTTCGTGTGTTCTTGCTAGCCTCTTGTGCCTTGAGAACTCTTGCTACAACTTCTGCTCCTCAATGAGGAAAGAGCGAATGATTCTTTCTCTGACAGCCTTGTGGCACAGAGATCCTCCATAAGCACGAGTAACTGTCTTCTGTGGCTTGCTCAAAGCACTGAGCTTGTGGGGGCGCACAGATCTCACTCCCTGAGCTCGGTCTTGTAGTAACCACATATTGGTGTCTTTGCAAGCGTATTCTGATACAAATATACCAAATTTCCACCGGGTGTCTCGGAGAATTTACGACAATTGGAATTAGTGTTGTAAGACGGGACGTTTTTTTTTTTAAATGGCTAAAGCATTTGTTTCGTACAAAACAGTGTGTATTTACAATATGCATTGTGTGTTTTCATTTTCATTTGCAAATACAACAAATACATTCACATACACATTAATGGCATGATGCAATTACAAATATGTTACTTGTATATGCCTCCTTTCAACCCTTATACACGACATGTGTAAATGAATGTATTTGTTGTATTGAGTAAAACACTCAATGTGCCATGTCTTGTAAATACACACTGTTTTGTACGAAATACAATTTTTTATTGAAAACAGAGGCTGACTCAGCTTACCTGAAAAAAAGGCTGACTCAGTCAATCAATCAATCAATCAATCAGATGCCGTCTCAGCAATGAAGGTTGACTGCAATGGATCTACAACACTGTCTGTCTCTTGCCTTGACTGTACATTCTGTCAGGCTGATGTTCGTCTATCTCTTGATGTTATCTTCCCACTTGTATCGTTGTCTACCTCTTGCTTGCTTGCCCTCAACATTGCCTTCCAGTATGGTTTTATAAGAGTATCATGTCTTTTAACGTGGCCAAAATATTTCACTTGTCTCCTCTTTATTTCTTTCATCAACTATCTCTTCATTCCCAATTTTTCTAGGACCTCTGCATTTGATTGTCTTTGTTTCCATGAAATACGACCTATTCGTCTGTATATCCACATCTCCAGGGCTTCTATGCGACTTTCTAGTTGCTTGTTCAATGTCCAGGATTCCGCGCCATACAGTAGCGTTGAATATACGTAGCATTTGACAATTCTCATTTTTAATGCGTTATTAATCTCTCTAGATGTTAATACTGATTTCATGCCGTTGAAAGCATTTTTGGCCATTCCTATTCTCTTTTTGATTTCCATTTCACTTCTGCCATCATCTGTTATTATATGTCCAAGATAAGAGAAACTTGTTACTTGTTCTAGTATCTGCCCGTTTACTGTGATGTTCATTGATGACCTTTCCTTTTCACTGCTAATTATCATAGTTTTTGTTTTTTGGATGTTAATATCTAAGCCACATTCTGCACTGTGCCTGTTTACTTCTTCCACTAGGTCTTGCAACTCTTGCTCACTTTCTGCTAGTAACACGTTAT
This sequence comes from Cepaea nemoralis, assembly GCA_014155875.1. Classification (NCBI taxonomy): domain Eukaryota; kingdom Metazoa; phylum Mollusca; class Gastropoda; order Stylommatophora; family Helicidae; genus Cepaea; species Cepaea nemoralis. The sequence goes on from JACEFZ010023472.1 coordinate 250,039, forward strand.
CGTCAGCATATCTAAGATTGTTTATGATTCTTCCATTGATGTTGAGAACAGGCATTTCAACTTGTTTAAAAATTCTTTCTGTGTATAGGTTGAAGAAGCTTGGGGACAGTACACATCCCTGCCGTGCTCCTCTTTTTATCTCTATAGGCGACGAACAGTTATTACCGCATCTAATAGACGCCACTTGATCCCAGTACAAGTTACTAATAAGTCTGATGTCCTTTCCGTCTACTCCTATATCTTGAAGGCACGTAATTAGTCGTTCATGTTGTACTCTATCAAAAGCTTTCTTGTAGTCTATAAAACAAATATATATACTTTTTTGAACTTCTATATATTTTTCAATTAACATCCTCAAACAGATAATTGCTTCTCTGGTGCCGCTGTTTTTGCGAACCCAAATTGTTCTTCAGCTACTTCCTTATCTATTTTATGTTGAATTCTTTCTTGTATGACGTTGAGTAATATCTTAGTTATGTGGCTCATTAAGCTAATAGTTCTGTAATCCTCACACTCAACAGCTCTTGGCTTCTTCGGTAGTGTGATGAAAATGGATGTTTTCAAATCCTTGGGGATGTACCCAGTATTATATATATCATTACATAATTCTGTGATAGTTTCAATGCCAAAGCTGGATAAGGATTTTATCATCTCTGTTGTTATCTTGTCAGGACCTGCAGCCTTTCCTTCTTTCATCTTTTTAATAGCCTTTTCTACTTCAGCCGTTAGTATTTTTGGTCCATCTTGAGTATTATACAATGTTGGTCTATTGACCCTGTTGTCCCAGAATAAATCTTCTGTGTACTCTGTCCATCTTTTTTAATATGTCAGTGTTATTACTTATAATTTCTCCATTTTTGCCTCTAATACAACCGTTTCCTGTTATATTATTTTTCTTCTTTGTAAATCATTTTATATGTTCATGTAATTCTTTCGAGTTGTGTTTTATTTCCAGATCCTCTATTTCTTTGCAATGGTTCTGCAGCCAATCCTCTTTGGCAACTCTGCGCATGTGACATATTTCTCTATCTATTACTATATACTCTGGAGTGTTCTTTGCTTTCTTTCTTTGAGACATTTTACTCAAGATTTCATCGGTTATCCATAATTGTTTTTTCTTATTAATCTTCACTGTCAAGGTGGTATTTGCAATCTGAATACTGGTTTTTACACTTTCCCATTTTGTATTAATGTTATCCTCGGGATTTTCACGTCGATATTGTTCCATACTTTCAATGATTAGCCCATCATATCTATTTTTGACTTCAACTAGGTATAGTTGACTTATTTCTGGTTGTTTCAATGCCGATATATCTACTTGAGGTGTCTTCGATTTCCTTATTCCTGGGTTTTTAAGTTTTATTTGTAATTTTAAAACTACAGGATTATGGTCAGAGTTGATATCAGCACCAGGGTATGTTTTGGCATTTTTAACATTGTTTTAAATCTATTTCTAATCATAATGTAGTCAATTTGGTTTCTTGTTCTATCTCCATGGCTTTTCCATGTATACAGTTTCCTAGGTTATGTTGGAAAAATGTGTTGCAAACAATAAGATTGTTTTCTTCACAGAACTGTATCAGCCTGTCTCCTCTGTCGTTTCTGTTTCCCATGCCATATTGCCCTACTATCTGCTTATATTAATTTTTTTCCAACTTTTGCGTTCATGTCTCCCATGACAATTAGGACCTCTGATGATTTTACAACTTTCAGTGTTTGTTGTAGGTCTTCCTAGTATATTCTTCTAGCTGTTCATCACTATAATCAGTTGTTGGAGCATGTCTGAAGAATTACTATGTTGGACGGTCTTACCTTAATTTTGAGAAGTATCATCCTATCTTTATGAGTTCAGTCAGGGGATTTTGAGCTCAGTCAGGGTATTACTAATCTGAGTCAGGGATGGACCCCAATATAACTTCTCCTCTGAGGTTGAACGCGGTTGGTATAATGGTATAATCGAACGCAATGGTGTTGATATTATTATTAGAAAGTTAACGGGGAAATAAACTGTTTATCCGGCCTGTAAAAGACCCAAAATCCTTAATATTCAGTACTTTGGATTGTTTCACGGCATTTTGATCTCTCTCTCTCTCTCTCTCTCTCTCTCTCTCTCTCTCTCTCTCTCTCTCTCTCTCTCTCTCTCTCTCTCTCTCTCTCTCTCTCTCTCTCTCTCATGTCTCTCTCTTCGTAGAAGACACGTATACCTGTTTCAATCTAATTGGTATAATGGGATGCTTGTTGCCACTTTTATATAAGGTCATTGTATGATACTGTTAACTTTATTTAAATTGGAGCAATTCTAGTTGTAGAGAAAATGTTTCATCATCCTTTACTTTTAACTTCAATTTAACATTGAGTCTATATATGTTCCAGATGTAAATGAGACTATATGGAGTATGAATGAATGTCGATGGAATGTGTGTTTATTTTAAAGGATGCACGAAATAAGATGAACACAATCATCATCATCATCATCATCATCATCATCATCATCATCATCATCATCATCGTCATCATCATCATCATCATCATCATTACCACACATACCACCCCCCCCCCCCACACACACACACATACACACACTAATTGGTGAGAATGCAACAATTGTTATTCAAAGAGAGCAATGGCTTGATTAAATAGTTTTGTAAAACTTTATTGATGTTTAAACTTTTACTTCGTATAAAACATTGAGTTTTTACAAGGTGTATTGTGTGTTTTCATTTTCATTTGCACATACAACAAACAAATTCAAATAAACATGTGATAATATACATTAATGGTGTGATGCAATACCATTATATGCTTTCTTTCAACCTCTATATACGACACATGTTTTCCACTTCCCTCCTTCCCACCCTCTCTCTCTCTCTCTCTCTCTCTCTCTCTCTCTCTCTCTCTCTCTCTCTCTCTCTCTCTCTCTCTCTCTCTCTCTCTCTCTCTCTCTTCCTATTTCACAAATGTTTATTGCGCGTTGAAGATGTTGCATTTTGTATTGCACGTACGTTTACATGCGTCCTGTATGTTTAGTGTTTTGTTCCTGTATTTACGGTACTGGCTTAATGTGCTTGAGGAGATCCCAGGCAGTAGACTTCTGGTTTGTGGGGACTTTAATGCACGAAGCAAAGAGTGGGACAATACTGGGGAAATCCGACAGGGAAATGCCCTTGCAGAAGCCATGATGTATTCAGATGTAGTCTGCATAAACGATGAAAGGTCAACGAGAATGGGAATGAGACCTGGTGATGAAGACACGGCCACTGACCTGGCTTTTGTTACCAAGTCGGCATTTTTGGATGTAAAATGAACTTGTCCTGGATTAACTTGGAAGTGAATATCTACCCTGTTTAGTATTGATTGCTAAATCCAACAAGGCCAAGGCTGTGAGAGCATGTAAGCCCTTTAAATATGAGAGGGAAACTAGCAAACCTATGTATGTGTATCCTCCATGGTGGTCCTCCGAGGTAGAACGGGCATGGATATCAAAGAGAGCTGCAGTTAAACAGTTACAGAAAGTGCGGCGGACACCCCTAAGTTCACAAGAGGAAAGATAAGGTGGAGGAATTCAAGCGCTGTGCAGCAGAGACCAAAAGAGCGAACTGGGAACACATTATGAATGAGCTTAGACGAGATAAGACACTGGGAAAGTTCTCGAAATTGCACAAACAAAAGCAAAGGAAAGATCTCTAGTCATAGTGGGTAAGATATACAGAGATGAAGAATCGCTTTTGACAACAGACACAGAGAAAGGGGAAGCTTCCCTACAGACATGTTTGAAGGGAAGTAGGCAGTATCGTCTGCATAAGCAATGACCTTGTACTCTCCTATTCCCTATATGAATGTGCCTTTAATGCTGGTATCGTGTCTGATCTATTCTAATAATGGCTCTAGTGTCAGTATATACAGAAGTGGTGATAGTGGGCATCCTTGTCTTACAGATCTTATCATCCTGAAGTTAGCAGTCAGTGAATGGTTCACTAACATTTTGCTTTCATGGTTGTTATAAAATATATGTATCCACTTTCTATGGTACTGTCCTATATTGCAATGTTCAAGGGTTTTGTGCAAATAGGAGTGTGCGATTCTGTCAAAGGTCTTCTCTTGGTCCAAAGACAAGAGGGAGGATTGACAGTCTTTCTGGTGTGTGTATGCTATAATGTTTCTAATTAGATGTGTGTGGTTTTGTATATTCCTGTGTTGTATACCACATTGCTGGTTTGGGTGTATTAGTGTTGGTAGAAATTGTCTGATTTTATGTGTGAGTGATTTGGCCAGAATTTTGAAATCTCTGTTAAGAAGTGAAACTGGTCTGTAATTTGTCAGTTGTGTCTTGTCTGTCTTTGCTTTGTATATAAGTGTTATATAACACACGTTGCAGCTACCAGGTAGTTCTTGTTAGTCAAAAGCTTCTTAACAGACTTTTAGAAGAAGGTTACCTATGATAGGAAAGAATTGTTGATAGAATTCTACTGTTAATCCCTCTGGTCCTGGTGTCCTATCTTTGTTCAGTTTACTGAGTGCATGTGTTATGTTTTCTAGTGTCAGTTGTGTGTCCAATATGTCTTTGTCTGTGTTTGATAGCTACTTTGTTTATTGTAGGAAGCTATCTTGCATCTGTGTGTTTAATGTCTCTGCTCTGAATAAGTGTGTATAGTATTGTTGGAATGCCTCTGCTATGTGTGTGGTTTCTGTTTGTGTGATTCCTCGCATGTCTATTATTGTGTTTACTTATCTGCTATGCTGTATGGTTTGTTCTGTTGCCATATATTGTTTGCTTGGAGACTCTTGCTTGATGGTGTTGAGTTTTGTTCTAATTAGTGCACCCAGGTATCTTTGCTGTTGGTGTTGCATTTCTAATGCATACAAGTATGGTGAGTTTCTGTCGGTTTGCTTTGTTAAATGTATTGCCGTGTGTATGATCTGTTCTTGTTGCAGTCTATGCTTGTGTATGATGGATGCTAGTTGTTGGGTCCTGCTCCGTATTGTGTTTTTCAGTATGTCCCATTGTTGTCTAATGCTGTCAGTTGATAATATTACATTTATGGCAACACACTTGGTGGAGTAATCATTTGCTCTCATATATCAGACCGGTATTTTTTTTTTTTTGGGGTACATTACAACATTTTTATTTTGAATCAACAGAAGTCTTAGTGTTTTCTTGCTAGTCTCTTGTACCATTAGAACTCTTGCTACAATCTTCTGTTCCTCAACGAGGAAAGCTCGAATGATTCTTTCTCTGGCAGTCTTGAGGCACAGAGACTTTCCATAAGCACGAGTACCTGTCTTCTGTGGCTTGCTCAAAGCAGTGACCTAGTGGGGACGCACAGATCACACTTCCTTAGCTCGGTCTTGTAGTCACCACATATTGGTGTCTTTATAAGATTCTTCTGGCACAAATATACCAACTTTCCACCGGGTGTCTTGGAGAATTTACGACGGTTGGAGTTTGTGTTGTAAGACGAAACTTTTTTTTAAATGGCTAAAGCTTTTATTTTGAACAAAACAGTATGTATTTACAAGAAGCATTGTGTGTTTTCATTTTCATTTGCAAATGCAACAAATACATTCACACACACAAGTGATAATACACACTAATGGCATGGTGCAATTACAAACACGTTGCTTGTATATGCCTCATTTCAACCCCTACACACTGTATATGCAAATGAATATATTTGTCGTATTCTCAAATGTAAAGTAAAACACTCAATGTATCTTGTCTTATAAATACACAATGTTTTGTACGAAATAAAAATGTTTTTTAAAATATAAATAAAGGCTGACCCAGCTTACCTGGCAACAAAAAAAAAAGGCTGACTCAGTTAGAGGATGATTATTCTGAGCCAGAGATGGACCCTAATATGTCCTGTATTCTAAGGTTGAACGGGATAAGGGTAATGGTATAATCGAATTCTATGGTGTTGATGTTATCATTAGGACGTTAATGACAACAACAACAAAAATTGTCTGTCCAATAAAAGACCCAAAATCCTTTATATTCAGTACAATGGAATGTTTCACAGCATGTTGATCTCTCTCTCTCTCTCTCTCTCTCTCTCTCTCTCTCTCTCTCTCTCTCTCTCTCTCTCTCTCTCTCTCTCTCTCTTATATATATATCTCTTGCAGAGACACGCACGCCTGTTTCAATCTAATTGGTAAAATGGGATTCTTGTTGCCACTTTTATGTATGGTTATTGAGTCACACTGTTAACTTTATTTAAATTTGAGCAATTCTAGTTTTAGAGAAAATGTTTCACCATCCTTCACTTTTAACTCCAGTGTAACATTGGGTCTATGTATGTGTAACAGAGCCAAATCGACGAGTCTTGGTTTGGCCTGTTTAATACAAAAACCTGGACAGCACCGGAACACCACTTGTAACAAAGCAACTTGTGAATTCTTTGTCTGCTGTTGCAAGGGCCGGTTGGTGAAAACAAACGTGCTGTCCAGCTTTGTTTTTAAGTATTGAAATGTGGGGAAAATTCCCTGAGTTGATCTGTGGTCAACTAATGCCTTCGTAAGACAGTAAGCTTCAACTAATTAAGTTGAAAATAAGTAATTAATATAACTTGTATTTTAAAGCGAAGCGCACCTCAGGTTACAGGCTCAAAAGTGCTTGCTTGGTGAAAAAGGCATGGGTAGACATAATTGTTATGCGACATGGTAGAAACAAAGAAATATAAATAGATTATATGAATAAATATTACTGAAATGGGCTGTTCTACATAATGGTTTAGCGTCCCTAAAACTTTATGAGAATAAGAGTTAACAGGTTAATATAGAGATGTGTAAGCAATCAGGCATGGTGAGGTGAAATATGAAGAATAGGTCATTGGTGGTGGTTATTGATGTCATGTCATGCCAGCCATGTTGGCACAAGATTATTTTGTTGAGAATGCATTTTACATGACAATAATATGTCACTGGCTAAATAGACATCTGAGAGAGTCACCAAGGTATACAATGTATGGGGTAATAAATTATAGTTCAAAGAGCATATGAATTATAGTAATAAATTATAGTTAAAATAATGCCACATGGGGCCATGCTGGCCATAGGATTGAATGTTTGTGTGGTTAATTGTTGAGTATAAACACTGCTAAGTAATAGTGAATATTTATAACATGTGTAAAACAGAGAAGAGTACTTACATGTTATATGTGGCAATGATGTGTTAATGGTTAAGCTATGTAGTTAGGACATGTGGGTAACACTAGAGGTGAAGGAAGGAATGTATCGGAAGGACTCAATGGACTGGCAGCTATGGAGCGTAGGAAATGATACACCTTTAACACGCAGAGTGCGTATCAGTAATCATAATATAATCATGATAACTGCGAATGAAGTGTGGCTTTACTTAGGGAGGAAAGTCAGGTGTATCTGGAACTTTTAGTATTAGTAAAGGAGTTTATCAATTAGCATTGAAGTCTAGTATCACATCTGTTACCAGAATGCAGTAATGTTTACACCGGTGTATCAAACTGGGAGTGGAATCATATGGCTGAAGTTTTATGTACAGTAAAACATGGTGCTTTTTGTACCATGGAAAGTGTAGAATTATGCTACGTACCACCCTTCGCAAAGATGTTAACATGTATTTGTTACGTGACATGAAGCATAAGACAGCAAAATTTATAACCGGTGTATCATAGGAAGAATGGAGACACTGCACATCTGTTGTCTAGTAACAAAGTATATTAAACTGATTGTGTTTGGCCTTAAGCAACACTTGTTGGTCATTAGTGTGTAATAATGACATAATATATAGTACACTGGTTGTTGTATTAGTACTGATATTCTGTATCCAACCATGGACATTGTTGTGCTTTGATCCTGTCTCATATGAATGATGCACTCTAACCACTATTCATGCACTTTCACATTCTGTGATTGTTTTGATTCTCCTATGTGCAAGTGTTGCATTTTCACATTCTACAAATATGGTGATTCCACTTTGTATGTGTCAATTGCTTTTCATAGTTAGACATGTTTTGCTTGTTGGTTGTTAGTTTGTAATGCTAATCAAATGCTGTAACTTGTATGGTGGCATATTAGCGCTGGTATTCTTCTTGCAAACTATGACATTGCAGGAGTAGTTTGTCCCATGTCATATAGCATTCAACATAATTTGAGATAATTTAGCTGCAGAAGATGGAGATGCAAATGCACTATACTGGTCTGCTGGATTAGAGATATAAGTTCATGTGTGTCCCCTGCTTTTCATAGCTATGTGTTTACAGCTGGGCAAATGAGATACAATCTTCCATTGCTGGTGTGTGTAGGATCTGTGTGAGGTAGTTACATTGATCTGACGCATTCTGTAAGTGAATGCTGGTCTGTATGGGAAGGTGGAGCAGGCTGAGATTGTTGTAATAGACGGTGTTCCATCCTAGCAATATCAAGTGATCCCATTACAGCGGCAGCACAACTGGAGAAGACAATAGAGTGGGTGATTTGATGATACGACCTTGATTGTTGCATTTACCAATTAGAAATGTAGCCACTTTTGGTATGTAGGAATGGTAGCCTGATTTACCAGCGCAAATATAGCATTCTGATGTGTGTTAACAAAATCAGTGTTGAGATGTTGTTTGCTTGCAATGTCTGTTGTATGTTAACAAATCAGTGTTGAGATGTTGTGTTTGCTTACAATATATGATGTATGTTAGCCAAATCAGTGTTGAGATGTTGTTTGCTTGCAATGTCTGATACATGTTAACTGAATCAGTGTTGAGATGTTGCGTTTGCTTTGATGTCTGGTGTAAGTGAATCTAATCAATAAGTGTCAAGATGCTGTATCTTGTTGCGTCTATTCGTCACAAGTACAAGAGTGTTGTCTGTCTTACGTAGAAAGACTCGGTGTTAGTGTTGTCTTGTTGGGTCATCACGTTGAGATGTTTGACTTGTCTTTGTCTAGTAGCATTGTGTTTAATATGGTTTCTTTACAATGATAATCATAGATTGTTTTATATTGTTACAGGAGTGGCTGATTAGTTAATGTCAGCATACTTGGGTTCATGGTGGGGTAGTAAATTGTGTCGCAACTCTTTTGTTTATGTCGCGCCTTAGGATTTGTGTTGTGTAACTTATGTTTTTGTAATGCCTTATTGTCTGTGCATTGTTGTCTGTGTCAAAGTTCGTTATTGTGTCAGTCTAACCAGCTATTGTTAGGAATACCTGTGTTGTGGTACTTGGTGTACCCTGTTGTCTTAAGTGCTGTTGATTGATTAGGGGTTACCCACTGTTTGATATATACAGTTATCTGTTGTATCTGTTATTGACATGCAATGTGTTATCTAACATGTTCTGTTAGAAGAAATAACTAAAGAGCTTGTTTATTTGTCATTGATTCGTTTGTTTATTCTCTTTTAGTTTCTACAACCACTATTTCTACCACACCTTAATTCACTGCTTGGGCTCTAACAAGGTGTTAAGTTCCTTTCCACTATTTTCACTACATGTTATCCTTTCAATGTGGTTTTATTGATATACCGGATGTTTGTAAAGTCTCACTACACATTGTATGTAGAACAAATTTGAAAACTGAAGTATATGATGTCATTAAAAATGTTCTAAAAATTCATTAAAATAGTTACAATAGTTACTGCTATGGTGTAACACATTTTTCGTGAACCTGGAAAGTACCAATGAAGTATTCATTATAACAGGTGTTGGAAACGTCCACCGCGGGCTTCAGGACATGAATGTACACGTCTCTTCATATTGTCAAATACCTTCTGCAACGTGTCTGTTATTATTTCTTGAATAGCTTACAATTGTTATTGCTTCTTTCATGTCCTCAATTGATTGTACATTATTTTTGTAACTATTTCCTTTCAAGAAACCCCATAGGTAATAATCTAATGGAGTCAGATCCGGATAACTAGCAGGTTACGTTCCTTATATGTATCAATAGAGGCGCCTTAAATGTCTGCTTGAAAATGAACTGAATTTTGTGCGTGTAGCGTTATCCTTTTATAAGGTGTCAGTTGCGTATTCTGTGAATAGTGATTACCTCAAATTTTGTTGCTTTCACGTGCGCGCATAACGAACTGTGGTCAAAAAGTGCGCCATAACCACTATTGACCACTGCATTGTAACGATTACAAAAACGAACGCAATTCAGTTCAACGCGTGTATATGACACTAAAGAACATTTGAGGCTGATTTGTATGTAGCCTAGCACCAAAGTTTACTTACAAACTCATAAACACGCGCCCTCGGATATCTTATTTTTGTTTAAAAAATAAACAAAACAAAAAAATCTTTTATTTCGTACAAACAAGCGTGTATTTACAAGACAAGGTACGTACATTGTGTGTTTTATTTTACATTTGTGAATACAGCAAATAAATTCGTATACACATCTAATAATATTATATTTATGGCGAGGTTCAATTACCTACACATTACTTGATGATGATAATGGTGAAGTGATTATCTACTCTCATGCATATTAAAATCTTTCATTGGAAACTTTCATCCTCCACGTAGTCTCATTTACACCTAGAACATTTATAAACTCAATGTTACATTAAAGTTAAAGTAAAGGATAATGAAACATTTTCTCTAAAAATAGAATTGTTCCAATTTAAACAAAGTTAACAGTATCTCTCAATGACTTTACATAAAAGTGGCAACAAGTGTCCCATTTTATCAATTAGATTGAAACAGGTATATGTGTCTTCTGTGAGAGAGATCGATAAGAGAGAGAGAGAAAGAGAGAGAGAGAGAGAGAGAGAGAGAGAGAGAGAGAGAGAGAGAGAGAGAGAGAGAGAGAGAGAGAGAGAGGGGGGAGGAAGAGAGATCAAAATGCCGAGAAACAATCCAAGGTGCTGTATATTAAGTTTGTTTTGTTTGTTTTGGTGAAAATGTATACATTTTAATGACAAATTTTATTCTTTGACAAGATATTTTCTCGGAGGGTAGAGGAGCTGTTTCTTCATCCCATTCTTGCTCTTGAAGATCAGTTCATAAGGTGTAAGAGTCCGACACATTGCCCTGATCTTCTTCTGTTGTAAATCCTTGGGCTTTCTTGTGGTAAAATTTACGTAGATTGTCCTTTTTTAGTCTGTTTGATGACGGCGAGGACTCTGGCAACATATTTTCTTACTGTGTAGATCTTGCCCAGTTGGCTGCAGCACCGCCTGTCACTTTAGCCCTACTCAAGATCTGCAACTCCTTCTTCAAATCATCCAGTTGCTTGAGAAGATCTCCCTTCTTCTTGCCTCGCAGTTCCTTTGCTTTGACTTCAGCCATTTTGGTTAGTGAATGACTGGCACTTTGCCGTCTTGACAGACGATAGTTTGTAAAATGGAGTTATACCTCCCCATAACACAAAGCATGGACTGAATTTAGAGACCATGTGTTGCCCATGCAGCATGATCCCTCTCTCGGCCTGTCTAGTTTACTCCAGAGGAAAGGTAACACCAATACGTCTGGAACAAGACAAACTACAGAATCTTCCGGTTCAGCAAAGCAATACTCTAATCGTCCACTTGACGGAGTTTCCATTCTAGACCAGTTGCCGTCCAAGGCGTAGGGCCTGGTGTGCCCTGCCATGAAACATTTAGTCTTTAGGTTGCATTTCTTTGAACTAGGGTAAGGCTTGTAACCCCATCCACCCCTCCCCCCCCCCTTCTGCATCCTCCGCCCGAAGCCGTTGGAACAATGTGGGATGTCGGGTTTGATGAGCGCCGCCCAACATTCGGCGCTAACAGAATGCACGTAGTATCGTCTACTGCCATACGGTAGATCAGTCATATCTGACTAAGACCTGGCATCTTGGCGAGTATTCCGACTTGAAAAGACCGAGTCGTGTATGTAGCCGGGTATAAAAGATTTGTTTTTCGCTCGCTGGCTTTGAACTCAAGTCCCATACACCTGCTACTACTTCTAGTGCACTGGACTGATTTTTGCGTATGAACCAGCTTTCCCTATTACCAGTGTCACTCGCCATCAGGCGAACCACCCACTCCAACATTTGAGGTACTTGTAATTTACGTCCCCAAGCCATGGACGAGAAATCAAAATATTTGACCAAATGTCGGGGTAGAGCCCTGCTTAAGAGTGAGTGCTTCTATCCATTCGGACATTAAAAATTCTGGGCTTTTTACAGACCGGACAAAAAGTTTCACATCACACTACACTTGGAAATTAAGGCAGTACTCATTGAAAGAACAAACCATGTAATGGAATATCAACAAGAAATAGAAAAATGTGTTATAAAATTCTCATACTTATAAAATAAAGCCATTACATTTACACAAACTTTGAAGATAACTTACAATTATTATCTCATTATTTATCCCATATATAACTGTCGCTAACGTTTATAAAAAAAAAGTTATAAAAGATTAAGAGAAATGATACAATTATATAAATCACATAATACATTTACGTTGCTTTCAGTAAAGTCCCTTGAAATTACTGTAATGATGCTATGTTCCTTTCCACTATTTTAAATACATGTCTTCCTTTTAATGTGGTTTTATTGATATACCGGGTGTTTGTAAAGTCTCACTACACATTGCATGTAGAACAAATCTGAAAAACGAAGTATATAATGTCATCAAAAAAAATGTGCTAACAAATTCATTAAATTAGATTTTGCATGTGGATAACGAGATTTTTGGCGAAAGGGTTTTCCCATTAGTTTGGTGTGTGGCCTCCTCTTGCATCGATCAATGATTGGCATCTCCTGGGCATGGATGCGATCAGACGTCTGGTGTGGGCCTGTGGGATGGCTGTCCACTCTATCTGGAGTGCCTCGAACAGATACAGCTGGAGCAACGTCTCGTCGACAAAAAGGTCTATGCATCTTACAGGTGCTCAATCGGCCTCATGTCTGGAGACAGGGATGGCCAGGGAAAAGTGAGAATGTTGTTGGCAGTCAGGAACTGCGTGGTCAACCGTGCACAATGTGGTTGTCCTGTTGGTTGCTTACGTTCGCTGGCTGTGAACTCCAGCGTGAAGTACTATATGCCGGATGAAGACATCCTATTGTCCAACATCAGTGTGATGTCATACCGGACATGAGGTTTGCGTGAGTATCCGTTGTCCCATGTCTGGCTTATTGGTGTGCAGACTGGTGGGTCCTCGCCGTGCAGGCAGATACTCTCCGACTTCGGAAGAATCAGCGATCTTACTACGTTAGCCAGGATCCCGAAGGGACCTGTTGTCCAGGACGCAAGACTGGTACGTGTTAGTAGGTCTTGGCCAGTATAAAACCTGGCCCTGGTGCCTTGGAAACATCTCTGCGTCCCGTTGTCCTGTTGAAACTAAGACCTTTGAGCAGCCAAAAGTGGAAGGACATGTGATCGAAGATTTTCATAAACATATCGTTGATTAATCACGCCTCTTTCAATGTGCACCAATTGACTCCTTACGTTGTAACTGAGCATTCCCCACACCATTGAACCTCCAATACCGTGTGGTGGAGATTCATTCAATTGTGGGCAAAACGTTCATTTCGACCTTCTTCGTCTATCATGACGCTGCAACAAAAACAAAACAAAAGATTTGTCACTAAACCAGACACGTCTCCATTGATTGTCAGCTGCCGATGCTGGGACGATGCTGGTTGGCCCAAAGAGGTCGACGTTGCGATGGCGGCGCGTAAGGTCAGGTCCTTGGTGAGGTCGTTGTGCCTGAAATAACGCGTTATGGAGTCTATCTGGACAGTTTAATCAGAAATATGACGTCCTGCAGGCAATGACAAGACAGTTGAGGAAGCTGTTGTAAACGTGTCTCAGAAGTGGCATAGCCGCATAAAGCTACCCTCTGCTGCTGTTGTCACTCTGGGCCATCCACTACGCTTCCTGTCTCAAACTGAGCCAGTGTCTTGGAACCGGTGCCAAAGTCGATTGGTGGTTCCCTGATGCACATTTAGATTCATGGCAACCTGATTTTGACTGTCGCCTGCATGCAGTCGGACAATAACAATGTTCCTTAAATTTCTCGATAGAAACGCCATACATATCTGTTTGAAACTGAAGTGAATGATTTGTGTGTGTGTAGCTTTTATAGTTCTTCTGTAGCATAGTCAGTGAATAATAGGGTTCACCCCACATTTTGCTGCTTTCGCAAGCGCACATCATGATCTATGGTAAACAATTGGGTGATGGGTTTAACTATTACAAAAACAATGTAATTCAGGTCACACAGGTAATTTAGTTTGAGCTCGCTCGTTTTGAACTCAAGCGTCGTCCATACCAACTACTTCTAGTAGTTCTGGACTGCAATTTGCGTGTGGATTGGCTTCCCTTATTAACATTGTCACTCGTCATCAGGCGAACCAACTCTGACTTAAGACGTACTTGTAATTTACGTCGCCAAGTCAAAGACGACAGGTCAACACGTGCATTTGACAATGGAAAGAGCACTTGAGGCTGGGTGTTAAATACCCTAGCAGTAAATTTTACTTACAAACTCGTAAAAACGCGCCCTCGGATAGCCTTTTGATTTTCCGTTTTGTTTTACTCTTTTATTTCGTACAAAACAGTGTGTATTTACAATTCAATGCACATTATATGTTTTATTTTACATTTGTAACTGCAACAAATAAATTCTTATACACATGTGGTAATATTACATTTATGGCAAGGTGCAATTATGTACACATTACTTGATGATGAAGGGACGCAGGGGTGTTTCCAAGACACCAGGGCCGGGTTATATACAGGCCAAGACCTATTGACGCGTCCTCGTCGAGCGTCCTGGGCAACAGGTCCCTTCTGGGTCCTGGCTAATGTCAGTAGGATCGCCGATTCCTCCGAAGTCGGGGAGTGAATTGTAACAAGTTACGTGGAGGGTCCCAAGTACCCCTGTCACAATGCTTCAATTATTATTCTTTAGTCCTGGCTGGGATAGGTCTTTGCCCGCCAACCCTCCTCCGTTCCCCGGACTCACTGTCATTCTCACTCTTGACCTCGGGGCCTATTCCCTGAGGTGTCTTTCTGGCTGACACAAATATAACATGGCGATCGTCACAGTAACTATAATTTCAATTTAATAACTTAATAAAGAACAGCACAGGAAAACATCAAGGCAGTTAAAACAGATAGTTCTCTACAAACAAACAGGGGTAAGGTTGTAGTCCAGTTCAGGCACAGAGCCTCATGGCTTTCCATCATAGACCAAGCTTAAGTCAATGTCCGTTCCGTCCACATACAGCTCACCGAGGGTGTCTTCAGTTCTTTCCTTCCCCGTAGGTTGTTCGAACAACAGGCCGCTGTAGAACCAGGCTTCCAGGTTTCCGTGGACCACGCTCTATAGTTAATCAAGTGTTCTTGGAAAGTGCCATGGAATCACTTGGCACAATGTTAATATAATGGAGAACAGATCGTAAATAATAATGGGTGTGTCCGTGAATTAGGCGGGGTCCAGCCAAGAATACAAAAGGACTCGATCCTAGCGTATTGAGATGACTGGTGATGTGTTATAAAGGTTGATGGTCATTCTTTCGGGGCCAGCGGTGGCTCTATCTCGTAGAGATCATACCCTTGGGCCTGGTATGGCCCAAAACTTGACATGGACTCGTCTTAAACATAACTTTCCGCGTAGAGGCCCTGTCGATACTTTCAGCTCTATTCACTTCCAAAAGAAGGACCCTGGAGATGATAAATATTGGTGAAAGCCTCCAGCTTAAACTTCAGGTACAGTCTACAAGGAGACTTCTAATGGTCTCAGCATATCAGTTTGCATTCACAAATATATAATAGTAATAGATATATAACTATTTAGTAGACCTGAGTAAATTGGCCTGACCTGACAAGAGGTCCTGGATTGGCGGCGTCTTTCCTAGACTAGGCCTTCAGCTTGTCTAGGTCGTGTCGTTTGACCCTAGGTACATTACCTATTTTCTTCATACAAGATTCACTCTCCACTCTCATACCATGCCTTTATTATTACTGGGCACATTCGTTTCCCGGCTTCCCTCTCACTTGCAAACCCTCTCTTTCTCACGACAAAGCTCTTGTGGTGTTGTGTGCGTAATTATGTGTGTTTCCCCCCTTAACTAATTATAGTAGTGGGTCTGTATGGAACGAAG
Organism: Cepaea nemoralis; assembly: GCA_014155875.1. Classification (NCBI taxonomy): domain Eukaryota; kingdom Metazoa; phylum Mollusca; class Gastropoda; order Stylommatophora; family Helicidae; genus Cepaea; species Cepaea nemoralis. The sequence goes on from JACEFZ010023472.1 coordinate 266,087, forward strand.
TGTAGTTCCCTATCCCCAGCAAGAATAGGAAAGAAGAAACTACCCGTTCCCGCCGCTGCTCTCGTCTGAGCTGTCGCCGCAATGCACCGGCAGTGCCTCACATAACACGTAGATCTAGATGAGTTCCGGTTCTCTCCAGTGAGAAACAGAGGTCTATTTATATCTCTGACATCATCTTATCGACCAGTAATTATTCAATCCACCTGGCCACCCTATCTGCTAAAAGATGAAAGCGATAGCACAGTGGATACCCTCTTCCGGCTCAAGAAGACAGAACATAGATGGGTGGAACCCGTCCCCACGGAGCCCTCCCCTCCTTCCGGCATACCGTATATATGTCGTGTTTATATTCAAATTAAAGACAACACTATGCAGAGTTCAGGCCGTAGGAAGAAAGATAGCACCCGCCCATCTGCTGCCAAGAACAAGCGACATCATCTGGGGAAATATATTGCTCAGATTCGTTCCCATGCCATGCCAAGAACACGACGCTTAGCTAGATTGGCCAACGGTCAACCCACTCACAATATGGCATGACTGGCTTTTCGCCAATTCGTCTCACCAGTCGAGACAACAGAGATTTATAGGCCAAGGTCTGGCAGGACTAATTAAAACCCAAGCTCACCTTTCTTACACCAGCAGGATGCTGCACTTCTGTCCCAATCTTTAAATTGTTAAATTGACATGATGCAGATACCAAACGGTAGGTGTTGAAACGGACATGAATTGCCCAAGAAGTTGCACTGGTGCGTATTTGGGGCAAGGCGCCCTATCGGGTTTTCCCGAAGAAAAGTCAGACTTCTAATCGTTCTATTAAGAAGATCGGGTTGTAAAAGTAACCAAGAGAACTATCTTCTATGGGGATTGAGCGAATAAGAGAACTGAGGGTTCCCGAAAGCTGTTTCCCACTGTTTACCCAAACCCAAAGAAGGCATGAGGACATGGGCCACTGGCGTTTTGTTACATGAATGCCTGTATGGCTAGGAACCACCAGTCTGCAGACCAATAAGCCAGACATGGGACAACGGATACTCACGCAAACCTCAGGCCCGGTATCACATCACACTGATGTTGGACAACTGGATGCCTTCATCCAACATACAGGACTACGCGTTGGAGCTCAAGCCAACGAACACAAGCAAGCAAGCAACTTGATGATGACAATGGTGAAGTAATTATTTACTCTCATGAACACTAAAATCTTTCAATAGAAGCTCTTTCATATCCCAAGTATTTTTTTTTTTGCATATCCTTTACAGGACATCGCTGTCAACACCAGCATCTTTCAGCTGTATGTTGATTTTTTGGCAAGATTACGCTCAGTAGTTTGCCATTGCTTTCTGAGCTTAGTTTTAGTTAAACAAGTGTAAACGTATCACTTAATTAATCATACATGAAACATCGCAACAAGCGT
>JACEFZ010023472.1:270000-370991 GCA_014155875.1 Cepaea nemoralis
AGAGAGATACTTGGAGAGATAATGAGATAGGGAAAATGAGAGAGGGGGAACGAGAGAAAGAGAGAGAGAGAGAGAGAGAGAGAGAGAGAGAGAGAGAGAGAGAGAGAGAGAGAGAGAGGGGGGATAAGAAACCCTAAAACAGACAAAGATAGTGATTGGATTGGAGCTGCCCTTGATTGTAGCTTTATCGCATGCACAATGAATTCATTCGAGTGGGGCTGTGTTGGGGCGGTATAACAAGGTAGAAGTTACACCCATTATTAGCAGGTGGTCGAGGCGTGCAATACGCGCGGTGCAAAAGATTTGCACTAAGAAGCGCTGTATTGATTACGTGGGGGTAAGGATTTGCGTACATAACAACAACACAGCACCACATAGAACTTTACCATCAGAGCTGCAGATCGGACGCATGTTGTAATTGTTAATGAAGGGAACCATCTGTGAAGGATTAGAGCTTTAACGATGAAATTTTATTCAAGGTAGAATATGAAATTGAAGGATGGGAGCCTCTTAGTCACCGAAAATGCAGCGCCACATATTCTTGCAATTTTGTATTAAACTCTAATACGCACGACCATTATTTTGTACCTGTTAAAAGAATCAACTAAGTCATATGAAGGAACCACCAATAAAAGAATTGCCGAACCCAACTCTGCCTGAAGTCATTGTTTGATATTGAGCCACAAGTTCAAGTGGTTGATGCTTTGAATATTGTCCGGCCGTTTGTTCCTCTTTATGAAGATGATACAACTCTTAGTACAAACTACCAAGGTCCACTTATATGATCGTACGGCTACTGAAGAGCCTCTCGGTGGCGGCTGGGGCGCAATGGGTGCCGAGGCTGTTACATTGGAGGTTAAAAGAACTGTTGCCTTGGTCAAAGTTACTTCCTGGCTGATAAAGAATTTTGACCGATGAAATACAGACTCCCATTGTGCTGTGTAGCTTAATGAACTTTTGTCCTCGGTTGTAGTAATATCTCCCAATCACCGGTAACAAATAATGAAAATGTGCTGATTCATTCCTGTGACGGTTATTGTAAATGCTTTTTAAGGAAACAGTCAAATTTTGGCTATTATAAACTGTCATTCTAATAATTAATCAACAACAAGTGCATAACAGACTTAAACATCACCCTAATGGCAAGAGAAAATATAATTAATGAAAGTTTACACAATTCAATCAGTAAATATAGTAGATAGTTTGTATTTGAACATGTGTAAACATAAGTGTATGTTGTGTGTAAGGGAATTGATCCTAGCCCTGATTCTGCATGCCCAAACTAAGATTCAGTATTCTGCTAGTGATTGAAGTAGTCTTGTTTATGTTACTTTGGATGCTTTCGGAAGAGTGATAAGAAAGATTGCCCTTCAAGGTCTGTTTGTTTGGCGTGTGTGTTTGTCTTAGTTGTTTGAAAGTTTCCACTGCATCTGTGACTGTTTGTCATTTGTAGTATATGTGTTCTTCTGTCTTTTGGGTGTTGTTCCTGCATAGTTGGCTTTTCCTATTTGTCTGGATCTGCAATTTACTTTGAGTATTATGGTATTTTTTTTTTATGTCTGTGATTGTCTGTTTTGTGGGATTTAACACTGTCACTAAGTATATTATTTGTGATATGATGTGTGTTGAAATTGCGTGCTTCTACCAAAAATGTTTGCTGTTTCGTATTTATACATGTGTAGCATGTTTGTGATTTGTTGTGTCACTTTTAGCCATGTTTTTGTTTGTGTTGTTCTTGGTTCACTTGGAAATGTGATCCCGTACAGTTTCATATTGTCTGTGTGTGTTAGGTCAGGAGAGAAATCAGACTTTTGTTTCCACATCCTAGGCCCATAATTTGTTAATTTTGTACATTAATTGTGTCTCCACTGCCTTCCCGAAAGTGGGAAAAGGTGTGCAGGTATGTTTCTGATTGATGTGTTGTTTGAAGCGAAGAAGGCAGTATCGTCTGCATAAGAAATGACCTTCTGCTCTCCACTTCCCTGTATCAAAGTGCTTTTAATGATGGTATCTTGTCTCATATTTTCTAATAATCGCTAAAGTGTCAGTATATACAAAAGTGATGATAGTGGACATTTTTGTCTTACATATCTTGTCAGCCTGAAGTTAGCAGTTAGGGAATGGTTCACTAACATTTTGCTTTCAGGGTTGTTATACAATATCTGTATCCACTTTCTATAGTACTGTCCTATATTGCAGTTTTCTAGGATTTTTGTGCAAATAGGAGTGTGCGATTCTGTCAAAGACCTTCTTTTGGTCCAAAGACAAGAGTGAGGATGGACAGTCTTTCTGGTGTGTGTGTGTTATAATGTCTCTAATCAGTTGTGTGTGGTTTTGTATAGTCCTGTGGTGAACACCACATTGCTGGTTTGGGTGTATTAGTGTTGGTAGAAATTGGTTTATTTTTTATGCGAATGATGTGGCCTGAATTTTGTTATCTGTGTTAAGATGTGAAATAGATCTGTAATTTTTCAATTTTGCTGGAATGTCACTGTTATGTGTGTGGTTTCTGTTTGTGGGATTCCTTTGCATGTCTATTCTTCTTCTTCTTTCGTTTGCTTGAAATATGTCTATAACTGCAATGCTGTCTCTTGTATGAATTGAACTGTCTTTTTCAGTTCACACAGCGGTCCATAGAGTCTATTTTCCACTCTTCTCTCTAGGCCAGAAGGTTTGCCTAGATATGTTATATTTTGGGCAGTCTTGGAGTATGTGCTCTGCTGTCTGCGACACCAATCCACATGTGCACATGGCCGTTTCACCAATCTTGAATTTTGTATACATGTGGTTGCGTAATCTATTGTGCCCTGTTCTGAGGCGCAGAATAATGACCTGTTCTGGTCTGTCAATAACGTGGTAGTCATCTTGAGCAGGTTTTGGTGGCTTTCTGACTGATTTGATCATTCTTTTCTTTTGGTGGTATGTAACGGGCACATCAGGCTGTTCTTCTTTGGCTCCTTCCTTAGCCAATTGATCAACTCTGTCATTTCCGGGTACTCCACAGTGGGATAGTATCCACTGTATGGTGACCTTATGCTGACTGCTAAGTTCAGAAAGTAGTGTCCTTAGTACTGGCAATTTCCCAGACAAAAGCGCATCGAGTACTGATTTTGCATCTGTCAATAGCACCACAGGTTGTGTACCATTGCTGGTATTTAGTAATTTCTCTGCTGCTATCTTGATTGCCTCAATTTCAGCATCGTAGTTATGGCAGTACTTTCCTGTTGGTACTCTAGCTGTGTCCCTGGTATTATTTGGGTATTCTATGTGCACTCCCGCTCCATTTCGAACAGCATTCTGTACTAACCCATCTGTGTAGACTCGGATCCAGAGGTCCTGTGGGTATTCTTCATCAAGGAAGCTGAGAGTGGCTGTTCTGCGCTGCACACTGTTCTGTTCTTCCTTGTCAAATATTCCTCTCACTTTTGTCTGGATTTGTAATGATAGTCTATGCTCATCTTTCCATGGAGTTCGCTCTGGAATAGTTGTTAGGGGGATACCAACGGTGGGCAGATCGGTGGTTTCTCTGCAGATTCGTTTGGCCTGGTGGATAAAACTACTTCTTTTCAACCGCCCCGTAGCTAGGTATTCAAATATGTTCTTCATAGGGTGGCCTGGCAAGCTGAGGAACTTTTCTGCTTGTATTAGCGTTTTCGTATCTCTGCGCTCACTCAGTGCTTGTGTCCTCCCCATCTTCTCCATTTCCACTATAGGGGTTGATCTCATCCCTCCTGTGGTGACTCTAAGTGCTTGATTTTGCACTTTGCCCAGCTCTTGTAGTGTGGTTTTTGATGCCGAACACCACGCAGTTGACCCGTATTCCAGGTGTGGTCGTATGCTCTGTTGATAAACTTTGCTAAGTATTTTTCCACTGGCTCCCCATGTGGTTCCACTTAGCTTTCTCAGGATGGATATTTTCCTTCTGGGTTTTGCTACTGCTTTGTTGATGTGCTTTCTCCATGTCAGCCTGCCCTCAAATGTTACCATCTCACCAGAAACTTCGGCACATGCGGGACTCCTGGCTGAGCAGCAAAGCTGATGAAATTCAGGGCTTTGCTGACAGACATGATATGAAAAACTTCTACGACTCACTGAAAGCGGTCTATGGTCCTACATCACCAGGAATAGTTCCCCTCCTCAGTGCAGATGGGGGAACATTGGTCACCGATAAGAAAGAAATCCTTCAACGCTGGGCAGAGCATTTCAGCAACATCTTAAATGAAACCATCAACTGCCTTCCTCAAGTTCCCACCAATGAGACACTTGATGACCTGCCAACCATAGTGAAAGTAAACAAAGCCATCCAGCAACTCTCCAGCGGCAAGGCACCTGGTCCTGACTCTATCCCAGCAGAGATATACAAGGCAGGTGGGCCGGTCCTAACAGAGCAGCTTCACCAAGTCTGTACAAACATATGGGTGAACGAGACCATGCCGCAAGATTTCAAGGCCGCGTCAATAGTCCACCTTTAGAAACGTAAAGGAAACCGCCAATCCTGTGACAACCACCGAGGCATCTCCTTGCTCTCAATCGCAGGGAAGATACTCGCCAGAATTCTTCTCAATCGCCTCACAGCCCATCCCGATCGAGGTCTTCTTCAAGAGAGTCAATGTGCCTTCAGAAATGAACGAAGAACTGTTGACATGATTTTCACTGGAAGTCAGCTGCAAGAGAAATATCGGGAACAGAACTCAGAGATGTTCTCCACTTTCATTGACCATACCAAGGCTTTTGATACAGTCAGCAGAGAAGGACTGTAGAAGACTATGAAAAATATGGCTGTCCACGAAAGTTTGTCCAAATAGTGCGTCTATTTCATAATGGCATGCAGGCAAGAGTACAGGAAAATGGTGAACTGTCTGAACCCTTTCCTGTCACCAATGGAGTGAAGCAAGGATGTGTCCTAGCACCAACACTGTTCAGCCTCATGTTTTCAGCCATGTTGATGAATGCTTTCGAGAACGACGACATTGGAATAGACATCAACTACCGTATGGATGGAAAGCTATTCAATCTCAGAAGGCTGAAAGCTAAAACCAAAATTAACAGCGACACCGTCAGAGAGCTCCTGTTTGCTGATGATTGCGCTCTATACGCCAACTCAGAGGCGGACATGCAACATAATGTTTCAGCTTTCTCACATACCTGTGTCAACTTTGGGCTCAATGTCAACTTGGAGAAGACTGTAGTTATGTACCAGCCAGCTACAGGAAATAATCACACTGTGCCGAATATCAAAGTGAATGATCATAGACTAAGTGTTGTGGACAAATTCATCTATCTTGGCAGCACTGTGTCACAAACCGCCACAATTGATGACGAAGTGAATGCAAGAATCTCCAAGGCCAGTGCAGTCTTTGGCAGACTGTACAAGAATGTATGGGACAGAACTGGAAAAAGCCTGCAAACAAAGCTAAAAGTCTACAAAGCAGTTGTATTATCCACACTGCTATATGCTTGTGAAACCTGGACTGTTTATCAGCGACACGCTAGGAAATTAAACCACTTCCACACAGTCTGCCTAAGGAAGCTACTGAAGATTAAATGGCAAGACAAGATTCCAGCCACTGAAGTCCTAGAAAGAGCGTCCATGCCCAGTATCCACACTCTACTGATGAAGAATCAGATTCGCTGGGCTGGTCACTTGACTCGCATGCCAGATCACAGGCTCCCTAAACGAATGTTTTACAGCGAACTGCGTTGTGGTAAACGCTCCCAAGGTGGCTAGAGGAAACGCTTTAAAGACACTCTGATAATCTCACTGACTGCTTTTGGAATTCATCATGACACCTGGGAAGCTGCAGCCAGAGACCGAAATTCGTGGCGTGCATCATTGCGCAAGTGTGCAGTCATATGTGAGGCAACCAGGACTGCAAGAGCTGTGAAGAAAAGGCTTGACAGAAAAACCACTGCAGGAAATCCTCCTCCAGAAACATCAAGCATTCTTTGCCCACATTGTCAAAGAACATTTCGAGCCAAAATAAGCCTTATCAGCCATCTTAGAACCCACGGCTCCATACCTTCAACCCCACTGAATGAAGTGAATGGTCATCATCATTCTTGATGGACAAACAACATAACACAACTATTTGCTCTCGTGTATATGACCTGTTATTTTTTTTTTTATATTAAAACAAATATTATTTCGAATTAACAGTAGTCTTAGTGTTTTCTTGCTAGCCTCTTGTGCCTTGAGAACTCTTGGTGCAATCTTCAGCTCCTCGATGAGGAAAGCGCGAATGATTCTTTCTCTGACATCCTTGTGACACAGAGATCCTCCATAAGCATGAGTACCTAACTGTCTTCTGTGGCTTGCTCAAAGCATTGAACTTGGGGGGACGCACAGATTTCACTCCCTGAGCTCGGTCTTCTAGTCACCACACGTTGGTGTCTTTACAAGCTTCTTCTGGTACAAATATACCAACTTTCCACCTGACTTTACGACGGTTGGAGTTTGTGTTGTAAGACGGCACTTTTTTTTTTAAATGACTAAAGCTTTTATTTCGTCCAAAAACAGTGTGTATTTACAAGATGCGTTTGTGGGTTTTCATTTTCATGTGCAAATACAACAAATACATTAACACACACAAATTATAATATACATTAATGGCATGGTGCAATTACAAACACGTTTCTTGAATATGCTTTTTTTTTTCAACCCCTATACACGACATGTGTAAATGAATGTATTTGTTGTATTCGCAAATGTAAAGTAAAACACCCAATGTACCCTGTCTTGTATATAGACACTGTTTTTTACGAAATAAAAGTTTTTATTGAAAGTAAAGGCTGGCTCAGCTTATCTGGCAACTCACATACCTGTGTCAACTTTGGGCTCAATGTCAACTTGGAGAAGACTGTAGTTATGTACCAGCCAGCTACAGGAAATAATCACACTGTGCCGAATATCAAAGATGAATGATCATAGACTAAGTGTTGTGGACAAATTCATCTATCTTGGCAGCACTGTAGTCACAAACCTGCCACAATTGATGACGAAGTGAATGCAAGAATCTCCAAGGCCAGTGCAGTCTTTGGCAGACTGTACAAGAATGTATGGGACAGAACTGGAAAAAGCCTGCAAACAAAGCTAAAAGTCTACAAAGCAGTTGTATTATCCACACTGCTATATGCTTGTGAAACCTGGACTGTTTATCAGCGACACGCTAGGAAATTAAACCACTTCCTCACAGTCTGCCTAAGGAAGCTACTGAAGATTAAATGGCAAGACAAGATTCCAGCCACTGAAGTCCTAGAAAGAGCGTCCATGCCCAGTATCCACACTCTACTGATGAAGAATCAGATTCGCTGGGCTGGTCACTTGACTCGCATGCCAGATCACAGGCTCCCTAAACGAATGTTTTACAGCGAACTGCGTTGTGGTAAACGCTCCCAAGGTGGCTAGAGGAAACGCTTTAAAGACACTCTGATAATCTCACTGGAATGCTTATGGAATTCATCATGACACCTGGGAAGCTGCAGCCAGAGACCGAAATTCGTGGCGTGCATCATTACGCAAGTGTGCAGTCATATGTGAGGCAACCAGGACTGCAAGAGCTGTGAAGAAAAGGCATGGACAGAAAAACCACTGCAGGAAATCCTCCTCCAGAAACATCAAGCATTCTTTGCCCACATTGTCAAAGAACATTTCGAGCCAAAATAAGCCTTATCAGCCATCTTAGAACCCACGGCTCCATACCTTCAACCCCACTGAATGAAGTGAATGGTCATCATCATTCTTGATGGACAAACAACATAACACAACTATTTGCTCTTGTGTATAAGACCTGTTATTTTTTTTTTATATTAAAACAAATATTATTTCGAATTAACAGTAGTCTTAGTGTTTTCTTGCTAGCCTCTTGTGCCTTGAGAACTCTTGGTGCAATCATCAGCTCCTCGATGAGGAAAGCGCGAATGATTCTTTCTCTGACATCCTTGTGACACAGAGATCCTCCATAAGCATGAGTACCTAACTGTCTTCTGTGGCTTGCTCAAAGCATTGAACTTGGGGGGACGCACAGATTTCACTCCCTGAGCTCGGTCTTCTAGTCACCACACGTTGGTGTCTTTACAAGCTTCTTCTGGTACAAATATACCAACTTTCCACCTGACTTTACGACGGTTGGAGTTTGTGTTGTAAGACGGCACTTTTTTTTTAAATGACTAAAGCTTTTATTTCGTCCAAAAACAGTGTGTATTTACAAGATGCGTTTGTGGGTTTTCATTTTCATGTGCAAATACAACAAATACATTAACACACACAAATTATAATATACATTAATGGCATGGTGCAATTACAAACACGTTTCTTGAATATGCTTTTTTTTTCAACCCCTATACACGACATGTGTAAATGAATGTATTTGTTGTATTCGCAAATGTAAAGTAAAACACCCAATGTACCCTGTCTTGTATATAGACACTGTTTTTTACGAAATAAAAGTTTTTATTGAAAGTAAAGGCTGGCTCAGCTTATCTGGCAACTCACATACCTGTGTCAACTTTGGGCTCAATGTCAACTTGGAGAAGACTGTAGTTATGTACCAGCCAGCTACAGGAAATAATCACACTGTGCCGAATATCAAAGAGAATGATCATAGACTAAGTGTTGTGGACAAATTCATCTATCTTGGCAGCACTGTATCACAAACTGCCACAATTGATGACGAAGTGAATGCAAGAATCTCCAAGGCCAGTGCAGTCTTTGGCAGACTGTACAAGAATGTATGGGACAGAACTGGAAAAAGCCTGCAAACAAAGCTAAAAGTCTACAAAGCAGTTGTATTATCCACACTGCTATATGCTTGTGAAACCTGGACTGTTTATCAGCGACACGCTAGGAAATTAAACCACTTCCACACAGTCTGCCTAAGGAAGCTACTGAAGATTAAATGGCAAGACAAGATTCCAGCCACTGAAGTCCTAGAAAGAGCGTCCATGCCCAGTATCCACACTCTACTGATGAAGAATCAGATTCGCTGGGCTGGTCACTTGACTCGCATGCCAGATCACAGGCTCCCTAAACGAATGTTTTACAGCGAACTGCGTTGTGGTAAACGCTCCCAAGGTGGCTAGAGGAAACGCTTTAAAGACACTCTGATAATCTCATGGAATGCTTATGGAATTCATCATGACACCTGGGAAGCTGCAGCCAGAGACCGAAATTCGTGGCGTGCATCATTACGCAAGTGTGCAGTCATATGTGAGGCAACCAGGACTGCAAGAGCTGTGAAGAAAAGGCAGGACAGAAAAACCACTGCAGGAAATCCTCCTCCAGAAACATCAAGCATTCTTTGCCCACATTGTCAAAGAACATTTCGAGCCAAAATAAGCCTTATCAGCTATCTTAGAACCCACGGCTCCATACCTTCAACCCCACTGAATGAAGTGAATGGTCATCATCATTCTTGATGGACAAACAACATAACACAACTATTTGCTCTCGTGTATAAGACCTGTTATTTTTTTTTATATTAAAACAAATATTATTTCGAATTAACAGTAGTCTTAGTGTTTTCTTGCTAGCCTCTTGTGCCTTGAGAACTCTTGGTGCAATCTTCAGCTCCTCGATGAGGAAAGCGCGAATGATTCTTTCTCTGACATCCTTGTGACACAGAGATCCTCCATAAGCACGAGTACCTAACTGTCTTCTGTGGCTTGCTCAAAGCATTGAACTTGGGGGGACGCACAGATCTCACTCCCTGAGCTCGGTCTTCTAGTCACCACACGTTGGTGTCTTTACAAGCTTCTTCTGGTACAAATATACCAACTTTCCACCTGACTTTACGACGGTTGGAGTTTGTGTTGTAAGACGGCACTTTTTTTAAAAATGGCTAAAGCTTTTATTTCGTCCAAAAACAGTGTGTATTTACAAGATGCGTTTGTGGGTTTTCATTTTCATGTGCAAATACAACAAATACATTAACACACACAAATTATAATATACATTAATGGCATGGTGCAATTACAAACACGTCTCTTGTATATGCTTTTTTTTTCAACCCCTATACACGACATGTGTAAATGAATGTATTTGTTGTATTCGCAAATGTAAAGTAAAACACCCAATGTACCCTGTCTTGTATATACACACTGTTTTTTACGAAATAAAAGTTTTTATTGAAAGTAAAGGCTGGCTCAGCTTATCTGGCAAAAAAAAAAAAAAAAGCTGACTCAGTCAAGGGATTATTAATCTGAGCCAGGGATGAACCCTAATATAACTTCTTTTTTGAGGCTTCACGGGTAGGGGTAATGTTATAATCGAATTCAATGGTGTTGATGTTATCATTACTAAGTAAATGGGAAAAATATGTTGTACGGCCTGTAAAAGATCCAAAATCCTTAATATTCAGGACATTGGAATGTTTCACGGCATTTTGATTTCTCTTTCACTCCTTCTCTCTCTCTCTCTCTCTCTCTCTCTCTCTCTCTCTCTCTCTCTCTCTCTCTCTCTCTCTCTCTCTCTCTTCCTCTCTCTTATCTATCTCTCTCCCAGAAGACACGCATACCTGTTTCAATCTAATTGGTAAAATGGGACGCATGTTGCCACTTTTATGTATAGCCATTGAGTGATACTGTTAACTTTGTTTAAATTGGAGCAATTCTAGTTGTAGAGAAAATGTGTCATCATCCTTTACTGTAACTTCAATGTAACATTGAGTCTATAAATGTTCTAGGTGTAAAATGAAACTATATGGAGTATGAAAGAATGCCAATCGAATGTGTGTTGTTTTTTAAAGGATGCACGAAATAAGATGAACACAATCACCATCATCATTACAACACACACAAACACACACACACACACACACACACACACACACACATCACCACCACCACCACCATCATACACACATATACACAAATACGCACACGCACTCTCTCTCTCTCTCTCTCTCTCTCTCTCTCTCTCTCTCTCTCTCTCTCTCTCTCTCTCTCTCTCTCATACACACACACGCTATTTTGTGAGAATGCAAAAATTGTTGTCCAAAGAGAGCAATGGCTTGATTAATTAGTTTTGTAAACTTTATAGATGTTTAGACTTTTATTTCGTATAAAACATTGTGATTTTACAAGGTGTATTGTGTGTTTTCGTTTTCATTAGCAAATACAACAAATAAATTCATATATACATGCGATAATACACATTAGTGGCATGATGCAATTACAAATACGTTACCATTATATGCTTCCTGTCAATCTCTATACACGACACATGTTTTCCACTTCCCTCCCACCCCCCCCCCCTCTCTCTCTCTCTCTCTCTCTCTCTCTCTATCTCTCTCTCTCTCTCTCTCTCTCTCTCTCTTGCAAATGTTTACTGAGCGTTGAATATGTTGCATTCTATATTTTACGTAAGTTTACAAGCGTTCAGTATGTTTAGTGTTGTGTTCTTGTATTAACATTACTGATTTAATGATCTTGAGGAGATTGCAGGCAGTAGGCTTCTCATTTGTGGGGACTTTAATGCACGAAACAGAGAGTGCGCTAATACATCAGGATGTCGTCAGTATCCTAGGATTGGGTGCACAGCTATTTAACGTCACTTCCTATACAGGAAAAGATCATTAAAAGCAAAATGGGTTCAGGAAAACTTTTGGCAAGGTGCTGGAGAAGATCGTTGCTGTTATGCTTGAGGAATACTTAGTAAGGGAAACGCTCCTTCAGAAAGGTTTCTGAAGTTACCGGCCAGGGAAAGAAACTTGGGTAAATGCAGCCACTTTTGCCTATTATTTTTATGAAGGATTCCAAAACATACAGGAGACAGCGTTTCTTGAGAAGATCTTCCTTCTTTTTGCCTCGCATGTCCTTTGCTTTGACTTCAGCCATCTTGGTTAGTGATTGACTGTCACTTTGCCGTCTTGACAAAAACACCTCCATAACACAAAGCCTGGATTGAATTTAGAGACCACGTGTTGCCCATGCAGCATAATTCCTCTCTCGAACTGTCTAGTTAACTCCAGAGGAAAGGTAACACTAATAGGTCTGGAACAAAATAAACTGCAGAAACTGCCAGATCAGCAAAGCAATACTCTAACTGTCAGCTTGGCGGAGCTGCCATTCTAGACCAGTTGCCGAACAAGGCTTAGGGTCTTGTGTGCCCTGCTATAACACATGTAGTCTTTAAATTGCAATTCCTCGAACTAGGGTAAGGCTTGTAGACCGCCCCCTCCCCCACCATTCCCCCAAATTGTACTCCTCCGCCCGAAGCCGTTGGCACAATGTGGGATGTCGGGCTTGATGAGAACCGCCCAACATTCGGCGCCAATAGAAAGCAGGTAGTACCGTCTACTGTCATACGGTAGCTCAGTCATATCTGACTAAGACCTGACATCTTGGTTAATATTCCGACTTGAAGTGACCGAGTCCTGTATGTAGCCGGATATTCAGGATTGGTGTTGTCGCTCGCTGGCTGTGAACTCAAGTGTAGCCCATACACCTGCTACTACTTCCTAGTGTACTGGGCTGATGTTTGCGTGTGAACCAGCTTTCCCTATTACCAGTGTCACTCGCCATCAGGCGAAACACCCACTCCGACATTTTGAGGTACTTGTAATTTACGTCCCCAAGTCATAGGCGAGAAGTCAACAGATTTGACCAAGCGTCGGTATAGGACCCCGCAACCTCGACTTCAGAGTGAGTGCTCTTATCCATTCGGACTGGTGGCCTTCTGACTGATTTGATCATTCTTTTCTTTTGGTGGAATGTAATGGGCTCATCCGGCTGTTCTTCTTTTGCTGACATGGAGAAAACACATTTAAAAAAGCTGTAGCAAAAGCCAGACAGAAAATAGCCATCCTGAGAAAGCTAAGTGGAACCACATGGGGAGCCAGTGGGAAAATATTTAGCAAAGTTTATCAACACAGCATACGACCACACCTGGAATAAGGGTCAACTGCGTGGTGTTCAGCATAAACAACTACACTACAAGAGCTGGACAAGGTACAAAATCAAGCTCTAAGAGTCATCACAGGAGGGATTAGATTAACGCCTATAGTAGCAATGGAGAAAATGGGGAGGACACAAGCACTGAGAGAATGCAGAGACACAAAAACACTAATACAAGCAGAAAAGTTTCTCAGCTTGCCAGGCCACCTTATGAAGGGCCGATTTGAAAACTTAGCTATGGGGCGGTTGAAAAGAAGTCGTTTTATCCACCAGGTCAAACGAATCTGCAGAGAAACCACCGATCTTCCCACAGTTGGTATCCCACTGACAACTATTCCAGAGCGAACTCCATAGAAAGATGAACATAGACTATCGCTACAAATCCATACAAAAGTGAGAGGAATATTTGACAAGGAAGAACAGAACAGTGTACAGCTCAGAACAGCCACTCTCAGCTTCCATGATGACGAATACATACAGGATCTCTGGATCCGAGTCTACACAGATGGGTCAGCGCAAAATGCTGTTCGAAATGGAGGAGCGGGTGTGTATATAGAATACCCAAATAATACTAGGGACATGGCCAGAGTTCCAACAGGAAAGTACTGCCATAACTATGATGCTGAAATTGAGGCATAAAGATAGCAATAGAGGAATTACAAAATACCCGCCATGGTAGACAACCTGTGGTGCTATTGACAGATGCAAAATCAGTAATAGAGGCGCTCCTGTTTGGGAAATTGCCAGTTCTAAGGACACTACTTTCTGAACCATGTCACCATACAGTGGAAACCATCCCACTGTGGAATACCCGGAAACGACAGAGCTGATCGATTGGCTAAGGAAGGACCAAAAGAAGAACAGCCTAATGTGCCCATTACATTCCACCAAAAGAAAAGAATGATCAAATCAGTCAGAAGGCCACAAGCCCTACTCAAGACGACTACCACGTTATGGACAGACCAGAACTGGTCATTATTCTGCACCTCAGAACAGGACACAATAGATTACGCAACCACATGTATACACAATTCAAGATTGGTGACTCAGCCATGTACACATGTGGTTTGGCGTCGCAGACAGCAGAGCACATACTCCAGGACTGCCAAAACTACAACATATCCAGGCGAACCTTCTGGCCTAGAGAGGCAATAGTGGTTGATAAACTCTGTGGACCGCTGAGTGAACTAAAGGAGACTGTTAGATTCATACAAGAGACAACATTGCAGTTATAGACATATTTCAAGCAAACGAAAGAAGAAGAAGAATCCATTCGGACATTTAGAATTTTTGGCCTTTTACAGACCGGACAAAAATTTTAGAAGTCACTCGAGATTAGAAGTCTGGGAATCATTGAAAGAACAACACATTTAATGGAATATCAAGAAGAAATAGAGCAATTAGTTATAAAATTCTCGTACTTGTAAAATAAAGCAATTACGTTTACACAAACTTTGAAGATCGCTTACAATTATTATCTCATCATTTATAGTGTATATAACTGTCGTTAACGTTTATGAATTTTTATAAAAGATTAAGAGAAATACTACAATTATATAAATCACATAATACATTTACTTTGCTTTCAGTAATGTCCCTTGAAATTACTGTTATGATGTTATGTTCTTTTCCACAATTTTAAATACATGTTTTAATTTTAATGTATTTTATTGATATACCGGGTGTTTGCAAAGTCTCACTACACACTGTATGTAGAATAAATCTGAAAAATGAAGTATATTACCTTCTTCTTCTTCTTCTTCTTCTTCTTCTTCTTCTTCTTCTTCTTCTTCAGCGTTCCGAGCCATTGAGGTTCTTTGCTGCAGATAGAATTCGTCCCTCTGGTTGACCTTCTTTTGCCAGTCGTTGGTTCCAAGTACTTGTATGTCTGTATATATATATATATATATATATATATATATATATATATATATATATATATATATATATATATATATATATATATATATATATATATATATATTATCTCTCCACCGTCTTCTTGGTTTACCTCGGGGTCTACGGACATTTATTTCCTGAGTGTAAGCGAGTTTTGTTTCCCTATTATCTTCCATTCTTTCTATATGCCCCAGCCACTGTAGTCTATTAGCCTTCATGATACCAGTGATTAGCGGGGACTTAAACAGATCATAAATGTCTTTGTTACTTCTTCTTTTCCACTCTCCACTTTGTGTATCCCTAATGGGTCCAAAGATGCGTCTTAAAACCTTGTTCTCAAAGGTTTGTAACAAGGCTTCGTCTCCTTTCGTTGTACTCCAGGTTTCAGAGCCATACAGCACAACTGGTCTGATCAGTGTTTTGTATATTGTGATTTTGGTGTTACGAGATAGCGCTTTTGATTTTAGTAGATGTTGTAGTGCATAGTATATCTTATTTCCAGAATTGATTCTAGTTTGCGTTTCTTCCCTTATGATGTTGGAGCAGTTGAAGATTGTACCCAGGTATTTGTATGTTTCCGTTCTTTTAATGGTCATATTATCTATTTGTATATGGCCAGAGTTTTTAGCCATTCGATCTCTTGAAATTACCATATATTCTGTCTTATCTTGGTTGATAACCAGCCCCCATCTGTTGGGCTTTTTCCTTGAAGTGAGTCAATATTTCCAATGTCTTTTGTTCATTTTCCCCTATAATATCTATATCATCTGCATAACCAAGCAGCTTGGATGTTCCTCCAATATCACATTCCTCCTTTACTTTCCTTACAACTTTCTCTAGAGCCAGATTAAAGAGTAGCGGCGATAGTGCATCACCCTATTTCAAGCCAGATGTTATTTGGAAAGGGTCTGATTTCCTGCCTTTATATGTTACTATATTATAAGTATCTTCCATGCATAGTCTGGTCATGTTGATTAACTTCCTTGGTATTCCAAATTCCTGCATAGCATTCCATAGACTATTCCTATGGACACTATCATAAGCCTTTTTAAAATCCACAAAAATGTTATGGAGTTCTCTTTTATATTCCCAATTTTTCTCGGCTATTTGTCGTAAGATAAATATCTGTTCTATTGTTGATCTGTTTTGTCTAAAACCCGCCTGGTAGTCGCCTAATATGTCTTCTGAATTTGGTTTTAGTCTATTTAATAATACTGCGGATAGTATCTTATAGCTTGTGGACAGTAGTGATATTCCTCTATAATTTTCCCATTGGAACTTGCCTCCTTTCTTAAAGATAGATATCAATAATGACTCTTTCCAGTCATGGGGTAATATGATGTATTACCCCAGTCATGAAGTATATGATGACATCAAAAAAGTATGCTAAAAAAATTCATTAAAATAGTTACAATAGTTATTGCTATGGTGTAACACATTTTTGGTGAACCTGGAAAGTACCAATGAAGTATTCATTATAACAGATGTTGGAAATGTCCACCACAGGCTTCAAGACATGACTGTACACGTCTCTTCATATTGTCAAATATCTTCTACAGCATGTCTGTTGTTATTTTTTGAATCGTAATTCTGAATGTGTTTTTTTTTTTCAGGTCCTCAACTAAGCGAACATTATTTTTGTAAATATTTCCTTTCAAGAAACCCCATAGATAATAATCTAATGAAGTTAGATTTGGATAACAATCAGACAACATTCCACGTGACATTTTGCGATTTATGAAAATTTCTTCTCTCTCTCTCTCTCTCTCTCTCTCTCTCTCTCTCTCTCTCTCTCTCTCTCTCTCTCTCTCTCTCTCACACACACACACACACACGCACACACACGCGCGCACGCACGCACGCACACGCACACACACACACTCTCTCTCTCGCTCTCTCTCGCTCTCTCTCTCTCTCTCTCTCTCTCTCTCTCTCTCACTTTTCATATATACCGTGCACATGTGTATGTACACTACTGTATGAATGTTTGTTGATGGGTGTAGATGTATGTATGCGCACACACATATATCAGTCCACTCAGACTTTAGGACTCGCCTCATAACAACATAAAAGAGCACGTAATTTGGGTTTTGTTAGTATCACCATGATACTTGGGGGAAAACGCCATTGCTCTTTAATATTCGTCCACTGGGGGGCCAACCCATTCACTGGCACCCACTCATGCTTTGTAAGTATATCCACTGGGACTCCTCAGTTTCCATCAGAACTCTATTGCTGCTAGTTTCCGGACCTACCTTCCTGCCTCCACTTCCCCCCCCCCTCGCCTTCTGTTCATATACCACTTCCACTCATGTACCTGGGATGCTCACTGAACCGTTACACCCACCCCCTCCCCCCACCACATCATCCCACACAACATTCCCTCGGCGGTGTATAAAAGAGGATAACGGTGACATTCCTGGCAATACACATCCTCGAATTCTGAGGTAAGTAGGAACATTTATTTCAAATTTTTAATTTTCTCTTCATTGCTTTCATTTTTTCATCATTTCATTCTTCTCATCCCGTCATATCGCCTCAATGTATTAGGGGCGTTTATTTGAAACACGTTCCAATGGCTTTATTACAAAAGAATGAAAGAAACATTAACAGGTGTGGTAGAATTAAACAAAGCATTCTGTTTGAAAGAATTATGCACCATGGGTTGGTCAGAAGAAGTCACCATAGGCATTCAGGCAACCATCCCATTGCTTAGGTAGGCGGCGAGAGCCGTCCGCAAAAAAAAAAAAAAAGATTGTGGTTGCTCACTGAACCAAGTGTTTACCGCGTTCATTACGTCTGCATCTGTGTGAAATCGTTGCCCCTTAAGAGCTTTTTTAGAGGTCCGAGCAAATTAAAATCACATGGTGACAAATCAGGACTATAGGCCGGATATTGCAGAATTCCCCACTTCTTCCTTGCTAATGCTTCCTGCACAATCTTTGCGACATGCGGACGAGCAACAAAATCACACCGCGAGAAAGCATGCCGGGTCGTTTATTCTTGATGGCTTTTTGCAGCTTGTCTAGTGTTTGCAAGTAGTGGGTAGAGTTGATGTTGACACCAGTTCTTTAAAGTCGGCCAACAATAGCCCTTCATGGTAAAAACATGCGCTCAGAATAACCTTACGAGCGGAAACCTGTAACTTTAATTTTTTGGCTTTTGGTGATCCAGCATGCTTCCATTGCACGCTATGTCCTTTGCTGCTCGGCTCAAAGTGGTGACACCATGATTCATCGCCTACCACTGTGAGGAAAAGAAATTCATCACCTCCACTCTGTAACATAGCAAGTGGTTCAAACACCATCCCATGCGTTCCTCTTTTTGGTGGTTGGTCAACATTCGTGGTACCTACTGTGAACACACCTTCCGATATTGCAGTTTCTTACGAACGACCTTTTGAATTGTCCCAATTGACACGTCACATTCTTTCGCTATTGTACGTATGCTTCGACAACGGTTCAACTGTACTGCTGCATCAATTTTGGCAATGGTTTTTTTCTGTTGCAACAATATGCGCTTGACCCGGCCGTCGAAGATCTGTCGTGAACTGACGTCCTTTGCGAAACATTCGTGCCCATTCTGTCACTGTTATCTTCGACTCAAATTTGTCGAAAGGACTTCCGGTTTCAAGATGGCGACGGACGGTCGTGTTGTTTTGTGTTCGTTAACTTTTTCGCGACGGGGATGGATTTATTCATCTCTGGCGTGTAATTGGTGTGCCAGGATGTAAAACCAGGAGTTTCTACTCAAGATCTGCGCGGGTGCTACGGAGTTCGTGCATCGAGCGAAGCCATCCTTGAGTGAATTTTCAGCAGCGTGTGTGGTTCAAATCAGTCTGTGTTTACGTTTTTTCAACATGGCGGAACAACGTGTGTTTTCCGATGGGCCAGCAGTCAACATACCGAAGCGGCGTGGTAGCCGCGCAGGGAAAAAGAAACAAGGTAAGCGCGGAGGTTTGAGGCGTTTTAGACTCAAGTATCACCGTCTAGGACTCAGGAACATCCGTATTCTATATTGGAACTGTGCCAGCGTAAAACAACGGGGCTCTATTTTAGAAACCCTAGTTTACAGGAACGACATTGTAGCACTCCAGGAGACGAGACTGGGCGATCAGCTACTCCGAATTGCCGGCTTCAAATGTTTCTACAACAGACGACATCTGGGAACGGCGATTCTCGTTCGCGACAGCATGGTGGCGTCAGAGCTAGACATGTCCAGTTGGGACAGTGACGATATACAAATACAGGCGTTGAGAGTTCATTCCAGTATACCATTCGTGTTGGTTAATGTTTATGCCCGCAATGCGAGTATGGACGCCCAGAAGTGGCAGTGCTTAAGTGGCATATTGGGCCAAGAGAGAAATGTTATTTTCTGTGGTGACTTCAACGCTAAGGGCAGAGCATGGGGAAACACTTCCTCCAATACACAAGGGGAGGAGCTCGAGACTGCACTGGAAACCATCGACCTGGTTTGTATTAACAGTGGCTGTGTCACCAGGACAGCAAGCCGTCCAGGCGATGAGGACAGTGCTATTGATCTGGCGCTAGTTTCACCTTCACTCACTACAGTGTGTAGATGGGGTGTCCTAGGACACCATGGCAGTGACCACCACCCGTGCAGCATATTGGTGGAGAAAGGCAGAACCAGGCAGCACAAGCTAAAGGTAAAGACGTTCCAGTATGACAGTACAGGGCAAGATGTGGTGAGTAAAATAAGACGTGACAAGCGCAGAACGTTTCAGGGCAGGAAAAAAAGCTGGGAGCAGCCACCGTGGTGGAGTTTCGAGGTGGAGAAGGCTTGGGTGGATAAGCGTAGTGCTGTAAGGAGATGGCAAAATGCCAAGAAGAACAGAGCTGGTCATCCTAGTCCCTTGCACTTAGAAAGAGAGATGCACACAAAAGTAAGCTATTTCAATAAACTGGTCAAGGTGGTTAAAAGCGAAAAAATGGGCAGAGGTGTGTCAAAGAGTAAGCACAGACAAGTCACTGAAATTGTTCTGGCGACTACATAAAAGCATGAGTGGTGTAGTCAAGAATAAGAGCATTTCAGACTTCCAAGGTGCTGACCTCATCTGGCAGAGGACGGACGAGGACAAGGGCAAAGCCCTCTTTGAACGCTACCTTGAGCAGGGCAACCAGACAGACATGGGAGGCCGAAATCTGGCCAAGGAGGTCACCTCAGACAGATGCAAGGCCCAGAACACTTCGGAGGAAGACACAGTGACAGTGAAAGAAATCAGGGCTGTGCTTCGACGATCAAAAAACAGTGCTCCAGGTCCTGATGGCATAAGATACGACGACATAAATAGGTGTACCGACAATGAGCTAGAGAAATTAGCAGACATGTACAACAACAGTATAGGGAGTGCTAGCATCAAGGAGGAATGGTTACACAGCTATCTGATTCCCTTGCCGAAGCCTGACAAAGACCACAAAAAAATTCAGGGATATCGAATTATAACCATGCAGAATACAATAGGCAAGCTGCTGGAGAAGGTAATTGCCAGGAAAATATCAAGCCAACTAGAGAGGCAAGGTGTTTTCCCACCTACCCTGGGTGGGTACCGTCCAAAAAGAGAAACCTGGACCAATGCAGCAGTCTTTGCCCAGGATGTCTATGAAGGTTTCCACGCAGGCACTGAAACCGTTGCTGCAGCGATTGATCTTGAGGACGCATACAACAGAGTACCACTGGATTTTTTAATGTTTCAGCTTCTTGAACTAAACGTAAGTCCATTCCTCCTTAGTTGGATCGCTGCAGCCCTCTACCAACGGAAAGTAGTTTTTAGATGTGGCAGTTGGACTTCGGAACCAACAACAATATATCCTGGCCTACCACAGGGATCGCCATTATCTCCGGTACTGTTCAACGCCTACACAGTGAGAATCACCAGTGAGCAGATCACTGGACCTGGCAGGACATTGTCGTATGCCGATGATGTTTTAGTGTATCGTCAGGGTAAGGATAGAGAGGAGGTTGCTGTGGAACTACAAAACGAACTCAATCGCATAAGTACTTGGTGTGATGAAGCTGGGGCAATGGTCAACCCAACAATAGGCAACAGTGACTTGGTTCTCGTTGAATAATCATATTGTCAACAATCCAACACCAACTGTAATGCTGTGTTCAGAGACGGTGGAAAGAACGCAGGCAATGAATTACCTGGGAATACGGTTTGATCGAAGCCTTGCTTATAATGTGCACATAGACCAGGTGATAACAAAGGCCAAGCGGGGTTTGGCAGCGATGCGGGTGATGGCGGCAGCAAACTGTGAGCAGCGCCATCTATGTCCTCTGTACGAGGGGCTGGTCATGTCTGTTTTGGAGTATGCAATGGCAATCCTGACTCTCAGCCATACGCAGATAGAAAGGATGGAAAGGATACAGAATGAAGCAATGCGCATTATTCTTGGATGTACAAGAGATACAGCATGCATGGCGATGCGCTACCTTCTTGATTTTCCAACCATTGAAGAGAGAATACAAGTTTGCAGGGCACGCGCCTACCTCAAAATTAACGCAAACACACAACATCCACTGCATAGCGAAATTAGGAAGGTGAAGGGCAGCAGGTTAAAAAGAGGACGGTCGTGGATGGGTCAAGCCGAAGACATTCTTCAACAGGTGTGTTCACTTGAGGACTTAGAACCTGGCGAGGAGTGGGTGCAAGTGCCAACAGACTTCTGCACATCCTTTTCAGTTTGCATCCAACTAGATAGAAAATGCAGACAAGAAAATCCGGCTGCTGTTGAGGCTGAAGTACAAGCGTTGATTTTCGAGAATTCGCTAGACGGTGACGCGGTCATCTACACAGATGGGTCGGTCGTCCGACATGTGAGAAGCTCATGGGCCTTTACAGCTCGGGCCGGAGGGAGAATTGTGAAGGAGGACTCTGGTGCTTTCACTGAAACCACAGGTAGCCTGACCATGGAAGTCATGGCAGTAAGTAAAGCAATAACATGGCTCGAGACACAGACATTCACTAGGGCTTGTTTCCTTAGCGACTCAATGAACATGATCAAGAGGATAGAGGAGGGGTCGATCCGAAGAGAGTGGTTGCTGCCTCTGAAGCGGTCTCGGCTGGCAAAGATTAGTTTCATCTTCGTGCCAGGTCATGCGGGAGTACAAGGAAATGAGCGGGCTGACAAGCTCGCAGGTGAGGCTACTGTGGAGGGCGGACGCGCCATGGACCAGGCTGACATTCTGAATGCTCTACGAGAAGTGAGACTTTTGCGAGAACCAAGTGATGACTGTGAATCTACAACAATGGCCAGACTGCGGGAGCAGCAAATTAAAAGAGGGGTGGCCAAACAAGAACACTACGCAGGAAGCCAAAGAAGATTGATAAACCAACACAGAACTGGCGTCGTTAGCCGCTACACGCTGCGGGATTTGCTGAGGAGGGGATCCGAGCACTTATGGACTGAATGGTTCGATGTGCAACGAGGATGATCTGTCGACTAACTAACTAACTCAAATTTGTTACCGTACGCTGCCTGCATTCTTCGATGAATGTCCACTGGTCGACATCCTTCAAATGAAAGAAACTGAATCACTGCTCTTTGAACTTCTGTGGGCGGATTTTGGATCAACCCAGCCATTTCGTCAACGGTCAGAAACAGATCCTATGCATTATGGGACGATAAGCACTTGCTCTTTTATTCATTGGTCAGTACTTATCACATGACTATGACATGATCATGTTCAAAGTACGCAATTATGCTCGGTGCGGCACGAACGGATTTCAAATGAACGCCGCTTGTAGTTACCGGAGGGTCTTCTCCGTGACTATATGTTGTGTTTTGTGTATGTATTTGTTTGCTGATGAAGGCTAGTCGCCACAACGTTCTGTATGTGTCGTAATTCTGTTATGTAAAGCTGCTTTACTTTGTGTTATTTTATATTGTTTACATATAACATGAACTTTTGTATGGAAGTGAAGCGTGGACAATGAGCAGACAAGCTGAAAAACATCTGATGGCTGTGGAAATGTTGTTTCTGAGGAAAATACAAATACTACCATGGACGGACGGACGCACGCACGCACGGACGGACGCACGCACGGACGGACGCACGGACGCACGCACGCACACACACACACACACACACACACACACACACACACACACAAAACAAACAATGAACAAGTCCTTCAAGAAGCAAATGAAGATCATAAACTGATTAGTGATATTAGACGTAAACAGTCAAAATATTTTGGGCATGTTATGAGAAGAAATGAATTGGAGAACTTGGTGACAACTGGCAAGATCGAAGGGAAGAGACCAAGGGGAAGACCGAGAAGTAAATACCTGAATGGCTTGGCCACGTGGCATGGTGGAGACAGAAACATGGAGCTGATCAACGACTCTGGTGATCGAGTGAGATGGTGAAACATGAGCGCCCATGATTGTCGGCATGGTACATGATGGATGGATGGAATACCTTCTACTATCATACGGTAGATCAGTCATATCTGACTAAGACCTGGCATCTTGGTGAGTATTCCGACTTGAACAGACCCAGTCCTGTATGTAGCCGGATAATAAGAATTTTTTGTTTCGCTCGCTCGCTTTGAACTTAACCATCGCCCATACACCTGCTACTACTTCTAGTGTACTGGTGAACCAGCTTTCCCTATTACCAGTGTCACTCGCCATCAGGCGAACAACCCACTCCGACTTTTGAGGTACTTGTAATTTACGTCGCCACGTCATGGACGAGAAGTCAAAATATTTGACCAAGTGTCAGGGTAGAGTCCGCAACATCGGCTTCGGAGTGAGTTTGTATCCATTCGGACATTAAGAATGTACCTAGGAAGTATAATATCATCAAATAGCAAATCAGAAGACGAGATCGAACATAGATGCAATAAGGCAAACCAACTCATTGGACAAATGACACCAATACTAAAGAACAAACATGTATCAATAACTACTAAGAAAGCACTTTACAACACAATCTTCCTACCAACTCTGTGTTACCAATGCCAAACCTGGACAATGACAGAAAAAGAGAAAAGAAAAATCACAACCGAAATGAGATACCTGAAAAGATTACTCAATGTATCAAGAAGAGATAAGATCAGAAATGAAGAAATAAGGACTAAAGTGGTGGTTATAGCTGCACTAGATTTTAGTAGAAGACAGCAAGTCAAATGGTGTGGCCATGCAAGTAGGTTATCAACTAACAGTATAACACAACAAGCAATGATGTACAGACCAGAGGGAAGCAGAGGAAGAGGCTGACCACGTAAACGATGGACGCAGGGAATAACAAACCCCATGATAATATCGATACATGAAGCCCATAAGCGGGCACTCTCCCGCTGTTTATACTTCACCTCGACACCGCAAGGTACAAGAGGAACATGATGAGATGAGATGAGATGGACATTAAGAATTCTGGGTCTTTAACAGACCGGACAAAATTTTCAATTAAGTTCAAGTGGAAAACAGCGATAACAGTGAAAGAACAAAACATTTAATGAAATATCACATCTAAAAAGAAAAATGCGTTATAATATTCATTTACTTGTAAAATAACGCCATTACTTTTACAAAAACTTTGATATCTTACAATTATTATCAGTCATTTATATTTGTGTAATTTCTATTAAGTTTATAAAAAGTTTATAAAGATTAAGAGAATTACTACAATTATATCAATCATATAATACAATTACGTTGCTTTTGGTAATGTCCCTTGAAACTAAAGTTATTGTGTTATGTACCTTTACATTATTTTAAATACAAGTGTTTCTTTAAATGTGGTTTTTATTGATTTACCGGGTGTTGTAAAGTGTCACAACACATTGTATGTAGAACAAAGTTAAAAAATGAAGTATATGATGTCACCAAAATATGTGCTAAAAAATTCACTTAGTTACTATAGTTACTGCTGTCATCTAACACATTTTTGCGAAAGCTGGAAAGTACCAATGAAGTATTCATTTCCTTTCAAGAAACCCCATAGATAATAATCTAAAGTTAGTCTGGAAAACGAGAAGGCCAAATTCCACGTGATATTATGTGATTTACGAATATGTCTTCTCACAACAACAACAATAACAACAACAACAACAACAACAAAACAAACAAACAAAAACACAAAACACAAAAAACGCAGTTATGCTCTAGCTGTGTGGCCAGTTGCAACATTTTGCTGGAACCACGACTTCTTCAATTTCACGCTCATTCAGCTGTTCTAAAAAAAGGTTCCAGAATGTCAGTACGGTACCGATCGACATTTATAGTGTTGTTGAAGAAAATTGGTCCAATAAAACGTTTTCTACTATACCCCAAATTTCTCAACGTGTTGAATCTCATGAAATGCATTGAGATTAAATGTTCTCCAAATACGATTATTTTGGCTTTTAACGTATCTAGATACATGAAACCACGCCTCATAAGAGAAGAATGTTACATGGAAAATTGACTCGTCCTCTTTAGCTAAAAATGCTTCAAACCACGTGGAATAGTTGACTCTGGATTGATTATCACACTCTTGTAGTTCAGACATAAATCCTGGATGAACATTTAATCCTTGTTTTACAAATTGTGTGCACTGTGCCCACGGATACGTTAACTTATTGCGACATTTTCCTTAAGGACTTGCTTGGACTTTTCAGGATTCTGTCTTGGATATCTAGACATTTTACTTCAGGCACAGCAGGTCTACCAAATCGCAGAGCATATTCCACATTTCCCGTAGTAAGAATCTTATTCAACAAATTTCTAAACGTAATTTGATAAGGAGGTTGTTTATCAGAAAATAGTACTATAAATCTTTGAACAACTATCCATGTGTATCGACCGCCATTTCGAAACACTTGTTCAACCCCCCCCCCCCCCAAAAAAAATAATAATAATAATTCCGTTGATTACAACATTTTGTTTGGAGTGCAAAGAATTACTCCAGCAGACGACAGCCATTCGTTGCATATTGCTTCACAATGGGCTGTTCAGCAAATTGTTTTGATGACATCATATACTTTATTTTCCAGATTTGTTCTACATATAAAGTGTGGTGAGACTACAAATATCCGATAGTTTTGGTATATTATTGTTATATATACTGTTCAAAAAGAGAAACGCAAAGCTCATGAAGACACACACATCGCCATACTTTTGACATTCATTAACTTTTTTTAAAATATTTAATGAGTTAATTGTTCAAATTACACACAAAAATACCTTAGCGTTCAGCCAATCAATTCACAGTTATTTTGCATCTGGGTCGCGATAAGGATGCTATTAATGCACTAACATCTGGCAAGGTTCCAGGTAAGGATGAGATTCCAATAGAGGTTATCAGGAGTGGGCAAGACACACTCACTCTACAGATCCACTAGCTAATAGAGCTATGCTGGCGAGAAGGACAAGTCCCTCAGGATGTCAAATATTCAAGCATCATAACACTGTACTGACACAACTATAGGAGTATCTCACTTCTGAGTATTGTTGGGAAAGTATTTGGCAGAATTGTTCTGCGCAGACTTCAAGTCCTGGGAGATAAAGTCTACCCCGAATCACAGCGTGGCTTTCGATGGAACCGGTTTACCATTGACATGATAGTTTCATTGCGACAAATGTAAGTAAAATGCCTGAAGAGAATCAACCATTGTTTATTGCCTTCATCGACCTCACAAAGTTATATGATTTGGTCAGTCGTGAGGGTCTGTTCAAGGCACTAAAGAAAATAGGCTGTCCACCAACTCTTCTGTCCATTGTGGAATCGTTTCACACAGGCATGAAGGGTGTAATCAAGTTTGATGGTGCACATTCAGAAGAATTTGTAATCAAGAGTGGAGTTAAGCAATGTTGTGTACTAGTTCCAAGCTCGTTGGAATATACTTATATTTTTCACTTCTACTGAAACATGCCTTTCGTGATCAGGATGATGGTATATGCATTCACTTACGCTCAGATTGCGGCTCTACAATGCTCAGAGATTGAAGGCCAAGACCAAAATTAGGAGGGTGCTGATCATATAGTTGCTTTGTGCAGATGATGCTGCAATTACGACCCACTCTGAAGATTAATTACAACGTCTACTATCTGCATTCACCAATGCTTGTTCTGAATTTGGTTTAACAGTTAACAAAAAGAAGACACAGATTATAGCACAAGGTGCACATGGGTACCATCAATCTTTATTGGCGATGCCGAACTGGAGATAGTAGACCATTTTACATATCTATGATCAGTGGTAAATAGCAAATTATCCATAGATCAGGAAATCAACATCAGGATTGGTAAGGCAACAACGATGAACAGGTTAAGAAAAAGAGTCTGGGAGAGCAGGAAGCTTACTGTCAAAACAAAAGTCCTTGTCTATCAAGCCTGTGTCCTTAGTACTCTTCTTTATGGCAGTGAAGCCTGGACAACTTACTTACACCAAGAGAAACATTTAAACAGCTTTCATATGCTAGACAAAATCACAAATACTGAAGTATTTGAAAGATCAGGTTGTGTGACAGTTTATTCCATGCTCAGTCTTCGTAGACTTAGATGGATAGGACATGTTAGGAGGATGGATGATGGTAGAATACCAAAGGACATCTTTTTTGGTGAATTACAGAGGGGTAAGGGATATCAGGGTCGTCCTCTACTACGGAACAAAGATGTGTGTAAGCGGGACATGATTGATACAGGCATTGATAATGCACATTGGGAGCAAGTCGCCGCTGAACGTTTTGCATGGTGGGCAAATATCAGAAACGGAACTAAACCCGATATCCCACATTGTACCAGCGGCTTTGGGCGGCGGATTGCAATTTAGTGGAGTGGGGGTCGGGTGGGGAGTACAAGCTTAACCCTAGTTCATGGGTCACAAAACTACTGCCCGCGACGTCATTTCATCCGGCCCGTCGACGGTCCTCGAACTTGTTTGATACAACGTATGGAACACGAGACATAATTTAAATGTAAATATTGTGTTCAGAGTAATAGGAGATCTTCACATGTGCGGAGACCTCCTGGCATACATACATCTACACACATCAACAAACATTCTTACAGTAGTATACATACACATGTGCACGGTATATATGAGAAAGGAGAGAGAGAGAGATAGAGAGAGAGAGAGAGGGAGAGGGAGAAGGAGAGAGAGAGAGAGAGAGAGAGAGAGAGAGAGAGAGAGAGAGAGAGAGAGAGAGAGAGGTTAATATCGTTCCTGTGATATGCCAAATTGGATATGTGGAGTAGGACGGTCTACAAATACGAGGCTTCACTCATACTGTTCTCTATGAAATAGTGTCAGTAAGGTTGATTGTTATACAACGTATTATAGGATCAAATCGCCCAATGTTTATGTTATTGGGGTTGTATAATATCAGACGACAGGTAATACACATGCTATGGGTAGACCCGGACAAGCAAGATTATTTAGATGTGTGGTACTGGTGCGTGACCCGCAGGTTTTTCTGTTGCTGTGTGTGAGTACACATTCCATAAATGGAATCAAGGAACGACATGTGCCAGAGACAGCCCGGATAATGGATATACTGTGGATGTGTCCACCACAGCTTCTCTCAGTGCTGTTCATTGTAAGAGATAGAGGACAGATAGGTGTGAATGAGAGACAGCACGGATGATGGATATACTGAGGGTATAAGGCCCTCAGCTTCTCTCGCTGCTTTTGATCGCTCGCTACGTGCAGTGAAAAGGAAGAAGGTAATGATATTGTAAAAACTGCCCCCCCCCCCCACACACACACACGCACACCCGCATATATATATGTGTGTGTGTGTGTATATATATATATATATATATATATATATATATATATATATATATATATATATATATATATATATATATATATAAGTATACATACACAAATATACATATGCGCATATACATATGTACACACATATATATATGTCCATGTAAACTTTCATATATCCTAGTGATTCATACATACAGACATATATACTTATGTATTTGCGCGCACACACAGAACGGCATATCCAGTATGGTTGCTATCAAGTTGGGGGATTATTTAGTCCGAGAGGAATTGTGATATTCTTATGGGTGCACACTATATTGCGTACGGAAGAAGTGCCAAGCGTGGCACTACGAGGTGCCACAGTTAACTGGGAACTAGTTCGGTTGCTCGGAATTGTAATAGAATAGGTCGGGGGAGAGTTAATAGAAGATAATGGATCAGTGATGCACACGTATGAATTGGGAAAGTAAACTAGAAGAGAAAAAGATGCACGAGAATGCACCAAGGAATTAGTACGTCAGAACGTTTGGGGTAGCAACAGAAGCTAACAACAACGGAGAAACGAAAACATTAGTGACCAAGTTCAACTCGGGAGCAGACGTGTAAATGAAGCCACGAAAAACGTAAAGACCAAGATCAGCTCTATAACTGAAGGCTCTATCAATTAACAACATCAAGGCTAGAGAGTAGAATGGTTGGGTAGGTTGAATACAGAATATGATAATGAATAGAGAATTTTAATGTTGTAATATTTGTTAGGCCATGTCCGGATTAGTGTCATGATTAGAATCAGATCGCGTTCCCATCTACCAAGGTCAGTAGTGCTATTGTAAGACATTGTCATGATTTGTTGAGAACATCATGCCTTGAACTTATCTGTTCAGCAATGGACGAATAAAAGATTTATTAATCATCTTCACAGTCTTAAGTGGAAGCTTTCCATGTTATTCGAAAGTTGTTGGAAGATGGAAGATTTGAACGACGTCCAGCCCTTTACCAGATCCTTGGAGTCTAACGACTCAGAACCCTATACGATCGTGCTGTACGGCTAGATTTTGAATCAGAACAACGCAGTTTTGAATGGAGAGATTTCTAAAGCCCGGGTGTCACCTGAAGACCTTGAAGTACAGAAGTCGGTGTACCTAAGAGAAGCCCGGCACTGTTACAGAATCTCCCCAAGAGAGACAGGGTAGAAGATAACCATGTAGAGAACAGAACTATAGTACGAGACAGGTAGAGGGTGATAACTGGGAGGGTGTAGAAGGAAGAGAGTAGGAAGGGGAGGCGAAATGTGAACGATTAGATGGAACTATGCTGGCTGTTGAGGCCATATGGTGTTAGGCACCCCATAGAGAATATGAGCCGATTCTCTATATTTTTTCGATGTTTAGCACAGGACGAGCAAGACTGGATGGCAGTGACCTGGACATCGGATGCACCGTGGTGATTTGCGCTGTTGAAATGGGTGGAGAACTGCTTAGGGGCGTTATTATGTCCAACAGATGTTGGCGGAATCTGTCAGCTAGCTCTTGGCGAGTCTTACCAATATACTTCATATCATACCGTTTTGCATATGATGGCATAAATTATGTTACGACTGGTGCAGGAAAATTCTTCCTTGATGCGAAAACTGCTGGTAGGGAATAGCACCACTGGGGTGTGTACCACATATGGGCAAGTCTTGCAACGGGGTCTTAGGCAAGCCTTAGTGCCTAATTTCGATTGTGGAGGTGGAGGTCCCTGTACCCTATTTGGACGAGTTCATCTTTGAGGTTATGGTTACATCTGTATGCCACTAGTGGTTTCTCTGAAAATATCGCGCCAATAGTAGGATCAGCTTGAAGGATAGACAGACGTCGAAAGAGGATATTTGTGACTGAAATATTGTGCGGATGGTAGGTAAGTGAGAGTATCGGTCAAAGGTTTTGTGGTTTAGGCTTGGAGGTGAGAGCCTATGGGCGGTAGAAAGCTGACGATAGGACATGATCAGGATAGCCACGGAGTCTGAAGAAGTCCAACATCTCTTGGGCCCTGTGGTGAAAATCCTCATCATCTTGGCATAGTCGTCGAAGACGCAGGAGTTGATGAATTTTCGAGATCCGTTAGTAGCATATTTTTGACACCAACACCATCATTAATGTACCTCATGTATAGTTCAGGAACTCTGCCGTTGTATACTTGCCATATCTGGTGCTCAAGGTGGCCCATGAAGAAGCAGGCATGGCTCGGGCCCATTTTAGTACCCATGGCAACCCCATTGATCTGATGGAAGTGCTGGTCATTAAACTCAAATGAATTGAGAGTAAGAACCAGTTCTGCCAGACATAAAATAGAGTCCGTAGCTGTGGTGGAGTTAGGACGCCTATCAAGGAAGAACTTCAAAGCTGAGAGGCCATCATTGTGTGGAATTGAAGTATACAATGAGGCCACATCAAGGGTGAAAATATGGTATTGGTTGTCAGACGTCAAAGTAATAGATTCAAACGTCGCTATCGCGTGGTTGGTGTCTTTCAAATATGATGGGAGATCACCTACTAGCGGTTGAAAAATGCTGTCTAATAACCCGGATATGTGCTTGGTTGGGCATGCACAGGCTGATACAATCGGTTTGTCTGGATTGTTGGGTTTGTGTGTTTTGGGTAACATGGAAAACGTCGATTTGCCTAAACAGCTGTCGTGGATATTTCAGAACTTGGCTGCTTGGGGAAGTAGCCCTTGTTGGATCAGTGTAGAAGTGGCCAGTTTGACCTTGTGGTTATTGTCGACAGTGCAATATATAGGGTTAGTAGAATATATATATGGTTAGTAGAAAGCCCCATCCTCGAGTTGTTTATGCCCTTCTGCAATGTAGAGATCCTTCCGTCAAACTACGACTGCTCCACCTTTATCGGAGGGTTTGATGATAATGCCATCTCGATGTTGCAGCTGAGCCAGCGCTAGCCTTTCTTCTGAAGTCAGATTGGGGCGTCTCAGTTGTTTCGGAATCAGATGTTGTATATCGAATAAGGGTCTTTTCAATGTATAATTTGAGCGCCTTCGAAGATCCAGTGTCAGGTGTCCAGGAAGACCTACTCTTAGCAAACTCAGAAAAGCAGTCCCGGTGGCGTTGAAGGGGTGGTACTGATAGTTTTAGTTCTGAAGAAATGTTGAAGAAGATGTTTTTTTTTTAAAATTTGGCGTGCATTGCCGCAGAGAAATATTTGTGCACCGCATGGTTAAAGGTATACACCCCAGTGGTGCAATTCCCTACAAGCAGTTTTCGTATGAAGGAAGAATGTTCCTGCACCAGTCGTAACGTAATTTATGCCATCATATGCAAACGGTGTGATATGAATTATATTGGTGAGATTTACCTCAAGCTAGCTGACAGATTTCGCCAACTAAGCCGGTCTCCACCCATTTCAACAGCGCAAATCACCACGGTGCTTCCGATGTCCAGGTCTCTGCCATCCAGTCTTGCTCGTCCGGTGCTAAACATCGAAAAAATATAGAGAATCAGATCATATTCTCTATGGGGTGCCTAACACCACGTGGCCTCAACACCCAGCATAGTTTCATCTAATCGTTGACATTTCCATTTTAAGATGGATAACAGTAGTGGATAGGTAAAACCATACTGGTATTGGCATCAGGTAAGTGGGGGTTTGCTGACACCTGGTGAGCTGGGTATGTGCTCGCTGTGTGATGGTGGTCTCGCATTACAGATTGTTAATATTTAATGCGGTTTAGTGGCAGATGAAGACTCACTCATGTATGTGGGCACTATGCATTAACTAACCGTACAGAACTAACTTATGTAAATATTTTTTTGATTGATTGCATGTCTTACTAACACTTGGTCATGGTGTCACATAGCCATACAGGATGAGTTAGAATGGAAATGTAAGAAGAGATGTTAAGGGAAAAGTAGCTTTATTGCTTTATGAGTATAACTAGGCAATTATATAAAGATTGATTAGTAATTACTTTATGGAAAAGATCAATTAAATTATGAGCAATGGTTGTTGTAATTGCAAATATAATATAATATAATATATTTTATAATTAGATTATTCATGTTATGTGTCATATAATTAGTATTACCATCGCATAGTTATTATAGATACTTATTAATGAATATTGTGAACTATTGATGTAAATGGAATATAAGGAGAATATAATTACTTATTGGTTGAGTATATATATGTATTTATAATTGATTGACTATTAAATTATTTGTATGTGCATAAATGATTGATTGATTATTAATTTGAATGATTATGCATTAATTAATTGTATTAGTACAGAAATTATATTAGAATAGTAGTATATAACTAATATGTAGAAAATATATAAAGAACAATGATAATATATTTTGGAATAATGAAAATAAAATATAAGTTAGATTTGGAGGTTATAATTTCTTTCATGTTGGAAAGGAGCTGTTATGGACATGAAAGTGTCACAAGCTTATTAGCTGGAACTCGGTTCATTGCTAAACGATATGTCAACAACGACAGAGTCAAAGAGGAATAGTAATATGTATCAGACTGTCTACCATGGGAACGCTGGCTTTCGTTGTACAGGTGGCCATGTATGTTAGCGCGATAACAGCTAATGTATTTCTTTTTTATTTAATTTTTATATGCTGGCGGTACTTGGAACTTTGTACAAGCATGGGCGGTGGTGGAAGTTTGAAGCTGCAGTGGCTGACTGAATGGAGATGCGAGTGGTCAAGTATGTCAAAGCAATAACAGCTAAATATGCTGGCGGTATTTGGAACGTAGTATCTTCCTGGGGCAATCCTTGCAGTCGGGAAATTTTATCTCAGTGGAGAAGTCTTCTAGACCTGTGACGAGTAGATTAGCAAATGGTTGGTGAACATGAGCAGAGGAAGCTGAGTGATGGTCAGTCTAATATGACTACTAAAGAAGCTACCTCCCAACAATACGCTGAATTGATTAAAATATCAGCACAACATACTGTCAGAACTGAAATATTGGTTCTTAGAGTCATATTAGAAACTGAAGGTTCGGATACAAACATAATGGAACTCAATTGTGGACATTTTGATTTCAGTTTAGAAGTAACACTTATAGTTATATTGTCATATAGTAATTTGATTAAAGTCTGTAGGACAAGATATAGGTATGGATGTTTTGATGTATTGGATATTGTGACGAAGATGATTAATCAGTTTGTATATTTCAGAATGATAAGA
Organism: Cepaea nemoralis; assembly: GCA_014155875.1. Taxonomy (NCBI): domain Eukaryota; kingdom Metazoa; phylum Mollusca; class Gastropoda; order Stylommatophora; family Helicidae; genus Cepaea; species Cepaea nemoralis. The sequence goes on from JACEFZ010023472.1 coordinate 303,722, forward strand.
AGTTATCAAGTGGTGTCAACAGACTACAGAGCAATTAAATTATAATTAGATTATACTGTTGATACATTATAAAAGGATATAAGTTACATTACTTTTGTTTACATAAGTTAGAATTAGATATTTGAAAAATTTGATGCTCAATTTTTTCCCTAATACAGGGGATAATGCCATAACCTAATTTAGAGTAGGGCAAAGGTTATTGCTGTGTTCAGCAAGGGAACACAAGAACGTGAAAAGCAGGTGCTTTTCACACAACGTAAAACACGTTGGGACTCACTTCCCAACAGGAAGTGGGGTCCGGACAGGGCAGTCTGCGTTCATCCATCGTCCAGTATGGATATCGTTAGAGGTAAACAGAGTTATGGCCAACATTGAGCCACTCTTTTAAATTGTGACGTAGATTTATTGCGAATTGATCGTTGAATAAGTGGCTGTGTATTTGATAATGTCGTTATTCGTCTGTGCAGAACATTATATGTATAAACCCATAAACAGCGTCCGGGTTAACGGCTGTTTAAGTTTGCTTCTGTTCGAGTTAACTAGTGTTCGAGTGGTGGAATGTGTAAAGTACTGCAGAGTAACCATCAGCAAGTCATATGCTGAGAGATGACCATGATGCCGACTGCACAGAAAACTACCTACAGTCATTACCCCTATGAAGGCGGGCGTACTAGAAAGAGCTATTACCATACATGCCGCATGCTGGCAATGAACTTAAAGGTCGCACTCAACAAACCAATGTCAAAAGCGCAGTCGGAATATGGCATATATATATATATATATATATATATATATATATATATATATATATATATATATATATATATATATATATATATATATATATATATATATATATATATGCATGCGGGTGTGCGCACGTGTGTGGGCGGTTTCTTTTACAAATCATTACCTCCTTGATGCTCACTGCACATAGCGAGAGATCAACAGCAACGAGATCAGCTGAGGGCCTTATACACTCAGTATATTCATCATCCGTTCTGCTCTCTCATTCACACCTATCTGTCCTCTATCTCTTACAATGAACAGCACCGAAAGAAGCTGTGGTGGACACACCCTCAGCACACGTCGTCCCTTGATTTCAATTATGTGACATTCACACACAACAAGAGAAAACCTGCAGTTCACACACCAGTACCACACAGCTAAATAATCTTGCTTCTCTGGGCCTACCCATAGCATGTGTATTACCGGTGGTCTGATCTTATACAACCCCAATAACATAAACATTGGGCGATTTGATCCTATAATACGTTGTATAACAATCAACCTTACTGACCCTATTTTATAGTACACAGTATGAGTGAAGCCTCGTATTTGTAGACCGTCCTACTCCGCATACCCAATTTGGCATACCACAGGAACGATACTAACCCTCCCCCCACTCTCTCTCTCTCTCTATCTCTCTCTCCCTCTCTCTCTCTCTTTCTCTCTCTCTCTCTCTTCTCATATATACCGTGCACATGAGTATGTATACTACTGTATGAATGTTTGTTGATTCGTGTAGATGTATGTATGTGCACACACACACACACACACACACACACACACACACACACATATCAGTCCACCCAGAATTTAGGACACGCCTCATAACAACATACAAGAGCACGTAATTTGGGTTTTGTTTGTATCACTATGATACCTGGGTGCACACTCCATTGCTCTTTAATATTCGCCACTGGAGCCATCCCATTCACTGGCACCCACTCATGCTTTGTAAGTATATCCACTAGGACTCCTCAGTTTCCATCCCATCTCTATTACTGCTAGTTTCCGGACCTACCTTCCTGCCTCCGCCCCCCCCCCCTCGCCTTCTATTCATGTACCACTTCCACTCATGTACCTGGGATGCTCACTGAACCCTTACACCCACCCCCTCCCCCACCACATCATCCCAAACCCCACTCCCTCGGCGGTGTATAAAAGAGGGTAACGGTGACATTCCTGGCAATACGCATCCTCGGATTCTGAGATAAGTAGGAACATTTATTTCAAAGTTTTAATTTTCTCTTTTCACACATTTTGTTGTCATTTTATTCTTCTCGTCCCGTCGTATCGCCTCAATGTGTTAGGGGCGTTCATTTGAAACCCGTTCCAATGGCTTTATTACAAAATCATGAAAGAGACATTAACAGGTGTGGTAGAATTAAACAAAGCATTCATTTTGAATGAATTATGCACCATGAGTTGGTCAGAAGAAGTCACCGTAGGCATTCAGGCAAGCATCCCATTGCTTACGTAGGCGGCGAGAGCCGTCCGCAAAAAAAAAAAACAAAGATTGTGATTGCTCACTGAACTAAGTGTTTACCGCGTTCATTACGTCAGCATCTGTGTGAAATCGTTGCCCCTTTGAGAGCTTTTTTAGAGGTCCGAGCAAATGAAAATCACATGGTGACAAATTCAGGACTATAGGCTGGATGTTGCAGAATTCCCACTTCTTCCTTGCTAATGCTTCCTGCACAATCTTTGCGACATGCGGACGAGCATTATCGTGCAACAAAATCACACCGCGAGAAAGCATGCCGGGTCGTTTATTCTTGATGGCTTTTTGCAGCTTGTCTAGTGTTTGCAAGTAGTGGGTAGAGTTGATGTTGACACCATGTTCTTTAAAGTCGGCCAACAATAGCCCTTCATGGTAAAAACATGCGCTTAGCATAACCTTACCAGCGGAAACCTGTAACTTTAATTTTTTGGCTTTTGGTGATCCAGCATGCTTCCATTGCATGCTCTCTCCTTTGCTGCTCGGCTCAAAGTGGTGACACCATGATTCATAGCCTGCCACTATGAGGAAGAGAAATTCATCACCCTCCACTCTGTAACGCAGCAAGTGGTTCAAACACCATCCCATGCGTTCCTCTTTTTGGTGGTTGGTCAACATCCGTGGTACCCACTGTGAACACACCTTCCGATATTGCAGTTTCTTACGAACGACCTTTTGAATTGTCCCAATTGACACATCAAATTCTTTCGCTAGCGAACGTATGCTTCGACAACGGTTCATCTGTACTGCTGCATCAATTTTGGCAATGGTTTTTTTCTGTTGCAACAATATGCGCTTGACCCGGCCGTCGAAGATCTGTCGTGAACTGACGTCCTTTCCGAAACATTCGTGCCCAGTCTGTCACTGTTATCTTCGACACACATTTGTTACCGTACGCTGCCTGCATTCTTCGATGAATGTCCACTGGTCGACATCCTTCAAATGAAAGAAACTGAATCACCGCTCTTTGAACTTCTTTGGGCGGATTTTGGATCAACCCAGCAATTTCGTCAACGGTCAGAAACAGATCCTATGCATTATGGGACGATAAGCACTTGCTCTTTTATTCATTGGTCAGTACTTATCACATGACTATGACATGATCATGTTCAACGTACGCAATTAAGATCGGTGCGGCACGAACGGATTTCAAATGAACGCCGCTTGTAGTTACCGGAGGGTCTTCTCCGTGACTATGTGTTGTGTTTTGTGTATGTATTTGTTTGTTGATGAAGGCTAGTCGCCACAACGTTCTGTATGTGTCGTAATTCTGTTATGTAAAGCTGCTTTACTTTGTGTTATTTTATATTGTTTACATAGAACATGAACTTTTGTATGGAAGTGAAGCGTGGACAATGAGCAGACAAGCTGAAAAACATCTGATGGCTGTGGAAATGTTGTTTCTGAGGAAAATACAAAGACTACCATGGACGGACGGACGCACGCACGCACGCACACACACACACACACACACACACACACACACACACAAAACAAACAATGAACAAGTCCTTCAAGAAGCAAATGAAGATCATAAACTGATTAGTGATATTAGACGTAAACAGTCAAAATATTTTGGGCATGTTATGAGAAGAAGTGAATTGGAGAACTTGGTGACAACTGGCAAGATCGAAGGGAAGAGACCAAGGGGAAGACCGAGAAGTAAATACCTGAATGGCTTGGCCACGTGGCATGGTGGAGACAGAAACATGGAGCTGATCAACGACTCTGGTGATCGAGTGAGATGGTGAAACATGAGCGCCCATGATTATCGGCATGGTATATGATGGATGGATGGAATACCTTCTACTATCATACGGTAGATCAGTCATATCTGACTAAGACCTGGCATCTTGGTGAGTATTCCGACTTGAACAGACCCAGTCCTGTATGTAGCCGGATAATAAGAATTTTTTGTTTCGCTCGCTCGCTTTGAACTTAACCATCGCCTATACACCTGCTACTACTTCTAGTGTACTGGTGAACCAGCTTTCCCTATTACCAGTGTCACTCGCCATCAGGCGAACAACCCACTCCGACTTTTGAGGTACTTGTAATTTACGTCGCCACGTCATGGACGAGAAGTCAAAATATTTGACCAAGTGTCAGGGTAGAGTCCGCAACATTGGCTTCGGAGTGAGTTTGTATCCATTCGGACATTAAGAATGTACCTAGGAAGTATAATATCATCAAATAGCAAATCAGAAGACGAGATCGAACATAGATGCAATAAGGCAAACCAACTCATTGGACAAATGACACCAATACTAAAGAACAAACATGTATCAATAACTACTAAGAAAGCACTTTACAACACAATCTTCCCACCAACTCTATGTTACCAATGCCAAACCTGGACAATGACAGAAAAAGAGAAAAGAAAAATCACAACCGAAATGAGATACATGAAAAGATTACTCAATGTATCAAGAAGAGATAAGATCATAAAAGAAGAAATCAGGACTAAAGTGGGGGTTATAGCTGTGCTAGATTTTATTAGAAGACAGCAAGTCAAATGATGTGGCCATGCAAGTAGGTTATCAACTAACAGTATAACACAACAAGCAATGATGTACAAGCCAGAGGGAAGCAGAGGAAGAAGCCGACCACGTAAACGATGGACGCAGGGAATAACAGAGTCCATGGTAATATCGATACAAGAAGCCCATAAGCGGGCACTCTCCCGTTGTTTATACTTCGCCTCGACACCGCAAGGTACAAGAGGAACATGATGAGATGAGATGAGATGGACATTAAGAATTCTGGGTCTTTTACAGACCGGAAAAAATTTTCAATTAAATTCAAGCGTGGAAATTGGACATATCAGTGAAAGAACAAAACATTTTATGAAATATCAAATATAAATAGAAAAATGTGTTATAATATTCTCATACTTATAAAATAAAGCCATTACTTTTACACAAACTTTGATCATATCTTACAATTATTATCTAGTAATTTATATTTGAGTAATTTCTATTAGTTTATAAAAAGTGTATAAAGATTAAGAGAATTACTACAATTATATAAATCATATAATACAATTACGTTACTTTTGGTAATGTCCCTTGAAACTACAGTTTTTGTGTTATGTACCTTTACATTATTTTAAATACCTGTGTTTCTTTAAGTGTGGTTTTTATTGATATACCGGGTGTTGTAAAGTGTCACAACACATTGTATGTAGAACAAAGTTAAAAAATGAAGTATATGATGTCACCAAAATATGTCCTAACAAATTCACTTAGTTACTATAGTTACTGCTGTCATCTAACACATTTTTGCGAAAGCTGGAAAGTACCAATGAAGTATTCATTTCCTTTCAAGAAACCCCATAGATAATAATCTAAAGAAGTTAGATCTGGAGAACGAGAAGGCCAAATTCCACGTGATATTATGTGATTTACGAATATGTCTTCTCACAGCAACAACAATAACAACAACAACAACAACAACAACAAAACAAACAAACAACAAAAACACAAAACACAAAAAAACGCAGTTATGCTCTAGCTATGTGGCCAGTTGCAACATTTTGCTGGAACCACGGTTTCTTCAATTTCACGTTCATTCAGCTGTTATAAAAAAAGGTTCCATAATGTCAGTACGGTACCGATCGACATGTATAGTGTTGTTGAAGAAAATTGGTCCAATAAAACGTTTTCTACTATACCCCAAATTTCTCAACGTTTTGAATCTTATGAAATGCATTGAGATTAAGTGTGCTCCAAATACGATTATTTTGGCGTTTAACGTATCTAGTTCCTCCCCACGACGCTTGACGGCAGAAGTGGAAGATGATGATGATGATGATGAACGTATCTAGATACATGAAACCACGCCTCATAAGAGAAGAATATTACATGGAAAATTGACTCGTCCTCTTTAGCTAAAAATGCTTGAAACCACGTGGAGTAGTTGACTCTGGATTGATTATCACACTCTTGTAGTTCAAACATAAATCCTGGATGAACATTTAATCCTTGTTTTAAAAATTGTGTGCACTGTGCCCACGGATACGTTAACTTATTGCGACATTTTCCTTAAGGACTTGCTTGGACTTTTCAGGATTCTGTCTTGGATATCTAGACATTTTTCTTAAGACACAGCAGGCCTACCAGATAGCGGAGCATTTTCCACATTTCCCGTAACAAGAAACTTATTCAACAAATTTCTAACCGTAATGCGATAATGAGGTTGTTTATCAGGAGATGAGTTGAGTTGAGTTGAGTTAAGAACCGACATCACTGCACTCAGGACATTCCCATACGTGCTCCGTTCCCTCGTTCAACAGCCAGCGAAGTGTCATACTACTAATCGTTCCCACCGCTATCTGATTAAAAGTTTTCCTGGTCTTCCCTCTCAGTTTTGAGATTCTTCCACAACCCCTGCCGATCTCCCGCAATCTCATTCTTTCCACATATGGGTTCTCAATCTGTTCCTCCGCCTTCTCCACCTGGTTTCCACCTCCCCTTTATCCATAGGCAAAATTCCACCAAGAGGTGCATTCCCTGCTAGCCTATCAGTCTGTTCATTCCCCCGCATGGTCAGGGCAAAATATTCATACAATTCTCACGATCTGTGACCTCTGAAGCAACGAGAGCCATTCCACACGAAACATTCCTTCTCCACCTTGCTAAGCATACTCTTTGAATCCGTAATGAATACAACATGCGTTGCAGTAGTCTCCTCTAGTCACCGGAATGCCGCTGTTACTGCCTCCACCTCCATTCTCATACTGGAGGTCGTAGTCTCATATGCTAGACTCTCCTTTTTCAAGACTCGCCCATTAGCCTTTGCAATAAAGCCCCAACCACTACGCCTGTTTCTCATCACTGACCCATCGGTGTAGATGATGTCACCTTGATGTGTGTGTTTATCAGGAAATCGTGCTATACACCTTTGAACAACTATCCGTATGTATCGACCGCCATTTCGAAATAATAGTTCAACCAAACACAAAATTCATTCTTATGCTGTTAACAACATTCTGTTTGGAATGCAAAGAATTATTCCAGCAGACGACAGCCATTCCATGCACATTGCTTCACGATTGAATTTTGAGCACATTTTTTGATGACATCATATACTTTATTTTTCAAATGTTTTCTACATACAAAATGTAGCGAGACTTTTGTTATATACACTGTTGAAAAAGAAAACCGCATAGCTCCTGAAGGTACACACATAACTATACTTTTACCTCGTTATTTTTTTTTTTTTTTTTTACATTTAATGAGATAATTCTTCAAAATGCACACAAGAATACCTTAATGTTTAACCAATCAATTCACAGTTGTTTTGCATTTGGTTCACGAGAGATTTTTGGCGAACGAGTTTACCTGTTAGTATGGTGTGTGTGTGTGTGTGTGTGTGTGTGTGTGTGTGTGTGTGTGTGTGTGTGTGTGTGTGTGTGCTGGCATGCGTGCGTGCGTGCGCGCGTGTGTGTGTATGTGTGTATGTGAGACCCCTCTCTTGAATCGATTAGCGACTGGCATCTTCTGGGCATGAATGCAATCAAACGTCTGATATGGGCCAGTGGGGTAGCTGCCCACTCTTCCTGGAGTGCCTGGAATAGAACACGGCGATTGGCTCGGGCAACGTCTCGGCGGCAAACACGTCTATGCACTCATCTCACAGGTGCTCAATCGGCTTCATGTCTGGAGACAGAAATGGCCAGGGAAGAGTGAGAATGTTGTTGGTAGTCAGGAACTGCGTGGTCAAACGTGCACAATGGGGTCTGGCGTTGTCCTGTTGAAACACAGACCTTTGGGCAGCCAAAAGTGGAAGGATATGGCGTCGAAGAATTTCATTAACGTATCGTTGATCATTCGAGATTCCTTCAATGTCCAACAACTGACTCCTTCCGTTGTAACTGAGCAAATCCCCGCACGATAGTACCTCTACCGCAGTGCGGCGGAACTTCATCAACGCAATTGTGGGCAAGACGTTCAATATCCCCTTCCCCGTCTATATTGACGCTGCAACCCCCCCCCCCCCTCCCCCATCCCCCTAAAAAAAGAAAGAAGATTTGTCACTTATCCAGACATGTCTCCATTGATTGTTAGCTGCCTGGGGACGATGCTGGGTGGCCCAAAGAAGTCGACGTTGCGATGGCGGCGCGTAAGGTCAAGTCCTTGGTGAGGTCGTTGTGCCCGAATTTAATGCTCATGAGTCTGTCTGGACAGTTTAGTTTAATCAGACACATGACATCCTGCAAGCAATGACAGGGCAGTTGAGGAAGCTGTTGTAAATGTGTCTCAATGTTGACGAAGCCGAATAAAGCGATCCTCCGTTGCTGTGTCACTCTGGGTCATCCACTGCGATGCCGGTCTTCAACTGAGCCAGTGACTTGGAACAAGTGCCAAAGTCGACTGGTGGTACTCTGATGCACGTTTAGATGCCTGGCAACCTGACTTTGACTTTTGCCTGCATGTAGTCGGCCAATAGCAATATTCCTTACATTTCTCGATAGAGACGCCATAAATATCTGCTTCGAAATTAACTGAATGTTTTGTGTGTGCAGCATTATGCAGTTGCCTAGTCAGTGAATAGGATTCACCCCAAATTTTGCTGCTTTCGCGTGCTCACATCATGAGCTGTGGTTTATTTACCACTGCCTTGTAACGATTACAAAAATAACGCTATTCAGGTCAACACATGCATTTTTTATTGTCGCTTTAGTTGGCGATTGCTCGCTTTGAACTCAAGCGTAGTCCATACACACGACTTCTAGTAGTACTGGACTGAATTTTGCGTCTGCATTTGCTTCCTCTATTAACAGTGCAATTCGCCAGCAGGCGAACCCACTCTGACTTCAGAAGTACTTGTAATGTACGTCACCAAGTCAAGGACGAGAGGTCAACAAGTGCATGTGACGCTGGAAAGAGCATCTGATGCTTGTTTTTATCTACCCTAGCACTAAATTTTACTTACAAACTCGTAACAGAGCGCCCTTGAAAAGCTTTTTGATTTTCTGTTTTGTTTCATTCTTTTATTTCGTACAAAACAGTGTTTATTAACAAGACAATGTACATTGTGTGATTTACTTTATATTTGTAAATACAATAAATACATGCATATACACATGTGATAATATTACATTTATAGCAAGGTGCAATTACTTACACATTATTTGATGATAACAATGGTGACGTAATTATCTACTCTCGTAAAAACTAAAAAAAGCATACTACTCTTTCATACTCCAAGAATTCTCATTCACTCTTAGTTTTATTTAAACAAGTTTAAAGGTATCACTGAATGCATCCTACATGAAACATCGCAACAGGCACTCCATTTTACAAGGTAAAGTATAAACCGGTACATGTAGCGTTTGCGCGCGATAAAGAGAGAGAGAGAGAGAGAGAGAGAGAGAGAGAGAGAGAGAGAGAGAGAGAGAGAGAGAGACAGACAGACAGACAGACAGACAGACAGACAGAGATACTGGGAGAGAAAACGAGATAGGGAGAATGAGAGAATGAAGGAGAGAGGGGGAGAGAAAGCGAGCGAGAGAGAGAGAGAGAGAGAGAGAGAGAGAGAGAGAGAGAGAGAGAGAGAGAGAGAGAGAGAGAGAGAGAGAGAGAAGATAACAAACCCCAAAAACAGGCACGGATTGGTCAAGGTTACTTCCTGGCTGATCTATCAAATACAGTCACCCTTTGTGCTGGGTAGCTTAATGGACTTTTGCCTCTGACTGTGGTAATATTTCTCCAATCCCCGGTAACAAAGAATGAACATGTGCTGATTCATTGCACTTGTGACGGTTATTGTAAATGGCTTTTAAGGAAACAGTCAAATTTGGTCTATTACAAACCGTCATTCTGTTAATTAATCAACAACAAGTGCATAACAGACTGAATCATCATCCTAATAGCAAGAGACAATTAAATTAATGAAAGTTGACACATTTCAATCAGTAAACATAGTGGACAGTTTTTATATGAACATTAGTAAAAAAAATAAGCTTCTGTTGTATGTAAGGGAATTGAACCTGGCCTTGATTTTCCAAGTCTAAACTAAGTTTCTTTATTCTGCTAGTGATTGACGTAGTTTTGTGTGTTTGTCTTTTGATGTTTTAAGAAGAGTGTCAGAAAGATTGCATTGTAATGACTGTTTGCTTGCCGGTGTGTGTTTGTATTAGTTGTTTGAGAGTTTCCACTGCATCTGTGACTTTTTGAAATGTGTAGTATCTGCCTCTTGTGTGTTGTTCCTGCATAGTAGCACTTTCGTATTTGTCAGAATCTGCATGCTCCTTTTGGTGTAAGGGAGTCATATTAAAAGGCGGTCTGTAAGTGACTTCTCTTGCATTAGGTATGAAGTGTTTGTTGTGTAAGCTGAAAAAGGTGGATGTGTAATTTTTTTTGTTACCTCTTTTGATTCTCAGTTTAAGTGATGGTACTTGTTTACTAACTTAACTGTTTGTATATTTCCTGTGTTGTTTCCTGTATTAAATATTCATGTTCTTGTATTGCCTGTATACAAGTGTGATAAAATGTTAGCAGTATGTCCTGATAATGGGCTGCTGCATTGTTAAGTTTTGTGAGATGTTTCATTTTGTGTGCTATATAACATAATACTAATAATCTATGTTGCTCTGGATAATGATAATATTACCTATGTGGCTGATTCTATTGTATTTTTGTTTGTATGACCTGAAGTGCTATTCCCCCTTGTTCCTTGTTCTCTACGAGTGTTTTGTGCCTTATGCTTTGTATTGTCTGTTAAAGATAAATCGTTTTATTTGTTTATTTATGTATGTGATTGTCTGTGTTGGAGGATGTAACACTGACACTAAGTATATTATTTGTGATATAATGTACGTGTTAACAATTGTGCTTCTTCCAAATATTGTTGCTGTTTTATATTTATACCTGTGTAGTATGTTTGTGATTTAATATGTCAGTTTTAGCCATGTTTCTTTGTGTGTTGTTCTGGGATTGCATTGAAATGTGATCCCATACAGTTTCATATTGTCTGTGTGTGTTAAGTCAGGAAAGAAATCAGACTTTTTGTTTTCACTTTCCCAGGCCCATAATCTGTGGTGTGTACATTAATTTTTTCTCCACTGCCTTCCCCAAAGTAGGAAAAGGTGTGCAGTATGTCTGATCTTTTCTAATAATGGCTCAAGTGCCAGTATATACAAAAGTGACAATAGTGGACACCCTTATCTTACAGATCTTGTCAGTCTGAAGCTAGCAGTCAGTGAATGGTTTACTAACACTTTGCTTTCAAGATTGTTATACAATGTATGTATAAACCTTCTGTAGTACTGTCCTATATTGCAGTGTTCTAGGAGTGCAGATAGGAGTAAGCGATCCTGTCAAAGGTCTTCTCTTGCTCCAAAGACAAGAGGGAGGATTGACAGTCTTTCTGGTGTGTGTATGTTATAATGTCTCTGATGGGATGTGTGTGGTTTTGTATATTCCTGTGTTGTATACCACATTGCTGGTTTAGGTTATTAGTGTTGGTAGAAGTTGTCTGATTTTGTGTGCGAGTGATTTGGCCAGAATTGTGTAATCTGTGTTAATAAGTGAAACTGGTCTATACATTCTCAGCTGTGTCTTGTCTGTCTTTGCTTTGTGTACAAGTGTTATATAAGACATGTTGCAGCTACCAGGTAGTTCTTGTTTGTGAGATTGTGTGTTCTCTCTCTCTCTCTCTCTCTCTCTAAAAGATTGTATGTTCTCTCTCTTGATCAGAATGTGTGTTCTTTCTTTCTCTCTTGATTAGAATGCGTTCTTTCCTTCTCTCTTGATTAGATTGTGTTCTTTCTTTCTCTCTTGATCAGATTGTTCTCTCTCTCTCTCTCTCTCTTTCTCTCTCTGTCTTGATCAGATTGTGTTCTCTCTCTTGATCAGATTGTGTTCTCTCTATCTTTCTTTCTTGATCAGACTTTCTCTCTCTCTCTCTCTCTCTCTCTCTCTCTCTCTCTCTCTCTCTCTCTCTCTCTCGTGATCAGACTGTATTCTCTCGCTCTTGCTCAGATTGTCTTCTCTCTCTCTCTCTCTCTCTCTCTCTCTTGAGCATACTGTGTTCTCTCTTTCTCTCTCTCTTTCTCTCTCTCTCTCTATTGATTAGACTTTCTCTTTCTCTCTTGATCAGACTCTCCCTCTCTCTTTCTCTCTCTCTCTTGATCAGACTTTCTCTCTCTCTCTCTCTCTCTCTCTCTGTCTCTCTTGATCAGACTTTCCCTCTCTCTCTCTTGATCAGACTCTCTCTCTCTCTCTCTCTCTCTCTCTCTCTCTCTCTCTCTCTCTCTCTCTATCTTGATCAGACTTTCTCTCTCTCTTGATCAGACTTTTTCTCTCTCTCTCTCTTGATCAGACTTTCTCTCTCTCCTTCTCTCTCTCTCTCTCTCTCTCTCTCTCTCTCTCTCTCTCTCTCTCTTGATCAGACTTTCTCTCTCTCTTGATCAGACTTTCTCTCTCTCTTGATCAGACTTCTCTCTCTCTCTCTCTCTCTCTCTCTCTCTCTCTCTCTCTCTCTTGATCAGACTCGCTCTTTCTCTCTTGATCAGACTTTCTCTCTCTCTCTTGATCAGACTTTCTCTCTCTCTCTCTCTCTCTCTTTTGATAAGACTTTCTCTCTCTCTCTCTCTCTCTCTCTCTCTCTCTCTCTCTCTCTCTCTTGATCAGACTTTCTCTCTCTCTCTCTTGATCAGACTTTCTCTCTCTCTCTCTCTCTCTCTCTCTCTCTCTCTCTCTCTCTCTTGATCAGACTCTCTCTCTCTCGATCAGATTGTGTTCTCTCTCTCTTGATCAGACTCGCATGTCATGTAACATGCTATTCCATATTTTTTATGTATTCTCATCTTTCATATTACGAGGTATCGTTTAATGCGACCTGATTGTCCTGTAACATGCCATTCCATATTTTTTTTTTAATTCTCATCTTATCATTTTGTATGCCACTTGATTTTATCATGTATAATACAACATTACTGTGATGTGAGTGAGAGAGTTAGTGAGAGATAGAGATAGATAGATAGAGAGAGAGAGAGAGAGAGAGAGAGAGAGAGAGAGAGAGAGAGAGAGAGAGAGAGAGCGCAAGAAATAGAGAGCGCAAGAGAGAGAGAGAGCGCACAAGAGAGAGAGAGAGAGAGAGGGAGAAAAAAAAAAGAGAGTTGAATTGCATCTATAACTGTACATGTATACAGTGGACCAAATAGTTCAGTTAGATTATTGTAGAACAGGCTTTATTTGCGATGGTTGATACAAAGTCTTTACACAAACAAAATGCGATGTTGATGTTGACCTCTCTTCTCTCGTTCCAGGTGGTAACTAACTAACCCCACAACAAGCTACGTCACGACTTGAGCATCCTTCTAGCTGTTCTATCTTGATGCTCAAGCGTGCTGTATGCTTGCACACCCAGCTGATACTATTCATTCTGCTACACCTCCCTGTGTTTTTAAAAAGACTTTTTTCCTTCAAAAGTCTTTTCTCTTAATCCCTCTATCCTACACCTTCTCTCCTTACCTCCCACAACTTCTCTAATCCACCCCAAACTATCTCTATTTCAAGTAAATATTTCATTCTATTTGTAACTCTTCCCCCTGTCACATAGCAAACCACTATGAACTTCTTCTTCGTTCCTGGTTCTTCAAGTTTCTTTTTAATAAAATATATATCATAAGAACGTATTGTATCAATCGTTATCGTACACTTGACATTATGAAATTTCTCACTCTTTCATAACACAGGATAGACAGAAAAAAATGTAAGTTAGAAAAAAGTAAAGAAGGGGTGCGCACCCAGTTTATGAAAAGTATAAAGGAATGAATAGTCAACACAATCACATTTACCTCTCTTACCCACGAAAAAACTTTTGTAGAAAGTTTTTTTTTTAAATATATCTTATGAAATACATATCTGTTCACTATAAATTAAGTTGCTCTAAGTTTTTCTCAACATTTATATACTCAACATTTATATTGCCATCCACAACCTTGTCTATATTTCACTTATCTCCTCTTCAACCACGAGCCAATGTTCATATTCCATGAACATTTTAAATTAATTAACGCTGATTTTTCACAGCTCCTATATCTTGCCCCCTCACATCCCATGATACGCTTCTTTGTCCATCTATATACTCAAGCTTATATGCTGCCATTCACAGCCCCCCTTTTTATCTATTCTCTATTAACCAACCAACATATCGTTACTCATAATATGGTATATAATCCATATATCTTCAAATAATGTTGACTTTAATGCAGCTCCTATTTCAACTTTCCCATAGCCATCCCCAACATATGTTTCTAATATTTCATAGCCATATCAACCTCTTCATGCTGATTATCACAGCAACAGAATATACCCATGAACATATTATTCACCAAGGTAATATGTCTCTCTATTAGTCCTCAGTAGTTTATTACTATTTTCTGAACGAAGGGTACTATATAAAGTCCCGTGTACTGGACAAAACCATAACTGTTTATAATTAAAACTTAACTTAACCAATACATTTGTAACCAAAGTAATTCTTATTTAACACACAAAACATTTCACTTAAATTATGAGTTAAGCGAAATAAAATCACAACAGGACATCATAACCCCCCAATTTTTTTTTACATCATTTATGTTTCCCCTCATATTAAATAAAGATATCAACTCATTCAAGGAAAAACATATTTTAAAATAATATAACATACATCCTATATATTGTTAGTCTCTTTTATGGACTAACAATAACTTATATATCTATCTAAGAAAACTCAAGAAGTCAAAACATAAAATCAATCGGCAATTAAATTACAGAAGAAAAAATATATGTTTCCTTCGAAGTTACAGCCATATTAGTTATCTTAATACCTAAATATGTCTACTGCTCAAGACAACTCATTATAAGTATCAACATAACCCTTTTCCATGTCTAATGTGTCATATACATCCTCAAGTATCTATTTCCTTTTTAAATCATGAAACTTATACCTTGCTATCTGCAGTATTTTCCATCAATTTACCTCCTACGTTTCCACTTCTTCAATAACTCCAAATTTCTTTGAATAAGTGCTATCTCCACATCAATATCTTCTTCTTCGTTTACCGTATCTTTCATACTACTATTTGATTCCGAATTTTCATCCATTTCTTCTTCATCTGTATATCTATTACTAGCATCTGCCAATCTTTTCTTTTCTATATCCCATCTAATTTGTCTATCATTATTTCTTAACATCCTTTCTAGTAGAGGCATATCTTCGCCGCTTGATGAATGATCTCTGATTCTTCTTTGTCTTTTCACTTCTCTTTCTCTCTGTCTCTCTATTCTCCTTTTCGTTGCTTGTCTAGTATTCTTAAATGGAGCTCCTATCTCTTCCTCCATAGATTCTATACTATCATAATGGCCCTCATTCATATTTTTTCGTCTATCGTTTTCGGTATTGTCTGTTCTTGAGTATCATTACAAACCGGAGTTGTCATTAACAGACTTTGTGCTGGAGCTTTTCTAAAATCTGGGGGTATTGTAGCTCTTCTGACGACCTGTTCATCTAAGTATCCGGTGTCTGAATAATAATTATTATTGTAATTATTATTTCCCTTATCATCACTATCTTTCCTTAAGTGTTCTACGTGTGCCCTTGCTATATGTCCCGTAATCTGGTTCTTTATACTGTACGATACATTTCCTAGTTTTTCTAAAATGTAATAACCTGGGACCCAACGAGCATCAAACTTAGAGTTCCTTCTATGCTTCTTATAATAAACTCTATCACCTACTTTGAATTCCTGTAATTTTGTATTCACATTTCTGTACTTTTTCTGTCTTTCTCTAGCTTTAATTATGTTATTCCTTAATCTTACATGTGCTTTATGCATTTCTTGTATGATGACCTCTTGAAAGTCTTCCCCCATATATTTACGTCTTGGTTTTAGCAGATTATCTATGGGTAGCATTGGCTCTCTTCCGTGTAATAAATAAAATGGTGAAAACCCTGTGCTCTCATTTTGGTTTGTGCGTATAGCGCTAAGCGCAGGTCCTAGGAATAGATCCCAATCTTTTTCATGTTTGTCAGGATCTTATATTCGGCTCGTTGGCTAACACGTGTGAGACAGTACAAGTATAACGTGATTCGACGTAAGACACAGCAACACAAGTTCTATGGATTTATTGCCACATTAAATACAGAACGATAATTACAACGATCTACAATATATAACTCACAACCACAATACAGCTCATAGGTCTGACGCTCAAGATATCAGTCGTTCGGCTTTCAACCACGGAGATTCACACAAACGCCTTGCTCTCGTCACACATGTCCTTCCAGTCTCCTGTCCCAGCTCGGTCTGAGCTATCGCGCACACTGCCCACTGCCTCTGGTGGGGTCACGTGGCTTGCGTGCGTCTGTCGTCAGCCTGACCGCTGGTCGCGTGTCAGGTAACAATCTTGCCAGCCGACAACTCTTGTCCGCCGGGTGTCGTAACGATGTTGCTGCATAGCTAGGCTCTGACATTCTCCCCGGGTACCTCAATGAAAGATGCCATCTTTCATTCATGATGTATGTATATACTGGGGTAGTGTTAATTTCATGTCAGAGACTACTCTTTCCCAGTGTTATGCATAAAAATACATATATGGCATAGAAATATATACAAAAAATGTAAGTTGCATTGAAATGACAAATGAAGTACAACTTTTAACACAACTCAGGTTTCATCCCCCTGATGCCTGGTTACCTCCATTGCAATAATACCCAGTCAGATCAGTAGTACCAGCTTCACGCATCTACCTCGCAGCAATTTGAAAAAAACGTAATAATATGGTTGTTTTGCAACAGCCATCTAGCCAGACTGAAATACGGCTTTGTATTAGTCGTATTAAACACTTAAACTCTGACCTCATTTGGCCAGGAGCTCTTATGTTGGTTTGCAATGTTGGCAGCTCTATGACATGCTAAGTGGACGCCTACCTGCTGTGCTAACCATTTGAGCAACAAAATGTCTATCTATACAATACACATTAATGAATATGTTTCAAATTATGGCCCTTGATGTAATTCACAAATGCAAGGGAAGTAATTTTGACATTCCAGAAATTCTATACATTACAATAATTATTTAATTTCTTAGCGTCATTGCTTGACGTTTCTTCATATTAACGAGAAAAAGTCGGTAATATGAATACATTAATCAAGATATGATTCTAAGATTACACTAATCAAAATAAATAAGTACCCAATTGGTGTATTATATTTTATAGATTCAAAAGGATTTTACAATCGTCATACATTTTTGAATATTTGTATATCGTCTGCTAATTTTGCTATACTTTTTAAATTACACCGGAAATACACACGAAACGCAAAATTTAGTTGCTGTTACACTGTTTGAACACAACTGTTCCGGTTTTAACTGATCGTAAAATGTTATCAAAGTTCGTGTTTGATGTTATAGTATCACAACTCTCGGATTATGGTGGAATGTTCTTATTTCCGATGTGTTCACAACTTATGGATAATGGTCGACTGTTCTTATTTCGGATGTTCAAACGTCGAACAATTTGGATTAAATTCGCTGCAGAGGTGGTGTAGAAGTCAATGTTCGGTCTACATTTGCACTTGTCGTTAAAATATCACGGTGAAGAAAATCACTCACAGCTGTCACAATGGTAAAGTTCGCTTCTGGTAAGTGGTTAAGCGTCTGTGACACTGTTCTTGGTGTATATTTACAATTAATAATGTTCTCTTTCTAACACACACTACACAATTATACTACACTCATTACATGACTTGATTAAAATAAGTATATTATACATGTCGGTTTCTAACCGTATCACAATTTCAATTATAGACCTTACACAGTAGGTGAATGATAAAAATATTCACTCATTGGTGGCTGTGTTGGTCTGAGTGTATTACACACACTGCACTCAGACATTGCTTACTGGGTCGGTCGGACAACGGGACAAAAGATCGGCAATTGCATTCATTCTGCCGGGAATATGGCGAACTTCGAAACTGAAATTTTGAAGCTTCAAGGACCAGCGAGCAATCATATTATTGGATGGTACTCCGGCATTTATATACCGTAATGGACTGTTGTCAGTTTCGATGATAAAGTGACGTCCTAGAAGATATCTGGATAGCTTCGTCACACTTTCTACTAAGGCCAGTGCTTCTAATTGCGGAATGGACCATGCACGCTCTCGAGGCCTTAGTTTTCTTGATATGAAACAAATTGGATGCAGGATGTTGTTGTATTCCTGCAACAGGACTGCCCCAATCGCAACGGAGCTAGCATCTGTTCTCAATCTGAAAGGTAAACGGATGTTGGGCAATTTAAGGATTAGGTTTTTCGAATTCTTATCAGAAAAGTGTGCCAAAACTTTATGAAATGCATTTCGTAGGCATTCATCGTGTACAACTTTTTCAGGCTTATCCTTGGTTAGTAAGTTAGAAAAAACCTCAGTCAGTTCTGAAAAATCAGGAATAAAGTTCCTGTAATAGTTGATCAGTCCCAACAGACTGCGGACTTGTTTCTTATTTGTTGGAAGTGACAGTTTTAGAATTTTGGAGACAATTTTGTTGTCTGTCATGACAAAGCCATTGGATATTCTGTACCCCAAAAATGATATCTCTTGGTAAGCCATGCTCACCTTTGAAGGCTTCACTGTCAGTCCGTGCTGTCTGATACGTTCTAGTGTCTGTTCTAGTGTCTTTATATGTTCCGTCATTGTCTCTGTATGGACACAGATGTCGTCAATATAACAAATGATATTAGGAATGTCAGATAGGAGGAGTCGCGTCATGCGTACGAATGTGGCTGGGGCATTGACTAGCCCAAATGGAAGTTTGCACCATTCGTACAGTCCCCAAGGCGTGGCGAAAGCTGTTAGATGTCTGCTGTCTTCATGTACAGCAATCTGCCAGTAACCTTTAGACATGTCAAGCGTCGTAAAGAACTTAGCGTCAGTCAGTTCTGTCAGAAGATCGTCAGTGTTTGCCATTGGTTCAAGATCTAAAACAGTTATTTTGTTCAGTTTTCTGTAGTCGATGCAAAGTCGTATTGTGTTGTCCTTTTTACGTACAATGACCATGGGTGAAGAGAAGTCTGATAGGGATCGTCTGATGATGTTGTTTTTTTCTAAGTTGATGATTTCCTGATGTAGTTGTTCCTTGTAATGTAATGGTATGGTGTATGGTCTGCATCTTATGGGTGTGTTTGATGTGAGTGTGATGTGATGCTGTACTAATTCTGTTTGTCCTGGGTTGTCTGAAAAGATGGTGTTGTATTGCTGTATCAACTGTTTGCAACTGTTTGTCTCTGCTTGACTTAAGTTTGGATTGATCTTGATCTCCTTCAAGCAGTTTGTCGTGTCTAATGTAGGTGTTGGAATCTCGTCGCTAGAATCGTCATCTTCGTGATCTATTATCACGGTGCAAGCTGTCGTATCGTCTTGTTCGTTGTCTCTGTTGTAGTATGGTCTTAGCATATTTATGTGACATATTTTGTGTTTGTCTTTGATTAGGATCTCGTAGTCTACGGGTGAGATTTGTCTTGTCACTTTAAATGGTCCCTGCCAAGAATCCGTCAGTAGCTGTCTGTCACTAGGTAGTAGTAGTAGAACATCCTGTCCAGGTGTCAATGTTATAGTCCTGTTACCTTTGTCTGCGTACTGTCTGTAAGTAGCACCAGATAGTTTTAGTGCATTTTTAGCAATTTCACATGATTTAATTATCCTTTCACGCAATGATGTTACATACACAAATGATGATATGGGTTTCAGTACTGGAGTAGAATCAGTTAACATTTGGTGATAAATTGTTAATGGGCCTCGTGGTTTGGCACCATAGATGAGTTCAAAAGGAGAGAAACCGGTGCTAGAATGTGGTACCTCGCGATAAGCAAAGAGAACAGCTGGTAAGTATACATCCCAGTTATTGGGGTGATCTTGAGTTACTTTGGCAAGCATGTGCTTCAGATCCCCATTAAGCTTTTCTATAATCCCGCTCGAGTGAGGATGATAGGGGGTATTGAAGACTTGCTTCACTCCTAACATTTTAGTGAAAGCTTGGGTGGATGCGGCAATAAACTGAGTGCCTCTATCAGACTGGATAGTATCTGGAAACCCAATTCGGGAGAAAATATGGAAGAACACTTCCATGATGTCATTGGCAGTAATGTTCTTTAGCGGAATAGCTTCTGGCCAGCGACTACATTGATCAATTAAAGTTAGGATATATTTATTCCCTCTAGTAGTTGTATGACTAAGAGGGCCCACAATGTCAACTGATAATTTTTCAAAAGGTCGACTGGCTAAGTCAGTGACTTGTAACTTTGCCTGTGGGTGTTTACCTTTTTTTACTAGTTTCTGGCATGTATCACAATTTCTGCAATATGTTCTTATGTCATTGCAAAATTTTGGCCAATGAAACTGTGTCAAAAGTCTTGACCTGGTTTTCACATATGCCATATGACCTGCAAAAGGTATATCGTGAGCAAGATGTAAAGCTTGCTTGCGATAGGTAGTTGGCAAAACAGTTTGCTTTGTTGTAATGTCACCTCTGGTGTAATACCTGGTGAGTATATCATTGTGTAAAGCAAAATGCCATTTCGCAT
The DNA here is from genome assembly GCA_014155875.1 of Cepaea nemoralis. Classification (NCBI taxonomy): domain Eukaryota; kingdom Metazoa; phylum Mollusca; class Gastropoda; order Stylommatophora; family Helicidae; genus Cepaea; species Cepaea nemoralis. The sequence continues at coordinate 324,580 of JACEFZ010023472.1, forward strand.
TTTTGGTTACTCTTGCCTTTTTGCCGATCAGGTCAAAATACTTTGACAGTGAAGGATCAGCTTTTTGAGCTTTTATGAATGTTTCCTTCATAGAGTCACTAGGTGGTAATTCTGGGCTAAGCATTTGTATAGCCTCAGTTTGGTTACTTTCATCTTGCACTCTAGCAGTAGCTCTTGTTACTGCGTTCACACACTCAATGACATCAGATGATGATGGAATGATATCGTCAATGATGTGATGAGAACTTAGTGCTGCATTAGCTAACATACATTCACCAGGTGATATGACATTTTCAATGACATTTGGTGGTGATGTGTTATCATTTATACATAGTGATGTTATGTCATGGTTATGAGGTTTGTCATTCACCTCAGGTAAATTTCCTATGATTATATCGCACACTGGGTTTGTAAGTGCCGCGACCTTTACTTTCCCGGTGAGGAATGGTGTTTCAATGTATGCCCAAGCTAATGGATATTTTTCAATATTGCCTGAAAATGTTCTACATGTGATGTGTCTGCCTGTATAGTCTGTAGGCGTTATGAATGTTGTTTTCAGGCCAATAAGTGTACTTCCGGTGTCGCGAAGTACTGTAGCAAACTTGCCATTTACATACCCGTGATAGATGTCTAATCTGCCTTTTGAGTCTATTACCAAGTTAGCTTCCTCATTGGCAATAGGGATGGCGTGCCCGCATGTTAAGATACCATTTTCAAAGAAGGTATTACAGACAGTGCATGTGTTAGCACTAAATACATCACAAGCCTGTGCTGCATGTACAGGATGTTTTTCTGGATTTTCGTCTTCTGACGCTGAGCTATCGAACAAGGCGGCATTGGCTTTGTTGGTCATATGCCTGCCTCTACAATCCATAGCGATGGTGACCGTAAGCCTTGCAGAGAAAACATTTACGTAAACTTTTGAACGATTTACGTTCTCTGTCTTGTCTGTTTACCATATTTTGCAAGTATGTTTGGTACCCTGGGTTTTTATCGCACATCTCGTTCAAATGGTGAGACATTTTACAGTGAATACAATGTCTAAATTTTTCAGAGGTAGGCCTGTATGGTTTTTGCCTACTATAGTTTTTCTCATAGTTGGCAGCTGCTACCCAGTTACTGTCAGTAGCTTCAGTGGCAAAGCACTGTTTATTGGCCGTATAATAGGCCGACCCACGTCTTTCCATTTCTTCCACACTTGTGCATTCATTCTCCTGTAAGAACTTAGAAAAAGATGATGGGATAGAAGAAATGACTTTATCTCGAATGATGAGATCTTCTAATTTATCATAATTTTTGTTAATTTTGGCTGATGAAGTCCATTTGCTGAAAATGTCTCGGACTAAACAGAGGTAGTCAGAGAACGTTTGAGTTGATTTTGGACTCAGTTTACTGAATTGTTCTCTGTACCCTGCCTCGTCTAACATGAAATGTGCCATTATTTTAGATTTAATATAATGGTACTCTTTTCTGAGGTCTTTGGGGATGGTTTCAATGACTTTAAGAGGTTCCCCAGATAGACTCCTCATGTATAGAATATTCCATTCCGAAAGTGGAACTTGGTAATGTTCCATTAAAGTCTCAAAATTTTGGGTAAAGGCTGCTATGCAGTCACCCGAGGTATAGTTACGTACGATACCTTGATACTTCTTATACTGGTTTTCTTTCTCCAGTCTTTCAGATTTCTTTGACTCTTTATTAATTGCAGTCTCAGTGTCAAGTTGTTTCATTTTCAACTGTAATTCTAGTTCTTCCCTCTTACTCTGAGCTGCTATTTCTGCTTTCTTAAGTTCACTGTCTATCTCAGCTTGCTTTGTCTTTGCAGCCATTTCTACTTCGGCTTGCTTTAATGCTGTTTCTGCCTCTATTTGCTTGGCAGCTTTTTCAATCTCTGCCTGTTTTAAGGCTGTTTCTGCCTCTGCTTGCTTGGCAGCCTTTTCAATCTCTGCCTGTTTAGAGCTCTTTCTGCTGCTCTTTCATCGCGTTCGGCAGCTTTTTCTTGAACAAGTAGGTATTCTGCGTATTTGTTCTCACTCCATTTTGTTAATTCATCACCTTCTAACTTCAATTTTAACCCCATATCGATGAAATCAAATAATGACGACATGATGGAAAAATACGTTAATGAAAATCAACCACACAAAATATGTTGTAAATGGTTAGTAGAAAAACAATTTACAATTGATTTGACTATACGATGCGTGCCCACTAATGCATACGTAAAGTTAAAGTGAAGAAAAATATACTCAAGTGCCCTTGGATACGGTGAAGAATGGTAGGACAAACGGGCTAGAAAACTGTAGGGTCGTACTTCGGAACCACTAATGACCTCTACGGCAAGGTTATGGATGGTACGCAAAAACCTGCTTTATTTTTGGAGAGAAATAAGTTAGTGTCTATTTATTGGTGTGTGCCTGCAAGTCACTAAGTGTTGATTTGGTTTGGATGGCGTCGAGTGTAATTGTATGTCGTAAATTTGTCGTCAACAGTGTTTCTTTCAACAGAAGTTACACTCTTTCCAAAACTCTTTGCGTTCCACAAACTCAATACACAAAGACAATCTATCTGTATTTGAACACTCAATAACATTGATGACACATCACTTACATCAAGATGACATTCAGTGAGGACATAGACATCAAGTTTACAAGATGGCGACAAGGTCAAAATGGCGACAAAATCACAATGTTGACAAGGTCAAACGGTGACACGTTTCACAAATCACAAATGTTTTACACGTTTACAGGATCAAACAATCTGTACTGCACATTTACTAATGATTTTAAACATATTTAAACAATGTATTAATGGATCACACTGAGACTTTTCCGATCACATGTACATCACTATAACCTTGACAAATTTTACAAGTACAAGAATTATAGTTTTAAATAACAAAGACGAGCAACACACGTCTAAATATATTAGGTTCTTAAACAAAGACGAGCAACCCACGTCCACACATGTCAGGATCTTATATTCGGCTCGTTGGCTAACACGTGTGAGACAGTACAAGTATAACGTGATTCGACGTAAGACACAGCAACACAAGTTCTATGGATTTATTGCCACATTAAATACAGAACGATAATTACAACGATCTACAATATATAACTCACAACCACAATACAGCTCATAGGTCTGACGCTCAAGATATCAGTCGTTCGGCTTTCAACCACGGAGATTCACACAAACGCCTTGCTCTCGTCACACATGTCCTTCCAGTCTCCTGTCCCAGCTCGGTCTGAGCTATCGCGCACACTGCCCACTGCCTCTGGTGGGGTCACGTGGCTTGCGTGCGTCTGTCGTCAGCCTGACCGCTGGTCGCGTGTCAGGTAACAATCTTGCCAGCCGACAACTCTTGTCCGCCGGGTGTCGTAACGATGTTGCTGCATAGCTAGGCTCTGACAATGTTCATCGACAATCTTTGCTATAACATCGTACAATGTCCTATGTTGTCTTTCGTTCTTAGCATTTGAAGAAGGTCTGTAGTATGAGGTCTTTATATGTTTTATATTCAAATCTTTTAATAACTTTTCAAATTTCTTATTCACAAATTCTTTACCATTATCCGTAAGTACAATCTGTGGGCAACTAAACCTTGGTACGAATTCCTGTAGAAAAATATTAATGATAGTATCTGCGCTCTTATCTGGGATTGCATAAACTTCCGGCCAAAGACTGTAGACGTCCACTATATGAATTAAATATACATTCCCTGATAATGTTCTAGGGTGAGGACCTGATATATCTAATCTAACTTTTTGCATTGGAAACTGAGGAATATCTGTATCTTGTAAGGGACACTTAATTGTTTTCATATTCCTTAATCTGCATCTTTCACACGTATCAACATATTTACAAGCAGTTTTAAATAAATTCGGCCAATAATATTTATTCGTAAGTGCCTTCACTAATTTATCTCGACCGAGATGACCATTCTCATCATGATATGCTTTTAAAACTTCATTTTCCAAATGTTTTGGAATATATTTCCTTAACTGTTCGTTTCTTTCACTCATGTAATATAACTGTTCATCTTCTTGCAAAACTAAATAATTCTTCTTATACTTATTCTCATCCGTTTCTTTCAATTTCTGTTTTATTTCTAAGACTTTTGGATCTAATTCTTGTTCCTCTTTCATATTGAATTGTGCTAAATGTGGGTCTTCCGCTCTAGGTTCAGACTCCTGATCCGAGGGTAAACTCTCAAAATCTTCTCTATTTATTATGGCAGAATCTAGTATATTTACTTGCCAGTTTCGGTCGTCAATCTCCGGTTCACCTTCGTCTTCCGTGTTTCCTGATGACTGTGGATACGGGATCCTAGACAATAAATCAGCGCATGTGTTAATCCTACCTGGTATGTATTCTATTCTTGTATCGTATCCCTGTAGATTCAATGCCCATGTCTGTATTTTCCTGTTCTGCACTGGAGCTTCTAACAAAGATTTTAAAGGCATGTGGTCAGTTCTAATAATAAAATTTGCGTTATGTAGATAGTAGTTACGTTTCTGAAGAGCATAATGAATAGCATAAGCCTCTTTCTCGATAGTCGACCATTTTATCTTAGACCTGCCAAGTTTATGAGACAAGAAATAAATTGGCCTTTCCTTTTTAACCCCTAGTATTCCAGATTCTTTTCCTTCGTATGGTTGGACCAAACACGCTCCTATATCATTATCTGAAGCATCTGTATATAGTATTAACTGTTTATTCAAATCTGGATGTGCTAATAGTGGCACTACTGTTAAGCTATTTTTTAAAAACTCAAACGCTTTTTGACATTCATCATCCCACTTAAATCTAGCGTATTTGCCAGTTAAGTTAGTAATAGGCTCTGCTATTTTTGAGAACACTGGAATGAAACGCCTATAATACCCACAGGTTCCAATAAAAGCACGAACTTCTTTTACATTAGTTGGAGGAGCTAGTTCTTTAATAATCTTTACCTTTTCTTGGTCTGGTTTTATTCCGTCTCTATTAATAATATACCCCAAATACTTTGTTTCTGTTTTTAAGAATTCGCATTTGCTGAGCTTCAATTTAACATCATGTATTCTTAATCTGTCGAATACTAATCTTGCATGATTTAAGTGATCATCCACATCCCCTGCTGTATAGATTAGAATATCATCTATGTATGCCAACGCAAACTTTTGCATACCCTCTAATACTTCATTTATTAACAGCATGTAGTGAGATGGAGCCGTTCGAACCCCAAAAGGCATTCGTAAGAATTCGTAAGAACCCATATGAGTACAGAAAGCACTTTTCTTTTGAGCATCCTCTGACATCGGGATACACCAGAATCCTGATCTTGCATCTAGTGTCGTGAAGAATGTAGAGCCATTGAGTAAACCCAAAATGTCATCAATCACCGGCAATGGGTACGCTACATTCTTAGTGATCTTGTTCAACGCCCTGTAGTCGCAACAGAATCGATGTGAACCATCAGCTTTGGTCACGATGACAATTGGAGATGACCATTCCGACTTTGATCTTGTTATTATTCCTGTTTTCAACATATCTTCTATTGCCTTTTCAATAATTTCACTATTCCTTAAGGGAGTTCTATACGGTTTTAAACTAATTGGTGGATGATCTCCCGTATCTATTTCCATTGTAACTGTTTTTGTCCTTCCCAATTCTAAATCATTAATTGCAAATACATCCTGATTTTCTTTTATAAGTTGTTCTAATACTTTCTTATTTTCTGGTGGGGTTTTTAACTGTGCCAACAATTCTTGTTCTCTTGTCATTTTATCTAGTGAATGTATTTGGGCTATATTTTTTTTTTGAATGGATGGATCAATTCATCCTTCTGCACGTTCCCTCTTCTTTCGTTCCCTCTTCTTTCGCGTCCGCCTCTGTTATTAATTCTTTCACTAGGAGTTTCTGAATAATTTATTCCCTGCATTTCTACTCTATCTGTTGCTAATATGTCATTAATGTTATGATCCACTTTGGCTATTACACATCATCTATATAATTTAATTTCTCTACCTGTGTTGTTAATAATCATTACTGGAAAAGTTAAGTGTTTATCTAATGATATTATTCCATCCGGAACCTCTAGACCAGGCTCATCAATTACCTCCCTTTGCAACTCAGTGATTCTAACTGTGTGTCCTACTTCATAATACGGATTTCTTTTTACCTTTGCCTGTATCAAATTAACCGTCTGTGGTTTTAACGTCGTAGACATTTTAACTCTAACCAGTGATGAAATGTGCATGTCTTCTTCTAAATCTACATACACGTCCTTGAATGTTAATTTATGTAGATCAAACATAAGTCTTACACCATTTTTTATTAGAAAATCTCTTCCTATAAGCATGTTTCTATTTAAATCTTTCACTATTTGAAAAAGATGTCTTACGTTGATCCCTCCTAACTTAAAATTCATTATTGTTTGTCCAACTACCTGTAAATTTTGTCCCGTAACAGAGTGGAGATTATTATGACTTCTGAATATTTTGCAATTTCTCATTATTTTGTATAGAAAACTTTCTTTGACCACACTAACCTGAGCTCCCGAATCAATTAATGTACGAACTCTATACTTCCCTATTTCTATTATACATGAGCTGGGATCTGTTGTATTCACTGTGAACTGTTTGATTTCATCTAATTGAGAACATTCTCTACTCGACCTGCTATACCTGTTATTAAAATATTCGTTAAATCTTGGGACCTTGTTATTTTCCCTCCTACCACAGGTCCTATTTAATAGGTAGGGCGCCGGTTTTCCTACGTTCTTGTACTTGTAAAACTTCTGTGTGTCTCTTCAACATTCCTATTTAATCTGCTATTGCCATTTCTACTTTGTGTATTCGACTGGACACGCCTGTTACCACAAAAGCGAAAAATGTGTCCACGTTGACCACAAGACCAACAAACTATATTTGTGTTATTTGTGTTACTTACCGTCTCATTTGTAGGATTTCTAACTTGTCTTCTTCCATTATAGGCATTTCTATCACTACCTTGTAATGTGTGTATACCTCCTCTCCTATTCCATCCGAACCTTGTTTGTCCTATCTCCATGGGCTCCTCAATCCTGTCTTCTCGACTAGTTCCTATTTCTCTTCCTACTCTCAATCTGAATCTACGTCTCAAATTCTCCTCCTGTACCGCAATATCTACAGCTTGTGATAACCTCTCAGGGTTTTCTCTCATCAGCTTAAACTTCAGTCCATCGGATTTTATACCATCTACAAAAATCCCGACCAACATCCTCTCCACCTCCTCTCCTCGTACATTCTGTCCTAAGAATGCTTCTTCAGCCAGGTTAATCAACCTATCGCTGAACAATTTACCGTTTCTCCAGTGTTTTGTTTGGACTGCCTTAACACCGAAAACGCATGTTGTGGATCCGTTATTTCCGCGTACTTATGGGCCAGGTCGTCTTTGAACTGCTCCCATGTCTCATCCACCCTCGCTTCTAATTTTCTTATGATATGATCAGAAACCGGTGATGTTGCTGCCTGATAAGCAAGTTTCATTTTCTCTTCATCTGATGCTGACACCAAATATGCATATTTCTCTATGGAAGTTACCCACTTCTTAAAATCTTTTGCTTGTCCGCTAGATTTAACAATTTCAGCTGCCATTCCTTGTTGTTTTATGACTGTGTTAAGTTTACCTATTACCGACCCTACCCCGGTCAGAACTTGTGTCAGTGAAGCTTGTTCTTCTGCCATGCTGAAATATTTCGCTATACACTTATACAAGCAAAAAGCAATCAATAATTATTAATATACACTCTTAAATTAACCGAAGGACATTATCTTGTGTCAGTGAAGCTTGTTCTTCTGCCATGCTGAAATATTTCGCTATACACTTATACAAGCAAAAAACAATCAATAATTATTAATATACACTCTTAAATTAACCAAAGGACGCTATCTTGTGTCAGTGAAGCTCAATAATTTTCTACCTAATAGAAAAAGTTATTTATATTACCCCTTTTCTTGTTGAAACTAATTTTCCACTGGTCCCATCGGAAATCAAGTCTTACAATTTCCCTTTGACGTCTATGCTCTTGTATGCCGAGACTGAGAAGCACGGTATCTGGTACTCGAGTACTTGAACCAAGATCGATAAAGCGGTTTCATTCCTCCGTAAGGATCAAGAAGGCTCGATAAAACTCAATAAGGCTCCACAAGGCTCGATAGGGCTCGACAAGACTCGATGGGGCTCCACAGGGCTCGATAGGGCTCCACAAGGCTCGATAGGGCTCGACAAGACTCGATAGGGCTCCACAAGGCTCGATAGGGCTCCACAAGGCTCGATAGGGCTCGACAAGACTCGATAGGGCTCCACAAGGCTCGATAGGGCTCTACAAGGCTCGATAGGGCTCGACAAGACTCGATAGGGCTCCACAAGCCTCGATAGGGCTTACCAAGGAAAGAGTTTCTTCATCCCATCACGACACTTAAATTTATGGCTGCTCTTTCCGCTCAAGGAAGTGTAGATCTGGACAAAAAAAATTTGACACTTCTGGACGCCTTGAAACGACTCGATCTGGCCATTAAAGCAACTGTAGTAGGATCATCTCTTCGACGTGATCGTCTAACATTTTTATAATTGCTAGAGTTCAAGACACTTATGATCCAATGAAGTAGTTTTTCGTTAAAGGTTTTCTTGTTATTTGAGCTTCTGATCTAAACGATTTTTCGTCTTGATTCCATCAAGCGAAGTCAAATTCAACAATGATCTTCTTTCGAGCGACGACCAAGGTCATAAGCTGGTTCAAGGGTAACGGCTCTTGTAAAACATTTTGAGGTCCAAAACAACGATTATTCTGGAACATGATGGCAAATCATTATTTTGTATACAAGGCTCATAATTCCCATATGTATGGCGGACTCAAAAAAACACCAGCCAGGTCAACGCAATATTTGACCAGAGACGCACTGTGTAACGAAGATTTGATCGGAACTGTATAGCAAAGATTTGATCAGAAACTGTGTAGCAATGATTTGATCAGAGACGCCGCCTTGTTGAATTTCTCTGTAAGCGAAAATCTTCAACTTCTATTATGCCGTGGTATCGACGAAAATAAAGCAACGGCCATGTTTCCATTGTGGAGGCCACTTACATTCCGCGACAAGCCATGAGCCGTATCCTGATCACTGGCTCCATTTTGATCCTATATAACAGTACATGTATACAGTGGACCAAATAGTTCAGTTAGATTATTGTAGAACAGGCTTTATTTGCGATGGTTGATACAAAGTCTTTACACAAACAAAATGCGATGTTGATGTTGATCTCTCTTCTCTCGTTCCAGGTGGTAACTAACTAACCCCACAACAAGCCACGTCACGACTTGAGCATCCTTCTAGCTGTTCTATCTTGATGCTCAAGCGTGCTGTATGCTTGCACACCCAGCTGATACTATTCATTCTGCTACACATCACTAATTTTTACGCTACATAATGAATATGTACAATTTTTCCTCCACTCTCTATTGATCAGACTTTCTCTTTCCCTCTTGATCAGACTCTCCCTCTCTCTTTCTCTCTCTCTCTCTCTTGATCAGACTTTTTCTCTCTCTCTCTGTCTCTCTCTCTCTCTTGATCAGACTTTCCCTCTCTCTCTCTCTTGATCAGACTCTCTCTCTCTCTCTCTCTCTCTCTCTCTCTCTCTCTCTCTCTCTCTTGATCAGACTTTCTCTCTCTCTTGATCAGACTTTTTCTCTCTCTCTCTTGATCAGACTTTCTCTCTCTCTCTCCTTCTCTCTCTCTCTCTCTCTCTCTCTCTCTCTCTCTCTCTTGATCAGACTTTCTCTCTCTCTCTTGATCAGACTTCTCTCTCTCTCTCTTGATCAGACTTCTCTCTCTCTCTCTCTTGATCAGACTTCTCTCTCTCTCTTGATCAGACTTTCTCTCTCTCTCTTGATCAGACTTTTCTCTCTCTCTCTCTCTCTCTCTCTCTCTCTCTCTCTCTCTCTCTCTCTCTCTCTCTCTTGATCAGACTCGCTCTTTCTCTCTTGATCAGACTTTCTCTCTCTCTCTCTCTCTTGATCAGACTTTCTCTCACTCTCTCTCTCTCTCTCTCTCTCTCTCTCTCTCTCTCTCTTTTGATAAGACTTTCTCTCTCTCTCTCTCTCTCTTGATCAGACTTTCTCTCTCTCTCTCTTGATCAGACTTTCTCTCTCTCTCTCTCTCTCTCTCTCTCTCTCTCTCTCTCTTGATCAGACTCTCTCTCTCTCTCTCGATCAGATTGTGTTCTCTCTCTCTTGATCAGACTCGCATGTCATGTAACTGCTATTCCATATTTTTTATGTATTCTCATCTTTCATATTACGAGGTATCGTTTAATGCCACCTGATTGTCCTGTAACATGCCATTCCATATTTTTTTTTTTATTCTCATCTTATCATTTTGTATGCCACTTGATTTTATCATGTATAATACAACATTACTGTGATGTGAGTGAGAGAGTTAGTGAGAGATAGAGATAGAGAGAGAGAGAGAGAGAGAGAGAGAGAGAGAGAGAGAGAGAGAGAGCGCGCAAGAGAGAGAGCACAAGAGAGAGAGAGAGCGCACGAGAGAGAGAGAGAGAGAGAGAGGGAGAGAAAAAAAAAGAGAGTTGAATTGCATCACTAATTTTTACGCTACATAATGTATATGTACAATTTTTCCTCCACTTCTTGCAATTGCGAGAATTCTCACGACAATCGTCAGTGTCTTAATTGTGTGTAAAGTGGGGAGTTTGTTCTTATTAGTTTCAGTTATCATGTGAGGCATCATGTATTTGTCTAGATGTGAGGATGTATGTATGGGTGTGTATGTGAGGGATATGTGTGTGTGTGGGGGGGGGGGGGGGAGGGGGGAATGTGTGTGTGCCTGTGTAAGAGAGAGAGAGAGAGAGAGAGAGAGAGAGAGAGAGAGAGAGAGAGAGAGAGAGAGAGAGAATTCAGTGCTCGCATGTCCTGTAACATGCCATTCCATAATTTTTGTGTATTTTCATCTTTCACATTATCATTTTGTATGTATGACACTTGATTTTATCATGTATAATATAACATTACTGTAATTTGAGTGAGAGCGTTAGTGAGTGAGAGAGAGAGAGAGAGAGAGAGAGAGAGAGAGAGAGAGAGAGAGAGAGAGAGAGAGAGAGAGAGAGAGAGAGAGAGAGAGAGTTGAATTGCATCACTAATTTTTAAGTTACAAAATGTATATGTACAATTTTTCTCCATTTTCTTTACAATTTTACGACAATGCTCACTGTATGTGTGTGTAAAGTGTGGGAGTTTGATCATAATAGTAGATTGGGGGATCAGGGGATGTGTGTGTGGGTGGATTCGTGATGTAGTGTGGGTGGGCTCAGGATGTGTGGGTGGGCGGGGTGGGTTTGTGTGGGTGGGTGGGGGATTTGTGTGTGGGTGGGTGTGGGATTTGTGTGTGGGTGCGTGCGAGATGTATGGGTGTATGGGGAGATGTGTTTTTGGGTGGGGATGTGTGTTTGTCTAGGTGGTTGTGGGTGGAGGAGGTTATGTTGGTGGATGATTGATGGTGGGTTATGGGATGGGTGGGGGTATATGTGTGGGTGGGGAGATATGTGGTGGGTGGCAAATGTGTGCAGGTGGGGGTGGTTGCGGTTGTGGGTTTGGGGATGTGTGTGTTGGTGAGGGATGTGTATGGGTGTGGGATGTTTGGGAGGATGGGTGGGGAGTGTGTGTGGGTGAGAGATGTGTGGGTGAATGTGTGTGGGGGATGTGTGTGGGTTGGGGGAGGGTGCGTGATGGGTGTGGGTGATGGATTTGGAGATGTGTGTGTGGGTGGGGGATATGTCTGGCTGGGTGGGGGTGTGTGTGGCTGGATGGAGGATGTATGTGTGGGTAGTGAGGGTGATTGTAGTTGGGGGATGTGTGGATGGGTAAGAGATGTGTGGATAGATGTGTGTGTGGGTGAGGGCTGTGTCTTTGGGATGTGTGTGGGTGTGGTATTGTGTGGGAGGGGAGCTGGGTGTGGATAAATGATGTTTGTGTGGGTGGGTGCAGGTGTGGTTGGGTTTGTGGGTGGGTGAAGGATGTGTGTGAGGGTGGGGGATGGGTGGTTAGGATGTGTGAGTGTGGCTGGGTAGATAGGATATGTATGTGTTGATGAGTGGGTAAGGGATGTGTGGGTGTTAGTGGTTGAGGGATAAGTACGTGTGTCTAGGGATGTGTTAGGGGATGAATGTATGGGTTGTGTGTGCGTAGATGGGAGGTGTGTGTTTGTGAATGGGGAATGTGTTGGTGGGTGGGGATGTGTGTGAGGGATGTTTGTATGGGTGGGAAGATTGTACGTGGGTGGGGATGTGTGTGTATATGGGTAGGGGTGTGTGGTTAAGGGATGTGTGGCTGGGGGAATGGGTGGATGGAGGATGTGTGGTTGGGTGGAGGATGTGTGGTTGGGTAGAGGATGTGTGGGTGGGTGATTGTATATGAGTAAGGGTGTGTGGTTAAGGGATGTTGGTTGGGGGATGGGTGGGTAGAGGATGTGTGGGTGGGTAGAGGATATGTTGGTGGGTGAGTGTGTGCAGGTTAGGAGATGGTGGGGGATGTTTGCAGGTGTGGGCTCGGGATCTGTGAGTGGGCTGGGGGAGATGGGAGATTATGTGGGTGAGTGCGGAATTTGTGTGTGGGTAGGTGTGGAATATGTGAGTTGACGGGGAGATGTGTGTGTGGCTGAGGAATATGTGTTTGGTTGAGTGGTTGGAGGTGTGTGGGTGGAGGAGGATATTGGATGAGTGATTGTTGGTGGGAAATGGGACGGGTAGAGGATATGTGAGTAGGTGGGGAGTTGTGTGTAGGTGGGGGATGTGTGGGTTATTGAATGTATGTGTGCTTGGGGTGTGGGTGGATGGGATGTGTGGTGGGTGAGAGGTGTGTGTGGGCTGGGAGATGTGTAGGTGTAGGGATGTGGTGGATGGGTGGGGGAATGTATTGTATGTGTGTGTGGTTGGGTGGGGGAGTTGGAGTGAATGGGGGATGCGTGGGTGGGTGGTGGATGTGTCTCATAACATAGTAATATGCATTGTTTATGTTTACAAAATTCACGTGACAATGTTTCTTTTTCCTATGCACTGTTGATGAAAGAAAGATGAGTGATTGGAAGGGCTGAATTGCGTGCCCAATTTGTTACCCTTTGAAAATAAAGTCTGTTCGTTCGTTCGTTCGTTCGTTCGTTCGCTCTTTCTCTCGTGATCAGACATTCTCTCTCTCTCCTCTCTCTCTCTCTCTCTCTCTCTCTCTCTCTCTCTCTCTCTCTCTCTCTTGATCAGACTTTCTCTCTCTCTCTCTTGATCAGACCTTCTTTTCTCTCTCTCTCTCTCTCTCTCTCCTCTCTCTCTCTCTCTCTCTCTTTCTCTCTCTTGATCAGACTTTCTCTCTCTCTCTTGATCAGACTTTCTCTCTCTCTCTCTCTCCTCTCTCTCTCTCTTGATCAGACTTTCTCTCTCTCTTGATCAGAGTTTCTCTCTCTATCTTGATCAGACTTTCTCTCTCTCTCACTCTCTCTCTCTCTCTCACTCTCTCTTTCTCTCTCTCTTTCTCTTTCTCTTGATCAGTCTTTCTCTCTCTCTCTTGTTCAGACTTTCTCTCTCTCTCTTGATCAGACTTTCTCTCTCTCTCTTTTGATCATACTTTCTCTCTCTCTCTCTCTCTCTCTCTCTCCTCTCTCTCTCTCTCTCTCTCTTGATCAGACTTTCTCTCTCTCTCTCTTGATCAGACTTTCTCTCTCTCTCTTGATCAGACTTTCTCTCTCTCTCTCTCTCTCTCTCTCTCTCTCTCTCTCTCTCTCTCTCTCTCTCTTGATCAGATAGGTTTCATCATCTCTCTCTTGATCAGACTCACTCTTTCTCTCTTGATCAGACTCTCTCTCTCTCTCTCTCTCTCTCTCTCTCTCTCTCTCTCTCTCTTGATCAGACTTTTTCTCTCTCTTTCTCTCTCTTGATCAGACTCTCTCTCTCTCTCTCACTTGATCAGACAGTGTTCTTTCTCTCTCTTGATCAGACTTTCTCTCTCTCTCTCTCTCTCTCTCTCTCTCTCTCTCACTTGATCAGACAGTGTTCTTTCTCTCTCTTGATCAGACTCTCTCTCTCTCTCTCTCACTTGATCAGACAGTGTTCTTTCTCTCTCTTGATCAGACTTTCTCTCTCTCTCTCTCTTGATCAGACTTTCTTCTCTCTCTCTTGATCAGACTGTGTTCTTTCTTTCTCTCTCTCTCTCTCTCTCTCTCTCTCTCTCTCTCTCTCTTAATCACATTGTGTTTTCTCTTTCGCTCTCTTGATCAGGTTGTATGTCCTCTCTCTCTCTCTCTCTCTCTCTCTCTCTCTCTCTCTCTCTTGATCAGACTGTGTTCTCTTTCTCTCTCTCTCTGTCTCTCTGTCTCTCTCTTGTTCACATTGTGTTCTCTCTTTTGCTCTCTTGATCAGATTGTGTGTCCTCTCTCTCTCGCTCGCTGTACCAGATTGTATGTTCTCTCTCTCTCTCTCTCTCTCTCTCTCTCTCTCTCTCTCTCTCTCTCTCTCTGATTGTGAATTATCCATCAGATTATGTGTTCTCTCTCACTATCTCTCACTCCCCCCCCTCTCTCTCTCTCTCTCTCTCTCTCTCTCTCTCTCTCTCTCTCTCTCTCTCTCTCTCTTGTCCAGACTGCCATATTTTTCAATATTCAGGATTTCGCCCTAATAGTTGTGTTATCTAAAGAACACCAAAGATCAGCTGCGTTGCCAGGGTTTGACGACAGAACCCTTCTCATGGCACAATTCACCCATATAATCCACCGTAGCCTGCATTTCTCTAGATATGTCCACCACATTTCTCCCCTGTCTCTAGACAAGGATATCGCCCGCCGCATGTGTCAGATTTAAGTCCAATACATGCTGCCTCTATCATGGGAATCCTTGTGATAGTGTTGGAAAGCACCAGCTCAACAGCCTATCTCTGTGCTAGCCAAAGTGCAGGACTCAAAGCACCACGAGCCCAAGCACGGAGCCACCTTATGTTATTATAGAAAGAACCGCTGCATTCCACTTGAAGATTCAGTGACAAACAGCGAGGAAGGACGATAGAAATTAGAAGCAGCTGCAAACAAATGATGCATTGATTTATTTGGTTGTTTCGGGATTTTAGGTTTAAAGATTGAGGACAACCCACTACTGGAAACGCTGATAAAACCTAAAGTCCTGATAAAGGCTAAACGCTGATAAAGCCTAAAGTCCAGCGAGTAATAATTAAATTGATTTATTTGGTTGTTTCTTCAAACCTTACATCCTGAAACAACCAAATAAATCATTTTAATTATTGCTCGCTGGAATTTAGGCGCATGGTGTACCTTGCCAGTCGAGAAGACCTGATCACTCGGGGCCACATCGATTGACGGATGACAGTCGCGGCGATCGGGCAAGTTTTGAGCTACAGCCTACAATGGGTGACGTTGTGATATTCTAGTATGATAATTGGACGCGTGCAGCGTGAGTCGCGTGGTCAGTGATTGCACACCCGCCTCACACGCCAGTGATCCGGAGTTCAATCTCGGGTACAGTCAGGGAAATGCACTAATGACGAGCTCAAACGAGAGCGAAACTCGAGTCTAGTGCTTCCAGTCTGAATTGGACAAGGCTTAAGGTTCGTACCGGAATACGATCAGCGTTTCCAGTAGTAGGTTGTCCTCAATCATTACATGATACATTGCCAATACTACAGTAAAATTATTAAAACAAACAGACAATAAAATATAATACACTTGATATGCTTTAATTGTTACAATAAAAATAAATATGAAACAATGAAATAACCACAATTTGGCAAATAGTGCTCGGAGTGATCGCTAACTTTAGTCAAAAGACGTAGAAAAAAAACCTGGTCAAATGTAAATTGTATATGGTTCAAGAATTAACACGATTAAACATTTATTGCAGATGATCCTATAAAACTCAACAATAACATTTCAGTTGGGAATAGTCTGGTATATGCGATGCATAGACAAATGTTTATGCAACAAATGTATTATAGGCCTCTACGAGAATTACAAATAAGTATATGTTTCAAATGGTAGGTTTTATAGTGGTTATATAAACCAGATTTCTGAAGTATCGTAAGTGCTATTAACAACGCCCTTGTTTCATTTATATTAATTATCTGTGTGTGTGTTGTTTTTTTTAAAGTTTTGTAAAGGAACCATTCTCATCTCATCTCATCTCATCTCATCATGTTCCTCTTGTACCTTGCGGTGTCGAGGTGAAGTATAAGAGAGAGTGCCCGACTATGGGCTTCATATATCGATATACTCTGCTATTCCCTCCGTCCAACGTTTACGTTGTCGGCCTCTTCCTCTGTTTCCATCTGGTCTGTACATCATTGCTTGTTGTGGTATGCTGTTGACTGGTAACTTACTTGCATGGCTAAACCATTTGACTTGCTGCTTTCTGATAAAATCTAGTGCTGCTTTAACCCCCACTTTATTCTTGATTTCTTCATTTCTGATCTTATCTCTTCTTGATACATTGAGTATTCTTCTCAGGAACCTCATTTCTGTTGTTGTGATTTTTCTTTTCTCTTTTTCTGTCATTGTCCAGATTTGGCATTGGTAGCGTAGAGTTGGTAGGAAGATAGGAACCATTCAAAGTGTGAATCCATGGGGATGTCGTGTGATGTCACGTGAGACATATGTATCGCCTAACCTACATACGAGAATATGAGTTTATATATACACTGTCAAGATACCACATCTAATACTAAAGGCTGTAAAATAAATTTTTTGCATATTCAGAAGAAATTAATTTCCATCCCCGAAAAGATTAAGCAGCCAGCAGTAGATAAAACACGACCTCGGTGTGCCTAAAAACCAAAGATAGCATAATCAAATAGAAAAAGAACATATTTTTAATGCATGGTCAGATTATGTGAAAGATCTTTATAACGATACAAGAGAGGAGCGGTGTGGTGTTCTGAATAATAATTAAGGACCATTAATTTTGAAGATGGAGGTTCAGAATGCTCTTAACCATATGAAAACTGGCAAGACTTCCGGTTCAGACAACATCACAATAGAAATGATCAATGCCTTAGAAGAATATGGAATAGACCAAGTCACCAGACAGCTGAACACAATATATTATATGATATGGAGATATACCTCCTGAATTATGTAATTCTATATTTATTGCAATCCCAAAGAAATTAGGAGCCATGGAATGTGATCAACATCGCACAATTAGCATAATGAGCCATATAACGAAGATTTTGCTAAGAACCATCATGCAAAGAGTTAGGAAGTAAATACAACTCGAAATATGGGAAGAACAATGTGGGTTCTTAGAAGGTACAGTAAATGTTCTGTATTTGTTGAGAACATTAATTCACCGTTCTATAAAGGTAAACAAAGACCTACATGTTTGCTTTATTCACTACTTAAAGGCTTTCGATAAAGTAAGACATGTCAACATGCTGGAGATGCTTGCAGATACACACATTTATGGGAATGATCTTAGATTAAAAAGTGAAGGTGTTTATGAAACCAACATAGACCACGTGGCTCCCAAAACTGAGAACATGTCAGCACGAAGAGCAACTGTATGGTTATATAAATAGGTAAATAATACACTTTAATCAAAATTCTTGGCTATATGAATACAAATATATACATGTAACCCAGAAGACTTAAAGGTAGGCGTTTACAGCAAGATATAAAATGTAGACTTATTCGTCACGACATGAAACTCTGATCCAGGGAACACAACAGCATATTCAATTCAAAATTCATCAGGTCAAAACCCTACATGTGCCATTCCCTTCCAACTGCGGAAGCTGGACCGAATCAGCAGCCTGCTCCAGGACCAGAACCCCTTTGAAAGGATAGCGAGATCTCAAAGTAAAGCTAATTCCCTGAACAACCCCAGTTTGACACCCATAACCTTGTGAGATCCAGAAGTGACTCGAGGACAACAATTAGGCTATTCATCGCTGGATTCGGCATGTGAGTCATTCCACAGAACTTACGCAACATAAAAACATCTACCAAATAAACCCGTTGACAAGTCTTCAACCATGGATCTCTATAACATTATTTATAACCACATCCACTGGGATGACAAGGTTAGCTGAATGTCCTGTAAAACAATGGCCACTACAGAACTAAAATTGCCTTGCACATCAAAACAGCCAATAAATGCTTGAATTGATTCTTTCTGAAAGCCAACGCCATATACCACTAAAATCAACGTGAAACGGTTTGCTTCCAAACCGCCAGCAGATGGTTTCGAACCTTCCTTTCGGCATGTTGGGGAATTATGAAACTGAGCGTCTCAGTAACTTCTAAACCCCAGCGCCGGTTCCCAATGACGACAGTGACAGGTACGTACCTCGTAGTTGATGTAACTTCCCAATGAAAGCTTCATTCCATGATCACCACTATTGAGAGCTTATATAGTCTTAATATTTTCTCGCTCAAGCCAACTCGTTCCAATCAACCCTAGGTTTATTTTCTAGGCAATTTTACCTCCTGTAGTTTGCCATTGCTTTCTGAAAGATATGTGAACATTTTGCCAACTGACCGATCTGTTAAATGAATCCACTAACCTTTCGTCACCGCACAGGAAGTTTAAGCGCTAGCGTCTTAAACCTCACGGCCATCTTGTCCTCTAATATACACTATACAATAGCATATCAGAATTGCGGAAATAAGAATCTTTGAATAAAGTATTAATCAGAATTAAAAAGCAAACATTTGTTATTCCCACCATGGCAATTAATAACAGCAGAAATTAACTATAAAGTGCGTTCACAAATATTTGCCCCCAAATAAAAATCCATAACTCAATTTCCAGCTAGGGTGAAATGATGAGATTTAGCATAAAACCATAATATTATATACACCCAAAACAATTTTTTTTTTTTGGTCCTGGAGATTGTACAGCAGATCTCTTTGTTTATATGAGTTATATAATTTACGGGTCAGAGATGAAGTGCAAATTATTAAATGTATTACATCTTCACACGGAACCATCAGTGTTCAATGATGAATATACACCGCTGTGCATGGGAATTTCCTTATGAGAAGCACGTCATATATTGGAACGGAAGTGTTACCCGAATTGACGTGTATTACTGTAAAACAAGTTTGTTAGCGAGAATTCAATAAATTTTCGCCAAAATATCAAAGACATTTCGCCGCTTTCCTGATTTAAGTTGCCTTTGGACCTATCAAAGACACACTTATTGGGTGTGAATAAATATAAGACTATAGGAACAGATACATTTTTTTTTAAAGTTAACGTGAATGAGGGCAACCATTTTTGAACGCACTATACCAACTACACTATACAGGGAGAGATTCAGTCCCACAAATAATAAAGAATGAAGGTAATGGTCACATACAAAAAAGTTAGTTGCATATCCTTTACAGGACGTCACAGTCAACACCAACATTGTTTTTTTTTTTTCTGTTGTGATCTCTTGGCAACATTAAGTTCAGTTGTTTGCCATTCAGTTTAGCACTTAAGGACTTTTATCCCCGACATCGATTGACAAGGAAATATTGTATAGAATATTCTTCATCGTGATAATTGTTACTTTTTCTTGGACTATTCTACATTTAACTTCTTTCATGCATCTTCCATCTGCTGTTATCAAAGTACCCGTATTTAAATACATTTACTTGTATACTTCAATGTTGTATTTGGAAAGGCGTGGTTTCATTATAACTGGCATGACTTGTGGTTTTCAGTAATTCAGACGAAGATCTTTGTTTTGACTTTATGTTGCAATTATTTCTATCATAGCTTTGTTTTATTTTCAGCGATCACAACCATGTTATCAGCATATAGCAGGTTATTTACATTGTGCCCATCAACCTGTCATGTCTCGTTTCTTCTTCTTCTTCAGCATTCCGAGCCATTGAGGTTCTTTGCTGCAAATACAATCTGTCTCCATTCGTCTCTCTGGTGGACCTTCTCTTGCCAGTCGTTGATTCCAAGTGCTTGTAGGTCTGTATGTATATTATCTCTCCACCGCCTTCTTGGTCTACCTCGGGGTCTACGGTCATTTATTTCCTGAGTGTAAGCGAGTTTTGTTTCCCTATTATCTTCCATTCTTTCTATATGCCCCAGCCATTGTAGTCTATTAGCCTTCATGATACCAGTGATTAGCGGGGACTTAAACATCTCGTTTAGATTGTATTATTATGGTGGCGTCAAAATTAAAACGATTGGGTGATAGTACACAGCTCTGTCCAATACTTTGTTAATGTGTTGAAAAGTTCTCCATTAGCTGACAACTAGAATGGCTGCTTTTCTATTGCCATTAAATATATTTTTTGTAACTCTGGCGAAGGGGTTAACGACTTTCTCCTAAATCTCGTATATCCACTTGAGGAACACAACTACGCGGAGATTCGGCAGCGGATCGCGTCGCGTTGGTTACTTACGGGGTATGTGAGCTTGTCGCTAAGAAAACAATGGCAAACTACTGAGCGTAATCTTGCCATGAACATCAACAGCAGCTAAAGAATGCTGGTGTTGAATGAGCCGTACTGTTAGAGATATGTATGCAACTTTAAAAAAAAAAAAAAACTATTCTTTGATCTTTACCATCTGTAGTAAGTTAAAAAGAAATGAGGATGGGATCCCCAAATTCTAATAGCCAACTGTTAAGAGAAACTTGAAAATGACTCGTTACAGACTCCCTAGGGGTTGGAGGGTGATCAATAGTTGAAGTTTCTTCACAGAGGGCCCGTGGAGCCCCGGAAGTTTACAGTACTCCGATAAGGGAAATTTTCCAATGAAAAATCAGAGATACTTGTATTATCCTCTAACTCCTCTTGTATATACTCTAACTCAACAAGGAAAACGACCAACATCTTGATACACATTATAATACTGTAATGAGATAATATGGTGGTGGGTTCCTGTGTATGTATGTTAGAGTGACATATGGTATCAGAATCACTATTCAGCATAACACCATCAATGAAATAAACCAATCATTAGTCCAATAAGGAATTAAAGTTCCCAACTCTACACTAGTATTAAGGTACACTGTCCTTGATTTATAAATGGCACTAAACCAAATGTGTCTCTGAGTTCTTCACAACAATAATATATTGTCCAGAATGTCACATACTAATATTACTCTAATTGGTATTGGTGCACTCCCAATGGCACTCGAGCAATGTTCTTGAAGGTATGAGTCTACCGATGTAACTACTCTTGTTGTAGATCCTACATGGGATGGTGTTACAGGAGGTATCTCGGTTTATGTAGTCCTGGACAACACAGACTATACTGACAGGTACTTAGCTGTTCATCCCTGGGTTGTAGGGTTGTGGTATAGGAGAAGCAGTTGAGATAAAGTTGTGCTGTTCCTCCAGAATGACCACCATCAGCATACAGGTCTCTGCCCAGTTTTTGTCTTCAACATAACCACCACCCTTTGAGAAATAGGACCAAAAACCATATAGCTATCTCACCTAAGAGCTGGGTTAGGAGGAAAATATAAGCAAAGGGAGAAGAGATCCTTTCCTTAGCTCAGGGTAGTCCAGCCTGGCTATTCTGTGTGCCTGATGTTGTTTATAATCTCAGTTGGAGGTGTCCACCTCACCTACTGGCACAACATGTCCTCTTCCTTCAGGCGTTCTGCAGGCTAGTCCTTCTCTTGTCCGTAGAACGATATGAGCCCACTGCCTTGTCCATGCTTTCCTTCTTCCGGGAAAATACCCGCCTAACCCTTCATCATTTTCCCATATTCCCATTACACATCTAAAATCTTACAGGGTAGGTTTTAGAAAAGTATCATTCACAAATAAAACATATGAATTATTTTAACACAAAATCATATAGAGTCAGAACACGCAATACACTTTAGAACATAATTTTCTAGACATAGAATATAATGACTATCTCTGAGAAAGGATCATCGTAGTTTTGTTATAAAGTATAGATCGTCCCTTGAGACTCTGAGAATAGTGAATGAGAAAGTGTAACACTCATCAGATACATGACTAACGCATCAAAAAATTCATTAATAATTCGTCTCTAAATCAAGAAAAACTTCTTTATCTTCTGAGCCTGTCTCTAGATTGATATATATTCCTTATCACAAAGAACAAGTGCTCTCTATAGAAGACATCTATCTGATAACTTTGATCCATTTACAGAGGCCGAGGCATATTAATTATTAATTACCTTCACTCCCAGGACAAGTATTATATCCACACTAAATGAAACACGTCTGCTTTCTGGCTCACATGGTAACAAAACTGGCGCCTAAGTTGCCGCTTGTAACTTTATATATCTCCTCCCACACCACAATCTTTATCTCCTCGACGTGACAATCACATTCCACCAACATCCATCCAATTTTTACCGATAACAATACTGTTATCCTTCCTATCTTTGTTGCGGGCACAACCCATTGTTCCCTGTAATGAACATCAACAGTGCGCCCTGACCTATGCAATTTGTTGCTAATGAAATCGCAACACCGCGGTTGATACTATCTTTTCCGATGTAGGTCTCCAAGTTGACAGGTGACAGGTACCAAATTACGTTTTGGAAACGTCAAAAGTCTTTGTTCTCGCTGAATCACTCTGCATTTCTTCGTTGTCTGGCTTAAGTTTGGAAACTTAAGAAACTGCTTGCTGTCTGTCCTTCCAATATAACACTGTTGTCTATCTTTACCTGCCTTTGTATATGGTGCGTGCTCTATTCGTATGAAGACGGGCATGAGACATGTCACACCATCAATATCTAACATTTTCAACATCCTATAGTGACAATAATATAAATAATGTACAAGGGGACTTCTAATGAAAACCTTAAAAATGTGATAGAAACTATAATAACCATGTCATTGTCTTGTAACCTGTCAATATTGTTGTTAAGGATGTTAAGAGTATCATCACCCGAAGTCACGGTGCAGACAGACACGGTGATGTCATAAGAACAGTTTAAAAATGACCGCCCCACTTGTGACGTACACTTCAAGGCTTCAAATGAAAACTTTAAATGTTGTGCGTGCGTGCGTGCGTGCGTGCGTGCGTGCGTGCGTGCGTGCGTGCGTGTGTGTTTGTGTGTGTGTGTGATATATTATATTCTGAAAAAGTAAATAAATGTGTCATTTTTCAATGCAGTCACCATTGCGTTCAATACAAATCCTCCAGCGCCGATAACATGCTTGGATTCCTGTAGAAAAACAGCTCATGCACCACCAGTGTTTTTTGTTGTTTTTTTCAACAGACTGAAAAGTCTTTCCTCCCAATAACCATTTGAGTTGCCCAAACAGGTGGAAATCACTTGGGGCTAGGTCTGGCGAGTACGGGGGATGTGGTATACTAAAAGTGGAGGTCTTCGATGGTTCAACTATTGCACGGGCAGTATGGGTTCGAGCATTGTCATGTTGCAAAAGGACACATTTACTCTGTCACAGAACACACGCCGCTTTTTCTGGACCTTCATTCGCCGATTAATATTCTATAGGTTTCATCACTTCACTGATCAAAACACGGATAACACAACGCTGCTCCTCTTTGGTGCATGTCAACAGTGGGGCGGCCATCTTTAAACTATTTGCAGGTTGCAAGACAATGTCAATTGTAATTTCTATCATACTGTTAAGGTTTTCATTAGAACCCCCCTCGTAGAACAACAACAACAACAACAACAACAACTACAACAACAACAACAGCAGCAGCAGCAGCAGCAACAACAACAACAACAACAAAGATGACAATAATAGAAATGATGATAACAACAACAACGACAATTATGACAACAATATCAACGACGATAACAACAACGATGACGACAACGATCACAACAATAGCAATGCGACAACAACAATGATGACAACAATAGCCATGACGATAACAACAATGATGACAACTATAGCCATGACGATAACAATAATGATGACAACTATAGCCATGACGATAACAATAATGATAACAACCATAGCAATGACAATAACAACAATGATGACAACCATAGCAATGACAATAACAACAACAACGATGACTTCAATAGCAATGACGATAACAACAACCATGAAAACTATAGCAATAACGATAACAACAATGATAACAACAATAGCAATAACAATAACAATGGAGATGACATCAATAGCAATGGCGATAACAACAACGATAATGATGACAACAATAGCAACGAAGATAACAATAGCAACGAGGATAACAACAACAACGACAATAATGACAACAATAACAATGGCGATAACAACAATGATGACATCAATAGCAATAGTGATAACAACAATGATGACATCAATAGCAATAGTGATAACAACAATGATGACATCAATAGCAATAGTGATAACAACAATGATGACATCAATAGCAATAGTGATAACAACAACGACAATAACGACAACAATAGCAACAGCGATAACAACAATGATTACATCAATAGAGCTGGCGAAAACAACAACTATATTGATGACAATAATAGAAACGAAGATAACAACAACAACGACAATAATGCCAACAATAGCAATAGCGATAACAACAATGATGACATCAATAGCAATAGTGATAACAACAATGATAATGATGACAACAATAACAATGAAGATAACAGCAACAAAGACAATAATGACAACAATAGCAATGACGATATAAACAACAACGACAATAATAACAAAAATAGCAATTGATGATAACAAGAGCAGCAGCAACATAAACGATAATAGTAACAAACACCGCATACACCTAACACGACATACAATTCAACATTGACAAAACTGGTTTCCTTACACCAACACTTTAACACAGTGGGTTTTCGGTAATTCCCTGCCCCTTCAAGTCAGTTTGTAAAATAACCTACAAATCTCCTTACAACAGTTGGTACGAAACTCTGCAGATTTAGAGATACATTCCCAGTGGCGCCAACTGTGAGGTTTTCTACAACGTTCTGTACATTATTTGGTAAGTAATCCCTCAAATCTAGAGCTACTTCCCCAGTGGCGCCAACTGTCCAGTTTGTCAAACTGAAGTGTGGCTGAACACGGATGCGACCGTTGTTTATTCCTGCCAAAAGCTGATTTGCTTGAGTTTGTGCCGCACTCTGGTTTGCCCGTGTGTTCACTTCTTTAGCTGTAAAAAAGAAAACGAGTGTATCATTAGCACGTGACTTTGATGTTGGCATATATACACCACGTGTGTGTGTGTGTGTGTGTGTGTGTGTGTGTGAGAGAGAGAGAGAGAGAGAGAGAGAGAGAGAGAGAGAGAGAGAGAGAGAGAGAGAGAGAGCCAATATCACCAAAGACCTCCACACAGGGAGAAACAAAAACTGAGGACTTCACCGGCAAAATACTGCTAAAACAAACCAGCGTTGGAGAGGCCAAACTGTCGGCGCTACCAACAAACAAGATACTGAGTCTGTTGAAGAACGAGCTGGGAAGATACAGCGTCATCCAGCTGAGCAGGACACCTGATGGAGTAGTGATCTCCATCAACAAAAACTCCAAGACCATCACACTAGTGCAGAAGATATCACAACAAGAGAACGCCGACATCAAGCTTCCCCACGGCGACTTAGTGGAAGCCACCCGACACCGCATGATGACACGATGGGTCATCAAGCGAGTTAAGTTCCATCTCACCAACGATCAGATCAGGGAGAGGCTGTTTGGTTAGAACTCAAAGCCAAACATTACCAGTGGTGAGAGGGTCATCGGCAAGAACAACACCCCCTCCAAACGTCATCATCACAACGGAGAACCGAGTGATCCCTCAAACAATCAGATGGGACAGAAGAGAACAAGCACCACAGCACCACATACCTAGAGTGCTGCAGTACTCCAGTTGCCAGTAGTTTTGGCACACCCGTGACACGTGCAAAAGTGAGGTGGAGGTATGCAAATACTGCTCTGGACCCCGCCCTTACAGTCAGTGCCCTTAAGCTAAGATTGACAAGGACTCCAAACAGTAAGTGCAGCCGCTCAGCGCATCTTGGACGAACTAAAGCAAGTGCAGCAGAAGACTGAGGAGGATGTCGCTCGAATAACTGCAATAAAGACTGAGACAGAAGAAACTGACAAAATTACAAGAAGAAAGAGAAAAGCTTGAACAGCTCAAGTCAAAGAACGAGACATCAGAAGCAGAAGATACCAAGCCACAGACAGAAGAGAACGAAGTAGACGAGTAAATAGAAACGGTAGATTTCCAAACAGACAGCGACCAAGACTGGACAGGTGTCGGGGGAAGAGATTACTCTCCAGCAATAACAAGATACCAAACCATCCACGACACAAGGTACCAAAGAATACCCAGAAGACACGAAAACAGACCACCAAGATCAAGACATGTCTGAGAGAAGGATGACGACTGGTAATCATCCCTGAAGGAAACCACACCATATGACAGGGCGGGTACACAATTACTGCAGGCCTTAACGAGTGTACGACTCTGTCCAGACATGTAAAACCACAAGGATGAAACGAACACAATTAAAGCCATTCAGACATTTTCAAAGAAGCAGATATACGCATCTCTATTTACAAAAGAAGAAGTACAAGATACGCTATAAGTGTACTATAACGACTATAACAAAATCGATAAGTCGGCGGTTGAACTGGTAACTGGTAATTAGTAAATAAATATTTTCTGTCTCCGACCAACAACATGGACTCTGACCACAGGGTCAGAGAGGTGCACAGGCCTATATTTAACATGGATTGGGCACGAACCGGTCTCCCTCACCCACGCACGATCCAAGCAGGATGCCACAAATGCCCAGAAATATATTGGAGTGGCCAGGACCGGTCTTTTGTTATTCACGATTCCAGTCAGGAGGGCTAACATCCCTGTGGATGGGAGTCTGGTAGACCCAGAGAAATACAGATTGGCAACCGAGAGCCCCTGCATTGGTGAGTGTGCTTAGGTTGGATAGATAAGTTAGTTAGTTAGTCGACAGATCATCCTCGTTGCACATCGAACCATTCAGTCCATAAGTTCTCGGATCCCCTCGTCAGCAAATCCCGCAGCGTGTAGCGGCTAACGACGCCAGTTCTGTGTTGGTTTATCAATCTTCTTTGGCTTCCTGCGTAGTGTTCTTGTTTGGCCACCCCTCTTTTAATTTGCTGCTCCCGCAGTCTGGCCATTGTTGTAGATTCACAGTCATCACTTGGTTCTCGCAAAAGTCTCACTTCTCGTAGAGCATTCAGAATGTCAGCCTGGTCCATGGCGCGTCCGCCCTCCACAGTAGCCTCACCTGCGAGCTTGTCAGCCCGCTCATTTCCTTGTACTCCCGCATGACCTGGCACGAAGATGAAACTAATCTTTGCCAGCCGAGACCGCTTCAGAGGCAGCAACCACTCTCTTCGGATCGACCCCTCCTCTATCCTCTTGATCATGTTCATTGAGTCGCTAAGGAAACATGGATAGATAAATGTGAGGCGGCTGTACCTGTGCTAATCCCTAACTGGAAGTCTTGGACTGATAATTATAGCATTAACCAATACTAAAGGAGAATTCTAGTGCCAAAGTCAGACAAGAATGGAGAATAGCTCTCTTGTCATGGGGATGCATGTTGGCTGATGCAATTGCAAAATAGCTCCGGTCAGTCAAGACAGGACGATATGAGAATGTCGTTAAAAGATGTAAAAAGAATAGCGAGAAAGTGATATTTCATGAGTCAATGAGCATCCAAATGCCAAAAGGTATTTAGTTGTTTAGTGTAGTAATTAGTGACCAGTTGTGTTTACTTAAAGTAGGGTAAACTATGTGTTTACGCATGATTTCTTTCACTGTGAAAGAAATCAAGGCTGTACTTCGACGATCAAATAACAGCGCTCCAGGGCCTGATGGCATAAGATACGACGACATCAATAGGTGTACCGACAATGAGCTAGATAAACTAGCAGACATGTACAACAACAGTATAGAGAGTGCTAGCATCAAGGAGGAGTGGTTACACAGCTATCTGATTCCCTTGCCGAAACCTGACAAAGACCACAAAAAACTTCAGGGATATCGAATTATAACCATGCAGAATACAATAGGCAAGCTGCTGGAGAAGGTAATTGCCAGGAAAATATCAAGCCAGCTAGAGAGGCAAGGTGTTTTCCCACCTACCCTGGGTGGGTACCGTCCAAAAAGAGAAACCTGGACCAATGCAGCAGTCTTTGCCCATGATGTTTTTGAAGGTTTCCACTCAGGCACTGAAACCTTTGCTGCAGCGATTGATCTTGAGGACGCATACAACAGAGTACTATTGGATTTTTTAATGCTTCAGCTTCTTGAACTAAAAGTAAGTCCATTCCTCCTTAGTTGGATCGCTGCAGCCCTCTTCCAACGGAAAGTAGTTTTTAGATGTGGCAGTTGGACTTCGGAACCATCAACAATATATCCTGGCCTACCACAGGGATCACCAGTATCTTTGGTACTGTTCAACGCCTACACAGTGAGAATCACCAGTGAACAGATCACTGGACCTGGCAGGACATTGTCATTTGCCGATGATGTTTTGGTGTATCGTCTGGGTAAGGATAGAGAGCAGGTTGCTGTGGAACTACAAACCAAATTCAATCACATAAGTACTTGGTGTGCTGAAGCTGGGGCAATTGTCAACCCAACAAAGGCAACAGTGACTTGGTTCTCGTTGAATAATCATATTGTCAACACTCCAACACCAACTGTAAATCTGTGTTCAGAGACGGTGGAAAGAACGCAGGCAATGAATTACCTGGGGATACGGTTTGATCGAAGCCTTGCTTATAATGAGCACATAGACCAGGTGATAACAAAGGCCAAGCGGGGTTTGGCTGCGATGCGGGTGATGACGGCAGCAAACTGTGAGCAGCGCCATCTATGTCTTCTGTACGAGGGGCTGGTCATGTATGTTTTGGAGTATGCAATGGCAATCCTGACTCTCAGCCGTAAGCAGATAGAAAGGATGGAAAGGATACAGAATGAAGCTATGGGTCTTTATTGTTCACACACAAAAGCGACCCACACTATTGTTTGTGTTTCTGTTGGTGTTTATGGTTTAGTCCTTTTGTTGTGTCTTGTTACAATCAGCTTAGGGTTGTGAGTATCCAACTGTGGCACCCTGCGGACTCAGCGGAACATGGCAAAGGTCTAGCTGTTTGTTAGAGTGTACTTATTGTTGTAGATGTTGATGTGGGCAGCAGTAGTCTTTACTGTTGGATTTTGTGTCCCAGTGTATGTAAACATTAATTATTCTTGAGTTTTGGAACTAGACAAATAAGATAACTATTCTGTTGTCACTGATTTGTTTGTTTAGTCTTTGTTGTTCTGCTTAGTTTGTTGTTGTGGCACTCATTAGTGCTGGTACTGTCCAATTCTGCAATCTATTGTCTGGAACTGGGCTCAGTACCATCATCTGATCTCTAAATCTGTTCTCTTCCTAAAGCTGCAAACAGTGACATGTTTTCTCTTTCTTCTTGTTATTATGTTTCTTCTCTGGCCCATTTCCAGTCACTGTTGCGCAGCTTTACTTCATATCACTATAGGTCGGATGAGAAGTTGAAGGTAGTTCCTCCACTTAGCTCGTCCCTTGTACTTTTCCCTGCTGCTTCCTATACATCGATGTTGGCAATATATAAATATATATAGTCGCAGCGAAATATTCAGGTTAGGGTTTGTTTTTCCTCTACAGGGAATAATCTATCACCTTACTGAGGATTCGCTAGCCACTCGGCCAGGCACTCCTCAGTGTGATATAATATGTAAGTAAAGGACCTAGAATGTGGTCATCATCACACAGTCAGCCTTTACTTCTCAAAACATATTACTGTAATCATTTAGGCTGGGTCGAATGAATGGAATTTTTAAAACCCGCTCCGATGCGGATTCTAACTCATCACCATAGGACAGGGAGGCGAGAATAGCCATTGCGCTACCGCGGCTACCCACATCGATAGAGAGCACAGATACTGACAGGGCAAAGTTGTGCGTACATAACTTTAGCATATTCAAGAATGCTTGAACTGACAGGCTGGCACATTGCTATCTTGACAGACGATAGTTTGTAAAACTGGAGTTATACTTCTCTATAGCACAAAGCCGAGAATGAATTCGGAGACCATGTGTTGCCCATGCAGCATGATCCCTCTGTCGGCATGCCTAGTTTACTCCAGTGGAAAGGTAACACCAATACTTCTGGATCAAGGCATGCTGCGGAAACCGTTTTACCAGCAAAGCAATGCTGTAATTGTCCATCCTAGACTAGTTGCCAACCAAGGCTTAGGGCCTGGTCTACCCTGCCATGACATTTAGTCGGTAGGTTTGATATCCTCCTCCCGAAACAGTTGGCACAGTGTGTGATGTCGGGTTTTGTGAGCGCCGACCATCATTCGACGCTAACAGAAAGTAGTAGCACCGTCTACTATTATACTGTTATTTGCTGGATAGGGGAAACCTCTACCTCAAAATCAGTCATTGTCATCATGCTCAACTTTTTCCTTCAAACGTCGTGGGGAGGAATAGTTGTCGTTCCATAGCCCAATGGGTGGCATTGGATAGGGTCATTACAGGTGACTGTACAATGTCTTTGATGTCAATTCATTTTCTTCTCGGGCGTCCTATTGCTCTCGTAACATATCTTCTATAGCGCCAGTGCTGGTAGTTGATTTTGTTGCATTCTAACGAGATGCCACACTATTTAATCTTCTGTCTTTCAATATATATGGCACAAGGGTTGATCCCACTGTCGGATAACATTATTTCCTACTCCGCTTCGGATAATTAGTTGGCATCTCTTCTCAAGCATCTCATCTTGCATCGGTAGATTTTGCGTAAGTGTAATTTAGACAATTTTGACATTTGTAACATATGATGGTGTAAATATGCTATTTATTATTCGGTGTGTTTGTGAAAAGCCACACCGCAATTCATACTTCATCTTCTGGGGATTGAGGCGGAGTTTTAACTTTCTCAGCCATTCCACCTCTAAATGTAGAAACTCTGGCAAGGAAACACTCACCTAGACTTCGTGGCTTCGTGTTCTCCAGTCCATGAAAATTGGACACACCTTCTAATCTGACTGAACTGCCGCTGGAGCCAAGATTAAGCCCCAGATGAACCCCAGCAAGAACTGAGACAGTCGTCTGAAGAAATGTCTGCAGAAATTCGTAAACTTGATTTTCAAGCTGTTCTCGTTTAACTCTTTTCTGATCTATTGAAAGATACAGTGAATGCAACATAACAGATTCATTCAAAACCTTTTTCAATTTTCACTTCCCTTTCATAGTAGTAGACTCACCCGTTATCCATATACACTATAGGGAATTAATCTGTGACCATTTTTCTTAGTAGTGAAGTCATCCATGATTCACTTTCATAATCGTGAAGTCACCCGTGACCACACTTCATAAATGTGAAATAATACGTGATATCCTTTCATAACAATGAAGTAATCCGTGACCACCTCTGATAATAATGAAGACACGCATGTTCCCAATAATAATAGTGAAGACACCCATGACATCTATAATAATAACGAACACACGCGTTATCCCTATAATGCAGCGAAGACACCCATGACCCCAATAATAATAGTGAAGACAACCGTGAACCCTATTATAACAGTGAAGACACCAGCGACCCCTATAATATCAGTGAAGACACCCATAATCCCAATAATAAAAGTGAAGTCACCCGAGAACCCAGTAATATTAATGAAGACACCCTACAATGTGATGTTGCTAAAATGTGATGGTCCTACAAAATGATGTTGCTATAATGTGATGTTGCTACAATGTGTTGTTGATACAGTGTGATGTTCCTACAATGTGATGTTGCTACAATGTGATGTTGCTACAATGTGATGTTCCTACAATGTGATATTCCTACAAAGTGATGGTCCTACTATGTGATGTTCCTACAATGTGACGTTGCTACAATGTGATGTTGCTAAATGTGATATTCCTACAATGTGATGTTGCTACAATGTAATGTTGCTACAATGTGATGTTCCTAACATGTGATGTTGCTACAATGTAATGTTCCTACAATGTGATGGTCCTACAATGTGATGGTCCTACAATGTGATGGTCTACAATGTGATGTTGCTACAATGTTATGTTGCTACAATGTGATGGTCCTATAATGTGATGTTGCTACAATGTGATGTTGCTACAATGTGATGTTGCTACAATGTGATGTAGCTACAATGTGATGGTCCTACAATGTGATGTTGCTACAATGGTATGTTGCTACAATGTGATGTTGCTACAATGTGATGTTCCTACAATGTGATGGTTCTACAATGCGATGTTGCTACAATGTGATGTTCCTACGATGTGATGGTCCTACAATGCGATGTTGCTACAATGTTATGATCCTACAATGTGATGGTTCTACAATGCTATATTGCTACAATGTTATGATCCTACGATGTGATGGTCCTACAATGTGATGTTGCTACAATGTGATGTTCCTACGATGTGATAGTCCTACAATGCGATGTTGCTACAATGTTATGGTCCTACAATGTGATGTTCCTACAATGTGATGTTGCTACAATGTGATGTTGCTACAATGTGTAGTCCTACAATGTGATAGTCCTACAATGGGATGTTGCTACAATGTTATGGTCCTACAATGTGATGTTGCTACAATGTGATGTTGCTAGAATGTTATGGTCCTACAATGTGATGTTGCTACAATGTGATGGTCCTACAATGTGATAGTCCTACAATGTGATGGTCCTACAATGTGATATTGCTACAATGTGATATTGCTACAATGTGATGGTCCGACAATGTGATGTTGCTACAATGTGATGTTCCTACGATGTGATCGTCCTACAATGTGATGGTCCTACAATGTTGACGGTCCTACAATGTTGACTGTCCTACAATGTTGACTGTCCTACAATGTGATGTTCCTACAATTTAGCGTTCGTGAAGTGTAACGGTCCTACAATGTGGCATTCCTGAAATGTAACAGTCCTACAATGTGATGATCCTACAATGTGATGGTCCTACAATGTGATGGTCCTACAATGTTGATGGTCACCAATTTTGACGGTCCTACAATGTGATGGTCCTACAATGTGATGGTCCTACAATGTTGACGGTCCTACTATGTGATCGTCCTACAATGTGATTGTCCTACAATGTTGACGGTCCCACAATGCGATGGTCCTACAATGTTATGTTGCTACAATGTGATGGTCCTACAATGTGATGCTGCTACAATGTGATGTTGCTACAATCTGATGTAACTACAATGTGATGTTGCTACAATGTTATGTTGCTACAATGTGATGGTCCTACAACGTGATGTTGCTACAATGTGATGTTGCTACAATGTGATGTTGCTACAATGCGATGTTGTTACAATGTGATGTTCCTACAATGTGATGTTGCTACGATGTGATGTTCCTACGATGTGATGTTGCTACAATGTGATGTTGCTACAATGTGTTGTTCCTACAATGTGATGTTGCTACAATGTGATGTTGCTACAATGTGATGTTCCTACAATGTGATGGTTCTACAATGCGATGTTGCTACAATGTGATGTTCCTACGATGTGATGGTCCTACAATGCGATGTTGCTACAAAGTTATGATCCTACAATGTGATGGTCCTACAATGCTATATTGCTACAATGGTATGATCCTACAAAATGGTGGAAGTGACCATGTTTTCACATGCACCTACTGTGGGCAAACATTTGCAGCAAGAATTGGCCTTACCAGCCACACTCGCCACCGCCATGGATCGTAGTTATTAAGTCTTTTTGAAGCACAATGTACCAAATTATCGTCTGTCAAGACGGAAAGGTGCCAATGATGATGATATGATCCTACAATGTGATGGTCCTACAATGTGATATTGCTAGAATGTGATGTTCCTACGATGTGATGGTCCTACAATGTGATGTTGCTACAATGTGATGTTCCTACGATGTGATGGTCCTACAATGTGATATTGCTACAATTTTATGATCCTACAATGTGATGTTGCTACAATGTTATGATCCTACAATGTGATGTTCCTACAATGTGATGTCGCTACAATGTGATGTTGCTATAATGTGATAGTCCTACAATGTGATAGTCCTACAATGTGATGTTGCTATAATGTGATAGTCCTACAATGTGATAGTCCTACAATGCGATGTTGCTACAATGTTATGGTCCTACAATGTGATGTTCCAACAATGTGATGTTGCTACAATGTGATGTTGCTACAATGTGATAGTCCTACAATGTGATAGTCCTACAATGTGATGTTGCTACAATGTTATGGTCCTACAATGTGATGTTGCTACAATGTGATGGTCCTACAATGTGATAGTCCTACAATGTGATGGTCCTACAATGTGATATTGCTACAATGTGATATTGCTACAATGTGATGGTCCGACAATGTGATGTTGCTACAATGTGATGTTCCTACGATGTGATCGTCCTACAATGTGATGGTCCTACAATGTTGACGGTCCTACAATGTGATGGTCCTACAATGTTGATGGTCCTACAATTTTGACGGTCCTACAATGTGATGGTCCTACAATGTGATGGTCCTACAATGTTGACGGTCCTACAATGTGATGTTCCTACAATGTGATGCTCCTACAATGTTGACGGTTCTACAATATTGACGGTCCTACAATGTGATGGTCCTACAAGTTGATGGTCATACAGTAGTATGGTCCTATATTGTGATGGTCCTATTGTGTCCTACAATGTGACGGTTCTACAATTTTTACAGTCCTACAATGTCATGGTCCTACAATGTGATGGTCTATAATGTGATGGTCCTATAGTGTCCTACAATGTTGACGTTCCTACAATGTGATGGTCATACAACGTGATGGTCCTACAATGTGATGGTCCTACAATGTGACGGTCCTACCATGTTAACAGTCCTACCATGTTAACAGTCCTACCATGTTGACAGTCCTACAATGTTGACTGTCTTACAATGTGATGGTCCTATAATGTGATGGTATTATAATGTGATGGTTCTATAATGTGATGGTCCTACAATGGGATGGTCCTACAATATTGTCGGTCCTACAATGTTGACGGTCCTACAATGTTGACGGTCCTACAATGTTGATGGTCCTGCAATGTTGACGGTCCTACAATGTTGACGGTTCTGCAATGTGATGGTCCTACAATGTGACAGTCCTACAATGTTGACAGTCCTACAATGTTGACGGTCCTACAATGTTGACAGTCCTACAATGTTGACGATCCTACAATGTTGACAGTTCTACAATGTTGACGGTCCTACAATGTTGACGGTCCTACAATGTTGACGGTCCTACAATGTTGACGGTCCTACAATGTTGACGGTCCTATAATGTGATGGTCCTACAATGTGACGATCCTACAAAGTGATGGTCCTACAATGTGATGGTCCTATAGTATCATACAATATGATGGTCTTACAATGTGATGTTACTACAATGTAATGGTCCTATTGTGTCCTACAATGTGACTTTCCTACAATGTGACGGTTCTATAATGTCCTACAATTTGATGGTCCTATAGTGTCCTAAAATGTGATGGTCCTATAGTGTGCTACAATATGACGGCCCTATAGTGTCCTACAATGTGACGGTCCTATAGTGTCCTACAATGTGACGGTCCTATAGTGTCCTACAATGTGATGGTCATATGGTGCCCTACAATGTGATGGTCCTATAGTGTCCTACAATGTGACGGTCCTACAATGTGACGGTCCTACAATGTGATGGTCCTATAGTGTCCTACAATGTGACGGTCCTACAATGTGACGGTCCTACAATGTGATGGTCCTATAGTGTCCTACAATGTGACGGTCCTACAATGTGACGGTCCTACAATGTGATGGTCCTATAGGGTCCTACAATGTGACGGTCCTACAATGTGACGGTC
Source organism: Cepaea nemoralis (assembly GCA_014155875.1). Classification (NCBI taxonomy): domain Eukaryota; kingdom Metazoa; phylum Mollusca; class Gastropoda; order Stylommatophora; family Helicidae; genus Cepaea; species Cepaea nemoralis. Next base: position 360,436 of record JACEFZ010023472.1, read on the forward strand.
CTACAATGTGACGGTCCTATAATGTGACAGTCCTACAATGTCACTGTCCTACAATGTGATGGTCCTACAATGTGACGGTTCTACAATGTGACAGTCCTAAAAGTGACGGTCCTACAAAGTTGACGGTCCTACAATGTGACAGTCCTACAATGTGATGGTCCTACAATGTGACAGTCCTAAAATGTGACGGTCCTACAATGTGACGTTTCTACAATGTGGCAGTCCTTGAATGTGACGGTCCTACAATGTTGACTTTCCTACAATGTGACGGTCCTACAATGTTGACTTTCCTACAATGTGACGGTCCTACAATGTTGACTTTCCTACAATGTGATGGTCCTACAATGTGATGGTCCTACAATGTGATGGTCCTACAATGTGATGGTCCTACAATGTCACGGTCATAACACTCCAGAGACCCATAGCAGACTCCTATTACGTGACTTTCTTGCTTTCTTGTTTTTAAAACCCCTTGTCCAAAGCTTCTTCAGGTATAAATTGGTCATTTACTAAATCTTGTGTGTGTTAAAGATGAATTTGAAATTAAATTGCACATCATGTACATTTAAAATAATTGACTATTTGTAACACAACTGTGCTGTAATGATACCATTACACTTGCATTGTTACTTGTATGGATTAATCGTGGTTCGTGCTCTGGAAATTGGTGAAGGCCAGAAATATGATGGATCCGCCATAGCACACTACGGAGATGATATAACTTGAGTTAAGTGTGGCACCAGTGGGGGAGGCCTTGTACGGGGTGTCAGGCATTGATAGCACCTTTGGTAAGGATGACTCTCATGTCCTTTTCAGGACCCATCCCCCACTGGTCCAAGCCTGACACCCAGCTCGTGCCTGTGGCTCCTAGTAGCTGTCAGCATGCGACAGCGGCCACCCCCAGGGCAACAGCTGTGAGAGCCTGGCTAAACCAGGCATGGGTAACCGATTTGGTGTCAAACCAAGCGGTAAACTAGGGTATGCCTACCCAGCATGTGAAGACAGGACTCGGAAGACTGCGCGGAAGAAATCATTCCTGATTCAACGGGCAAGACCTCGTTTACCTGCAAAGCGTTGTTGAACGTAATGAGCACGGCAAGGCTCGTAGAGCGCTCTAGTCATCCACTGCACCTGTATTCGTCTCCAGTCGTCTCGACTTGTCTTGCCACTGGACTCAGATGGACTCGGGCGAGAGAGTGAGGTCGACGAATTGCGCAACTCTTCCTCACTTTAATCCAAGTCATCGCGCAAGTCATTCTTCATCCAACCTACGGCTCCATACCTTCAACCCCACTGGATGAAATGAATGGTCATCATCATTCTTGATGGACAAACAACATGAACATGGCACCAGTGTTTTAAGGCATATACCTGCAATAGGTTTGCCCACTGTGCTAGTATATCGATTTCTCAATTATTCAATTACTCAGTAAGTATACACAGCGATGTACCATCATAAATGGTTTCCTTTAATTTATCTTCTTAAGCATCTTTTATTCGCTTGAAATGTATTGTTTATATCTGCAATTTTGTACAAACTTCCCTGTATTTGTTAGTTCACACAGTGGTCTATCAAGCTTGTCTTCCACAGTTTTCATTGTTCACAAATCAGTGTTTTCCCCGCTGGTAATTCCATGTGGGCAATGGGCTGGAGTTTGACAATGAAATACCTACAACCCATGGATGGAACACTACCAACCTTGGCCTAATTCCGTAAGTCTGTATTTGTTGTGCTTAATCATGACCTGGTTACATCTTATTATGCTTTTCCGGGGGTGTCAAGTTCCTGTGCACACCTCGCTGGTTTATGAGCGTGGAGAGGGACAGGAGAGCTCTGATGGGGAGTCACCATGAATAAGAGGTGGTTACGGTACTATAGTGTCCTACAATTTGACCATTGTAGGACCGTCACACCTGACTCATGCTCCTAGGGTTATGGATTCTATTCCGGGCCGTGGCGTTCGGTTCACGAGTGCAATTTTATCGGAGACTTCTGGAGGTCGTGGCTGGAGCTACGGAGTTTGTGCCCTGTGTTATTATTTCGGTAGGTTGCCCTGCAAGTCGAGACCGAGCCATAAGGATAAAACTCGATGCATTCGAGTAGGTTAAACCGGTCAACAAATGCCCGCAGAATTCGGATGTGTCGGCCTAAAGGCGGAAGTATCGCCGCTGTGTTGTAAACATGCACAACACAATTGCGTCCGAGTGAGAGTCGGATGTCCCTCGAAACAACCGGCAAGGGTAACCCGGTCAACAAATGCCCGCATAAGTCGAGTGTTTCGGCCTAAAGGCGCAAGTATCGCACCTCTGCTGTAAACAGGCACACCGGGGGGGGGGGGGGGGTGTCGCTCCAGATGAACGAAGAAGAAGAAGAAGAAGAAGAAGAAGAAGAAGAAGAAGAAGAAGAAGAAGAAGAAGAAGAAGAAGAAGAAGAAGACGAAGAAGAAGAAGGAGGAGGAAGAGGAGGAGGAGGATCAGCAGCAGCAGCAGCAGCAGCAGAAGAAGAAGAAGAAGAAGAAGAAGAAGAAGAAGAAGAAGAAGAAGAAGAAGAAGAAGAAGAAGAAGAAGAAGAAGAAGAAGAAGAAGAAGCCCGGTGCATTGAAGTCGATTTTTTTGCCTTTTAAATCCCTTTTATGAAGAGGTCTGCAAAGCCTCATCATAGCGGTGATCCTTTGGTGCTTAGTCGGTAGTCAAGTATCTGCGCCAATCTCTTTTCTACAAAATCTAAGCCTTTATGAAAGACTTAAACATCAACGCAGTGGACGCATTACCACCATCGCTCATCTTGTTCCTCTAGTACCTTGTGGTGTCGAGATCACGCATAAACAGATGGGGGATTGTCTGTTTATGGGCTTCATGTATCGAGATTCCCATGGACGCTATTATTTCCTATGCCTATCGTTTACATGGTCGGTCTCTTCTTCTGGTTCCATTTGTTCCATTTGGTCTGAACATCATTGCTTATTATGGACTCACGAGTTATAAATGAAGGCCTCCAGATGATTTATAACCAATCAAACAAACAATCAACCAATCACATAACAAACCAACAAACCAATCGATCAATCAACTAATAAAAACATCCATTAACCAACCAACCAACCAAACTACAAATCCAGCAATTTCTAATTAGCCAAACTGTCAATGAACCAACCAGCTAACCAAACTATCACCCAATCAACCAATCCACGTGCCAACCAACATCGCAACCCACCTACCAACCAACCATTCATAATACAGACCAAACTACCAACCTACCATTCAAACTACCAACCGATCAATCAGAATATCAATCAGCCAAACATCTAGCTGACTAACTAACCAACCAAACAACCAGCTTACAAACTAGTTAATCAACCAACGCACTAATGATAATGCAAGAGAGTGGATAAATACCCTTGTTGAGTTCATGTCCCTGTCCTTCAGAACAATGAACACTGTCCTCAGGGGTGTCTCTGGATTGCTCTGGATAAACTCGATAATGGCAGTTATAATGCTTGTGGCAACTTGAAAAGGTGGATAATGCTGTCCTCCCATACCAAGTGCTGGAAGTGCTATGGTTCTATAGCCAGCGTTTGTAGTAAGTTGCAAACACTCCTTGACAGCCTTTGTCAGAGTCTACAGAAATATGTTATTACTTCTTAGCTAATGCCAATTCGTTAATATAAATGTAACTCTTTTTATTCCAAACGGGTGTTCTGTGTATCATCATGTGCCTTGCTAACTGGCGTGGGCCATCAGGCTTCTCCGCATATTGCGATCTCCAGCAATGTCATATAGCGACTTATTTATATTGTCATAGGCCAGTTGACTAATTAGATTCCAGACGTGCCGTCCAAAATGTCAGAAGTCATTTTGTCTCGCTCTGGTGTGTAGTCCTGGTTGCCGGATCAGAACCCTTACACTCCAGATGCCAGAGAGAAACTTGGGACAAAAGTCTACATGGCTGAAATAAAGACTAAGTAATTGGATACTATAATATTTTTATCGTCGTCCCCCACAGTATTTCTAGGGCTATCTGAAATTTGATAAAATGTGTGCATCAAGGGATGCCATACAGAGAATTTACACCAGTATTATTAATAACTCCAGGTGACACTTTCTAGGACAGCGTCAGCTAGACTAGCCGACCGAAATTTGAGCTCACCCGGCGAGACTATAGATTAGTTAGTTAGTCTTTCCTCTTGAGCCCAAGGCGGGACATAGGGCAGAAGTCTTGGCTCTCCATGCCTGGCAGTTCGCTGTTATCTGTTGTAGATCTTGGATGATTACTTGGCCGTTTAATGAGCCTTCTCTAATGATGGTTCTACGCAGGGTCTCTGTTGGTCTTCCCCGTTTTCTTTTCCCTACCGGTGACCATATGAGGGCTTGGTAGGGGAGTCTTGTCTTGTCCATTCTGAGTGCATTTCCGATGTAGTTCCAACGGCGTTTTCTTATAAAATTGGATACAATATCTTGCTTAGTCTCTTGTCTTATTCGCGTATTGGTTCTGAAATCTGTCCAGTGGAGGTTTAGAATTATTCTAAGACATTTGTTCTCAAAATTGTCTAATTTTTTATCTGAAGCTACCTTTGATTTCCAACTCTCACATCCATACGTTAGTACTGGAATCACACAAGAGTTGAAGATTGTTAGTTTTGTGTGTTTGTTGAGTGTCTTTGACTTCCAGGTGTTTGACAGTTTGGGGTTTACGGGGTGTCAGGCATTGGTAGCACCTTTGGTAAGGATGACTCTCATGTCCTTTTCAGGACCCATCCCCCACTGGTCCAAGCCTGACACCCAGCTCGTGCCTGTGGCTCCTAGTAGCTGTCAGCATGCGACAGCGGCCACCCCCAGGGCAACAGCTGTGAGAGCCTGGCTAAACCAGGCATGGGTAACCGATTTGGTGTCAAACCAAGCGGTAAACTAGGGTATGCCTACCCAGCATGTGAAGACAGGACTCGGAAGACTGCGCGGAAGAAATCATTCCTGATTCAACGGGCAAGACCTCGTTTACCTGCAAAGCGTTGTTGAACGTAATGAGCACGGCAAGGCTCGTAGAGCGCTCTAGTCATCCACTGCACCTGTATTCGTCTCCAGTCGTCTCGACTTGTCTTGCCACTGGACTCAGATGGACTCAGGCGAAAGAGTGAGGTCGACGAATTGCGCAACTCTTCCTCACTTTAATCCAAGTCATCGCGCAAGTCATTCTTCATCCAACGTCACTACTGATGAAGAATCAGATTCGCTGGGCTGGTCACTTGACTCGCATGCCAGATCACAGGCTCCCTAAACGAACTTTTTACAGCGAACTGCGTTGTGGTAAACGCTCCCAAGGTGGCCAGAGGAAACGCTTTAAAGACACTCTGAAAATCTCACTGAATGCTTTTGGAATTCATCATGACACCTGGAAGGCTGCAGCCAGAGACCGAAAATCGTGGCGTGCATCATTACGCAATGGTGCAGTCATATGTGAGGCAACCAGGACTGCAAGAGCTCTGAAGAAAAGGCAGGACAGAAAAACCACTGCAGGAAATCCTCTCCAGAAACGTCAAGCATTCTTTGCCCACATTGTCAAAGAACATTTCGAGCCAAAATAGGCCTTATCAGCCATCTTAGAACCCACGGCTCCATACCTTCAACCCGACTGGATGAAATGAATGGTTATCATCATTCTTGATGGACAAACGACAGAAGTTTGACAGTTTATTGAAGGCACAAGATGCCAGTGCGATTCTAGATGATATTTCTGGTGTTGAGTCCCTTGTAGATGTCAATTTGCTTCCTAGGTATGTGGAGCTGTTGACTTTTTCAAGAACGTGGTTGATTAATTTGGTGTCGTCTGAACTGTTGGTAATATCAATAATTTTTTTTTTTTTTTTTTTTTTTTTTTTTTTTTTTTTTTTTGTGGTTTTAATTTGGAGACCAATTTCTTCTGAAACATTTTGGAGATGGTTTATTTTCTCTTGGGTATCTGAGTGTGTTGAACTCAAAAGCACTATGTCGTCGGCAAAGTCCAGGTCTTCTAGAATTGTGTGAACCCAATGGATACCCATATTTGTGTTGTTTGTGCATTTGCGCATGACCCAATCGATAGCTATTCCAAAGGGCATGGTGATAAGACTCAACCCTATTTCACTCCTGTTTCCACTGAGAACCAGTCAGAGTTGCCTTATTCTGTTCTTACGCAGCAACGTGTCTCTTTGTAGAAAGATTTTATGACGTTGGTATATTTGGCAGGGAAACCATAGATGTTAAGTAGATTCCAAAGTGAAGGACGGTGGATACTGACGAAGACCTTTTGAAAGTCGAGAAAGTTGGTGATTAATTTCGACTGGAATTCTACGGAATCTTCAATGATTATTCTGAGGGTGAAAATGTGGTCTATGCATGACCGTTTTGGTCTGAAGCCTGCTTGTTTTTCTCTGAGCCTTACATCTATAGACTTTTTCAATCTCTCAAGTAACATGCTATAAGAAAGTGGTCCTCGTATTCACAGTAGGGTGATACCACGCCAGATACCCGATATTTAGAATGATCACCCGACCTCATCATCACCCAGCCTTACGTAAGCAGCTAAGTAATGCTGTATTATAGATTGAACTATCAATATTCTATCGTTATAGCCTTCTGTGAATTTGATATCTACGTTTTTCTCACAACTGGTTGATTACAACATGTGGAGTAATGTCTCATCTGGTTCCATTATTTAGCCGTGAATTATCATTAGTTGTGCCCAGGACATTTATTGTGGATTTTGTTAATTTATCTTGTGCCGCAATGAATATGAACTTTCCTAGATTTCAGTAGGAGGAGTATCTGAACTTTAACACACAAGTTTGTTAGATTACGATTTTAGGGAATTTAATATCTTTTAGCCTATTAAAAAAGGTGTGAGACAGGGATGTGTATTGTTTCCAGATCTTTTTTTCCCTGTACAGTGAAAATATATTCAGAAATATAGAAGATATGGAAGGAATCAACATTGGGGGACGATACATCAATAACATTAGATATGCAGATGATACAGTCTTGATTGCAGACAATGAATAGGACCTGCAAAATTTAGTAGATGCGGTTGTTGCACACAGTGAACAACTAGGGTTAGAACTGAATATTAAGAAGACACAGATTATGGTCGTCACAGGGAAGAAGGAAATACCATAAAGTGATATACGAGTAAATGGGCATAGTCTTAAACAAGTGGATCGATATTGTTATCTCGCCACAGTCAAAACATCTGATGGGAGATGCCTTGAAGAGATTAGAACAAGAATTGCCATTGCGAAGGTAGCCTTTTGCAAGATGAAAAACATACTAACAAATAAAAAGATATCAATTGAAACGAGAAAAAGAGTGTTGAGGTGCTACATAGAACCTATACTTTTGTATGGATGTGAAGCGTGGACAATAAGCAGTCAAGCTGAAAAACAGCTGATGGCTGTGGAAATGTGGTTTCTGAGGAAAATGCAAAGAATACCATGGACAGACAGAAAAACCAATGAACAAGTCCTTCAAGAAACAAATGAAGATCGTAAACTGATTAGAGACATTAGACGTAGACAGTCAAAATTTTTGGGCATGTTGTGAGAAGAAATGAATTGGAGAACTTGGTGACAACTGGCAAGATCGTATGGAAGAGACCAAGGGGAAGACAGAGAAGTAAATACCTGGATGACCTGGCCACATAGCATGGTCGAGACAGGAACACGGAGCTGATCCACGACTCTGGTGATCGAGTGAGATGGCAGAACATGACCGCCCACGCTTACGGGCATGGCACATGATAGATGGATGGATATCTTTTAGAGGAGATCATCATGGATTATCGACTGGATATGTTTAATTTATCAGTGTCTGATATGTGGTTTACCTTGCATTATATTTTCACATTGTGGTTGTGTAATTTTTTGACATGCAGATCACAGATCTTCCCAAACCCCAGCAGTTGCCCCAATAGAATGTTTGATTTAGATCAACAAGTTTGAGTCTATTCACTGTTGAATTTTTGATTTAGTATTTGTTTACTACAGGTTGTACATTACACTCTGTTTACAATTTGTTTAGAGAGCAACTGTGGATGGATAAATACACGCGGGCAAATCTTCTTTGTAGAGTTAGTATTCTCCTCTTTGTCTATGGTAACTTTCCAGGCCCTCTACGCCTTCTGTAGGAGAACCTAACTTTATACGTTTAGTGTTGGAATCATACACTTTCTGTCTTATTCCATACTTGAGGGTTCGTGAGCCCATATCCGGTTCTCTTGTGTAAATAAACAAGTAAGAAATCAAGTAAGTAACCAAGTAAGTAAATAACAGTAAATAAGTTAAGTTGAATTGAGTTGAGTTAAGAACCGACATCACTGCACTCAGGATATTCCCATACGTGCTCCGCCCCCTCGTTCAACAGCCAGCAAAGAGTCATACTACTAATAGTTCCCACCGCTATCTGATTAAAAGTTCCCCTGTCTTCCCTTTCAGTTTTTATATTCTTCCAGAACCCCTACCGATCCTCCGCAATCTCATTCTTTCCACATATGGGTTCTCAGTCTGTTCCTCCGCCTTCTCCACCTGGTCCCACAAGCGCACGACCACCTCCCCCTTGTCCATAGGCAAATTACCACCAAGAGGTGCCCTTCCCTGCTAGCCTATCAGCCTGTTCATTCCCTCGTACACCCGCATGGCCAGGAAAAAATATCCATACAATTCTCACGATCTGTGACCTCTGAAGCGACGAGAGCCATTCCACACGAAACATTCCTTTCTCCACCTTGCTAAGCATACTCTTTGAATCCGTAATGAATACAACGTGTGTTGCAGTAGTCTCCTCTAACCACCGGAATGCCGCTGTTACTGCCTCCACCTCCATTCTCATGCTGGAGGTCGTAGTCTCATATGCCAGACTCTCCTTTTTCAAGACTCGCCCATTAGCCTTTGCAATAAAGCCCAGCCACTACGTCTGTTTCTCACCACTGACCCATTGGTGTAGATGACTATGTCACCTTGATGTGTGTTGCTCTGGATCAGCTGTTGCACTTCAAACTCAGTGCGGCCCGCTGCCCATTCTCTGCACTCACGACCCAGTGTTATTATTACATTGTGCCAGTCCGTCATGTCTTCAGGAACTGACGATATTCAAGAGAGGCGGTACCATGGGCGTGACACCGTGAGTTTTCACACTGGGTGCTCCAAGCCCAGTGGCGCCTCTAATCACACGCTAAATGCAATTTAGTGAAATGTAGCTATGTGTAGAGTGGATCTCCTAAAAGTAAATTGTTAAAGAAAGCTTACCTCTTCGTTTCCAGTTCTCCAACAATACAGACACACAAACATCAGCATTTTAAAGTTTGGGGCAAGGTTTCCTGGGGCTGTCATCACAACCTCTCCGTGCTTCAATTCTCCATCGCCATTAGCCTAGTATAGGTTCAGTACACAAAAGGTCATTAGTTTCTCATTGTGTCAGTGGAAGTCAGTATTTATTATTTAACGCTTAGTCCTACCCAACCTGGACATTAGGTTGGAGTCTGCTCACGCTAAAACATCCAAATCCTGGAAATTGGGATGGAGACTGTTCAAGATAGATCACTGAAATCATGGACATTGGGGTAGAATCACGATAAAATACTTAAATCCTGGACATTGGGATGGAGTCTGTTCACGATAAAACACCTAAATCTAAGACATTGGGATTGAGTCTGTTCACGATAAAACACCTATATCTAAGACATTGGGATTGAGTCTGTTCACGCTAAAACATTTAAATCTGAGACATTGTGGTGACGTCTGGTCAGGATAAAACACATAAATCCTGGACACTGGAATTGAGTTTGTTCACGATAAAACATTTAAATCCTGGATATTGGGATAGAGTCTGTTTCGCGATAAAATACCTAAATCCTGGACATTGTAGGTGAAATCTGTTCATGATAAAACACTTAAATCTTGGAAATTGGGGTGGAATCTGGTCACCATAAAACACATCCTGGACATTGAGATGAGCTCAATTATATACCTACATCCTAGACATTAGGATGGAGTCTGTTCACGATGAACACCTAAATCTTGGACAATGGGATGAAGTCAATGAAAACACATAAATCCTGGACGTTGGGGTGAAGTCTGGTCACGATAAAAAACTTAACTCCTGGACATTGGGGTGGAGTTTGTTTACAATAAATAAAATAATTTAAATCCTTGACATTGCGTGGAGTCTCTTCACGTCAAAACACTTAAATCCTTGACGTTGGGGTGAAGTCTGGTCACGATAAAACACTTAAATCCTGGACATTGGGGTGAAGTCTGTTCACAATAAAAAAAAACACCTAAATCCTGGACATGGCATGGAGTCTGTTCACGATAAAACACTTAAATCCTGGACATTAGGGTAGAATTTATTCACGATATGATAGTTAAATCCAGGACATTGGAAGGCGTCTGTTCACGATTAAACACATATATCCTGGACATTGGGATGGAGTCTGGTCACGATAAAACTCTTAAATCCTAGGCATTGGGACGGAGTCTGTTCACTATAAAGCACCTAAATCTGAGACATTGGGATGGAGTCTGTTCACTATT